>CM077827.1:1200000-1800000 GCA_039720395.1 Liquidambar formosana | reverse complement strand
AGTTTTTCTTATACTGCGAAGTCACATTCCCATTAGCGACTGTTAGCTAATACTCGCACCTATAAAGTCGGTTAGGCTCCACAATATTAATTGTCCTTGGTTTTGACATTGATATGCAATTAATTGCTGAAAATATAATACATATACTGTTTTTTTTTACCATGACAATGGTTTTAGAAACTTGTTATGCTTTCAATAACATTCTAATTTCTCGTGAGGGCTTGGTCAAGTAGTTAGACTTGGGTGTGTTTCTTAAAAATTATTATTTTAATTTTTTACAAATATTATTACTTGTGTGAGTATGAAGCATCTTACTTGAATAGTTCAAAAATTATTTAAAAAAAAAAAAAAATCTTCCTATTAGAAAGTATAAAACATTTTATTATTATTATTATTATTATTTTTTGCCAAACAAAATATAAAACCTAATAAGAGAAAAGTGATCGAGATTCCATGGTTCCAGGGCCTAAGCATGATTACATGAGATGTATTCGGTATTTTACATCAATATAGAAGTACAAGGAGACCCATCATTATCAGAGAGATGCATGATAAAAAACCCTCGTAGTTTTTTTTATACTGTGAAGTCACATTCCCATTAGGGCTGTCAGCTAATATTCGCACCTATATAGCAGGTTAGGCTCCACAATATCATTGTCCTTAATTATGACATTGATATGTAATTAATTGCTGAAAATATAATACATATACTGTTTAATTTTTTTTACCATGACAATTGTTTTAAAAACTTGTTATGTTGTCAATTTTTTAACATTCTAATTGCTCGTGAGGGTTTGCTCAAGCAGTTAGGCCCCAATGTGCCCCTTAAAAATTATTATTTTAACTCTTTACAATTAGAGTGAGTTTATTGTCACCACATAAAGTACTCAAAGCCCCCATTATTCTATACTTTTTGAGGTTTTATGAAAAATATAAAATGTTTTTATGAAAACTTATAGCATTGTTCACTAGAAAACATCATTCTGAACAACTTTGTAGAAGAAATTTTTTTCAAAATCTATCATTTAAGTATACTTTTTGGCCATTTACAATCTCTATTTCATTTTCCATGAAAAATTGCCAAAAAGTTTACTTAAATGATAGATTTTGGAAAAACTCTATTCTAAAAAGTTGTTCGGAATGATGTTTTCTAATAGACTATGTGATTAGTTTTCACAATTTTTTTTTATATTTTTCATAAAACCTTAAAAATGTAAATTAAATAGGGGGCTTAAAGTATTTTATGGGGTTGGCAATAGCCTGGCCCTTATAATTATTATTTGCATGAGTATAAAGCATCTTAATTGAACTGTTCAGAAATTATTTTTTTAAAAAAAAAATCTTAAAAATCTTCCTACGGGAAAGTATAAAATATTTTTTTTCCTTTTTTTTTTTTTTGCCAAACAAAATATAAAACCTAATAAGGAGAAAAGTGAGATTCCATGGTTTCAAGGCCTAAGCATGATTACATGAGGGTGTCGGAAGAATCACTATTAATTAGGGCAAAGGAAGAGGGAGAGGGAAACTGTACTATGAAGAAGAAAAAAAAAAAAAAAAAAAAAGGGAAAAGAAGAAAAAGAGGAAAAAGGTTGCTGACATCATGATATGGGCCTAAAAATGAGAAGAATGATGAAATTTAGAGAGAAAAGTTATTAAGAAACCATCTCATACAATACTGATATCATCATAACTCTTAATTATAGTATGTAAAAGATAATGTAACAAGATCTTCGATGAAATGTCTGACCCCAAAGTTGTTTCGAGCATTACCCTTTTGGCTAAATCCTATGGTTTTAAAATCAATGCCTGCCGATTTGCAATGTAGTTGCCAGTTGCCGGTTGCCACCTACCCTGTGTGTAAAGCTTTACCCAGCATAAAAAACTGAGCTGCTCCTCAAGTGTAAATAACCAAGTTTTGTCCATTTTTCATCTTTGCTACTTGCTAGGTCACATGCTTGTTAGCTAGAGTTGTATTAATTTACAGGAGTGTAATTAGTACATGTGCAAAAAGCTATCTTGGGAAGTCAAATTTTCGATGCTTTATATAAGACTAGTGGATCGAAATTTCAAATTTGCGGAACATTCAACCATTGGTACAAGAGAATTATGATTTATGAATGCACGTAACAAAACGATTAGAATATCAAATATATGGAAGATGGTGACTAAGGGATCAGAATATCAACTATAAGGAAGATGCCAACACTAGAGTGAGGGGTTGTCGATCAATATCGAGTATGGATTTAGTGATGAATTTCAAGCATCATGCTAAGCTAATTCAAGCCTTTGGATGATGTGTTTAACGGTTCAAATTAAAAGATCAAAATGTTTTTATTGAAATGACCAAAATGATTTTAATAATAACTTTTGATTTTTTAATTTGACCTGTCAGAAATCTCATCCAACGACTTAGATAGCTCCATATATACTTGTCAATATATCTTTCTTGCCTTTGAATTATCATAAAGACATGGGTTTTCATCAACATATATAACATGAGTTTACTACCTCATGAAATGTTATATCTTTTTCCTTTTTTTTTTCTTTTTTTTTTCTTTTTTGATAATATAGATAAAAAAATTCATCACATCAATATCTAAGCAACCTAAGACTCAAACCTAAATTTTTCCTTCCACATAAGGGACAAGTGTTATTAGGTGACAAGGCCATCGGCAATAATATTATATATATATCCCTAACAACCAATAGGACATAGAACAAGATTTTTTTATAGAAAACACTCCGTGCTAGGAGGGTGGGAGTTAAGGCAGACTCCGACCATTGGCTATGAACTTGAATCTAAGATCATTTAATAAGTGATGCAAATACTACTAAATTGTCGTACTGTTGATGATGATAATATTATATTCAAAAAGATATTTCACCCATTTCATTCACGTACCCACTAGTGTGGCCGGTGTGCATTAATTTCCATCTTTTTAAGTACAAAGAAATATAAGAGTCAAAGTGCCAAACTCTCTTCGTATCTAATGTTGCTCTAGTTTCTTAGTCGGTGTTTTGTATGATAACTCATTTGGTTGATCCACTCCTCGTAGAGTGATCAAGTAATATAAGTCAGCAGCTCAAAAAAAACAAAAAAAACGACGACGTAAAAAGACTTGATAGAGAGAGAAAAGAGCAAAAAAGTTATAAGTAAGTAGAAGAAAGCACAAAGGATGGTACACTGGGGCTAACCAAATGGTGAGAGTAGAAGAAAACACAAAGGATGATACACTAGGGCTAACCAAATGGTGAGAGAGGATGGGAGAAAAAGATGGGAGTAGGTTAGGATTCGAATCCCTCCCAATCTACCAAAAATGATGGTACTCTTATTCCTAAAAGGCAAAGAGGGTAGGCTCATGAGGAAATATCATGAAAATAAAATAAAATAACTTGCTTTAGATTATAATCTGTATATCACTTGAATTTAAATACCATAAAAAGTAAGACAACATCGGAAAAGGAAAACAGAGAAAACTGGAATATATATGTTTGTGTATTTATGTAGTGCTAGTTCTTTATTAAAGCTTATGAACGGTTAGAATTGGCTTTGCTCTTGTTTCAGCAAGCTCAACTATATTTATCATGGGTAAATCTATTTTTGGGAGGTTTGGTGCCCACCATTTTTAAATGTCCGCTGCTGGCATGGTGTACCGTACCCTAGCTTAATGGACATTGTGAGATTATCATGGTACGGTAAATATTCTGTTCTCTCCTCTTTTTCTACGCAGAAAACCCAATACCTTAACCTGTCAATTAAATGTAGGCTCCCAAACCTTCCTTAATTTAAAGCTCTCTGTCTATCTCTGACGCAAAGCAATGCTCCAAGGGAAAACAAACATATATTTCGATGATAAAACTTTGATTTAATTTGATGAATTATGGACAATAATTTGGGCATAGAAATGTGTCCTAGAGAGGGTTCGTTGACACTTAGTATAAAACTTTTTACACTTACATCTGTCAATAATTTTCTATAAAAATCATATTTCGCCAATCAAACCGTTGGATTACATATTCTTGTCATGCACGTCGTGGATGCCAAATTTCAAGTTAATTGGAGATTTGAAACCATATAATCCATAAAGTATTCAAAATTAAAGTTTTATCTGATTAACTTGAAATTTGGCATGCATGATGTGCATGATAGGAATATGTAATCCAACGGTTGGATTGACAAAATATGATTTTTAAAAAAGAAATATTGTTAGGTATAAGCTTAAAAAGTTTTACACCAGGTGACAATGGAATCTTATTCTATATATATAAGGGAGGGATCTGTTTACACCTAGTGTAAAACTTTTTATTCTTACACCCCTCAATATTTTTTTGTAGGAACAATATTTCGTCAATTGATCCAACTGTTGAATTATGTTCTCTATTCATGCATGTCATACGTGTCGAATTTCAAGAAAATCCGATATTGGAAAATATTTGATCTGTAAAATCTAATTGTTGGAACTCATATGGTAGACCTATCATGGCATTTACATTTAATTTTTGCAATTCATCTGTTTTGGTAGCTGAATTAATGACTATGCATAATGGTTTACTTCAAGCATGGCAAATAGGTTTCTCTAAAATTCAAGTTGAAGGACATTCAGAATTTATTATTCACGGCTGTGCCAAAGAACATATATATGATTATTTGTGGCACCTCATGATGTTAATTTGTGATAGTTAGAAATTAAGTTGACGATAAATTTGATGCTATTGAATTTAGACAAGCTAATACGGCTGTTGATTATGCTACTAGTCTTGGTCACATGAAATCTTATGCTTGTAATTGGGAGAGTAGATATCCTTGTACCTTGCGGAAAATTTTCTTGAAAGATTGCTACGGTGTAGCTCATCCAATGTATTTGTTATCTTTAATGAAATTTTATTTTATTTTATTAAAAAAAAAAAAGTACTCCAAATGTATTGAAAGACTTAAACGTAACTTATCACATAGTGGCCATGGCTCAGCTAAATTATTATTAGATGAGTGGTCTAATAAAAGTCGTAGGAGAAATTATGTAGAAGTTTACTTGTGACAAGTGATGGACTAATGGTACATCACAGCCATTAATTAATGGCAAAGCAACTTGTAACTCACAGTTTTTGCGATAAGGATTTCAATGGTGTAGGACATAGTGAAAGAGTCTGGAATACCCTTCTGAGCATTTATACTAGTTTCAATGTGACTATTGCCTATCACCACTAATGTTGCTTTTCCCATTGTTGTGATTAAAGGATTGTATTTCAGTAAAAGTATACTACTTTATCAAGCGAGTTTGGAAGCTCTAGAAAAATTGATTCGTCTCAGTTTTTGCGTAACATATGATGGAGAAAATTCATCATCAAGAATAGTACTACTTTGCCTTTTAATGAAATAGCTAGCAAGATTGATCCGATTGATAGTACGCCCACTGGTTTCTTTAAAATGGGCATGCTGCTGTTGCTGCTGGGCATTATGAGATTATCATGGGTAAATCTATTTTGGGCAGATTTGGTGCTCACCATTTTTAAATATCTGCTGCTGGCATGGTGTAAAATGGGCATGCTGAAATTATGGTGGTGTTGGCATGTACCTTAATGGGCATTATGAGATTTTCATGGGTAAATCTCTTTATAATGTCATAATCCTTTTCCTGTTGTAAAATTAAGGCTTGTTCCATATCCAACGCAATCAAAAGACCTACCAACAACCCAGTGGGTTGGTCTAGTGGTTAGGCACTTAATCCCAAAGTGGCTGTCTCGAGTGGAGGTGAAAGATCCTGAGTTCGGATCCTAGCACTTTGGAAAAAATTCCTAAGCCAGCAATTTACCGTTGCCCTCCTGTCACGATAGTGATTAGTCCTTGATTGTCAGATTTGGGGATACACTGGATCAAAGACCAAAAAAAAAAAAAACCTACCAACACTAGACCACTACTACATGCCAAAGTAGAAAGGACCGACCACAAGAACAGAAAAACCAACAAGCCAAAAGACCCACAAGCTAAAGGGGTTTCATTTAATGCCTGCCAACTAAAATGTCTAAAAATGGTAGAGATTTGAAAATGGCAAGACGAAGAGCTATGAAGGGGCTTTCAATCTAAATGTAAGCCAGACTAGCCCTTTCAACAGAACAGTGCTTGAAATTGCAGAATGGACACCACCAAATTACTAGAGGGTACGATAGTGTGGGACAAAATATAGAAAGCCCTAGCTTATGCATGGCCTTATGGGTAAAGGACTAAGGACTGGATTACGTTTCCTCCCTATCTTTTAACACAGGAAACCCCACACCATAACCAGCATAGTTGACGTGTTGTCACAAGCCAATGAGGATGAAGTAAATTAAAGTAGGATTGTTGGAATATTTTTTAATCTTACAATCATAGTTGTATATAGGTTTCTCTAATCAATTAAATATAGGCTCCCATCCCACCCTAAAAAGCTATCTCTGAGCCAAAGTTAACCTAAATTGGAAACTCAGCGCATTGACAACTTAGGCAAAGCAATGCTTTAAGCGAAAATGGCCATATATCAAGTACACTTTAAAACCCATATCCCTAATTTGTATTAAGAACCTCGTGGCATGCCCGTATGCCACACCCGAAACACCAACTAATGACAAATTGATGTTTTGTCCAATGACAACATTATCATAGGGATATTGTCTAGCACTCTAGTCATATATCCTGTGTGGGAATATCTCTGAACCGAGGATCCAGCTCGGGATAATGAACTCAAACCAGAAACACTGACACGTGGCAAAGGCAATTCAACCAAGTCCGTCACAACGCACGTGATTCCTCTCCCCAGGATTCAGTTCGGGCCAAAGAGTTAAACCACACTATTTGACACGTGGTTAATGTAACACGGTGGGACCTGTTGCAAACCACGTGATCTCTCAGCTCGGGGGCTTACCTTCAGCTCGGGACATCTGTCCTATGACTCACACTACCATCCAAATCCTATTACAGTCCAAAACTGTCACAGCAGCTGTAATTCCTGACACAGCGGTTACTAAAAACCATGGTTCCATGCCCAACCACGATCAACAAACCATGGTCAGACGGTTATTGGCAAAACATGGTCAGATCTGACCTAACCAAGGCAGTTACCTGACCTCACATGATCAGTCCGTACAGGTGGGTATAAAAAGAATACGATACAGCAAAATGCGGTAAGCTACAGTATCCTAATTCTCTAAAATTCATCTTCTTTCTTGCCTCATTCTCCCTATATAGCTTCTGACTTAAGCTTTGGAGAGGGCTTGGCCAAAACCCACCTTGGCCTACCCTCTAACCCTTTTTTCCAAACTTGTGATTGCAGGTCCAGGCGCGAGAGCAAGCTCCATCATCAACAATTAGTTCGGGGAATAGTTTTTACCCCGTACATATCCCAATGGCCACAAATAAAAAGCAAGCATCAATTATTTTGCCTAGCCACGACACCACATCCATTATTGAAAAACAATTAATTGTACTACACTTTTAAGATGTAATTTTGTCCATACTCCGATCCTATCAACCCAAAATAATCAAGAATTTAGACTTGAGGTAAAATTTGATTTAATACTGTCCATAATAATCCCCTTGGATTAAAGTCATAAATGAAAGTACGTAGATAATACAATGACATTCCAAATCTTTTATTTTCCATAAACTACTAAGCTTTTACATAACAAATTAAATACCATCGAGAGTGGTAGCCTAGTAGTGAAGGCTTTGGTTTCAGGTAGTTGCGAGTTCGAGGCGTGGTGCCTTCTTTGAACCCCCTTGCATTCTGACTAACTGTGTACCACTAGACCTTTGGTGGTGCTGAGGTGACGGGTTCGCTTTTGGGCATTTGTTATGTTTCAAATCGGACATTCCCCAATGAATAAATGCTCCTATGGTAATGCCCAATGGTAAATTTTTATTTAGCAAAAAAAAAAAGAAAAACCATAATAAATTAAAGGGCCAGGCTATTGCCACCACATAAAATACTCTAAGGCCCCCATTTAATTTATATTTTTAAGGTTTTATGAAAAATTTTAAAAAAATTTATGAAAACTAATCACATAATATACTAGAAAACATCATTCCGGACAACTTTGTAGAAGAGAGTTTTTCCAAAATCTATCATTTAAGTAAACTTTTTGGCAATTTTTCAAGAAAAATGAAATAGAGATTGTAAATGGCCAAAAAGTCTGCTTAAATGATAAATTTTGGAAAAAATTTCTTCTACAAAGTTATTCAGAATGATGTTTTCTAGTGAACAATGCTATTAGTTTTCGTAAAAACCTTTTATATTTTTCATAAAATATCAAAAAATATAAATTAATGGGGATTTTGAGTACTTTATGTGGTGGCAATAGCTTCACTCTAAATTAAATAAAGGGAGATTATTTATTTATTGGATAGATAGATAGAGGGGGAATTGTGACTCCCATTGTACATGGAGTACTAACGTACTCCTCAAAGCACGTGATGTGGCTTGAGACAACAAAGAGCAGGGAAAGGAGCCTTTCCTTTCACAAAATCAAACATGCACCAATCCTCAGGCGCACGACCCGGGAGCAAACCTGATCCGCAAACCAGGAATATCAAACACGACCCGGAACCCCTGTTGCTGGATGCTCCCAATAATCGTCAAATTGTCATCCGACTTCATGAACGCCAAGCAAGAAATCCCGCTCTCAGGATCTGTCAGCATCACATTCTTCATCGACAGCCACACGTCGGCGTTGCGAAAATGCAACACCACCGACGGCGCCTTCACCTTCTTCTTCGACAAATCATAGCACGTGTCGAAACCCGATTCCTCGTCACGCACCCATTTCAAATTGAAGGTTCTTCGAAACGCGTCTCGGAATGCTATATAAGCGGGTTGGACCAACCGAGTCACGACCGTTCCCGAGTCAATTATCACCCCACCGTCACCCGACGAGTCGAATTTGAAAAGAGAGGGCGGAATTTCTGGGACACGTGCACCCCCTACGCTGATCCCAATCAGCTCAACGTAATAAAATGTGGCGAGAACAGAGTGAGGATGAGGATTACTGAGTAACGGAGTGTAAACGGCGGTTCGTGAAACCGCTGAGTCGCCGAACATGAGCCACGACTTCTTGGTCGATTCAAACAGATCCACGAAACAATAAGAAAATTTCCCGCCAAACCGTCTGCTGGTTTGGAGTGTAAATGATTCATCAAGGCGGCCAAGTCCGAGTATACCGGCAGAGCCGGAGAACTTACCCTTATTGTAGCGGCCACAGCCGAGCAACATGTTGGGCAGTCTCGTCCTCCCAAACGTTAGCGTTTCGATCGAGAACTCACCGACTGTGATGGATTTGTCACCGTAGATTGAACCGTAGAGACACGTGTGCCGTCTCGAACAATTCAATGGTGAGGGTGGACACAAATGAGACGTACATGAGACAGGGGCGAAGGTCTTGGATTTCTTGGGGTTGAATATGGGGCGGGTTTGGTTGTAGCACTTCACGCACGGGGCACACTGGATCCAAACCACGTTGGATCCGGTATCCAGATTCATGTACGCGTACTGTGGAGGTGTACCTACACCCACGAGCGCTAAGTACTCGCCCAAAATGCCTTGCGAGTATCCCGATATAATTGAGCCGCTCAAGTCGGTGCCTTTCTTCTTAGCGGCGGCGGCCATGGCGGTTAGAGTTTTGATCCTGGCGGCGTCGCGCTGGAGTCGGAGCTTGAAGAGGGTTTCTCGGGTTGTGTTGAAAGCTAGGGCGTCTCGGTGCACGAGAGGTAGGGTGATGCTGGTTTCTGAGTCCGTTTCTGGAAAGGTTAAGGTTTCGGATTCTGATTCGGGCCATGAAGGCGTCAATGGTTTTGAGAACGCAGCATTGGAGAGAGAGACGACGAGGATGGAAAACACAAAGGCTGTTGCTTTTCCTTCCATTTTTCGAGAGAGAGAGAGAGAGAGGGATTGTGTATGTGCGAAATAGAATTTTTATTTTTATAAGCAAAGAGTGACTTCGTAGAAAGGATGAGAGGGAGCAACAAGGGGGATCATCATCGTCTAAAGGAGGAAAAAATTTGGCTTCTTACACGGCACGACACGCTGATAACGTAGCCGACATGTGTCCCAACTCCACTGCTACTCACGTGACGATAGAACCAAGCTGAAGAACCATGTGGGACCTGGGACCTTCTAGCTTGTGTTTGTATTTTGGCTTGTAGGGTGGGTTATTACTTTATTCGGTCTGGATGTATTCGGTTTTTTATATCAACTAGCTATTGCATACGTGCGTTGTACGTGAATTTTTTGTCAACAATAAAATAATTTAAAGATTATCAATTATTTTTTCTAAATAAACATATAAAAGATCGATGCTTCTCAAGATCTTTTTAACTTAAAATAGGGATTGACCCTTTTCATATAGCATAACCCCTCATCTAGTGGTAATTATCTCTTCAATATTGTTCATATCGATTAAGTATAAACTTTATTTACTTAAGGAAAGTTATGCGGTTATTTGTTCTTTAACATTTAATCCATTTCAAGTGTGAAGATTTGAGATGTTAAGAAATTATTTATTACTCCATAGAAGGTTTTAGTCCGTGTACATCAAATGATTTGAAAATAATTGCTAATACATAATGACACGTAATTATAAAAAATCTTGACAAATAATTTATTCATTGTCCACCAATTTTCTACACATTTACAATAAAAAAACATATCAATGAAGAAGTACTAAAAAAGAGAATAATTAGAACCAAAATAAATGGAGAAAGTATATACTTAATCTCTAGAGAGAATTTAATTTGGTTGAATTGTTAACCATATAGCAAGTCCATTGTATCGTAGAACTTATATGCAAAAGAATGGACTAAATTTATTAATGAATTAGTAGTTTATATAATGTGACTTACACATCAACAAATTCTAATACATTTTGGATTACTTAAAGAATAAGTGCATACTAAAAAAGATAAGAGTTCTAACATCATATTACTATCATGGGATATTATTCTACTTCATCCAAATGAAACTTTACTACTACCTCTCTTCAACTTCTTTATATATATATATATATTTTTTTTGCTGAAGAATTTATGGATCCCCACTTTGTAGCGAGACATTCCACAATGCATCATTGCAGTTCAACATCCCATTAATTAAAACAACCAAAGATAACATAGCACGAAAACTAATCTTAGGATTCAAAAAATAGGAAAAATTACAAATCAAAAAATAAGGCAAGATGTCTCATCAAGAACATTTAGAAACCTAAGACCCTTGTTCTCCGGCGCATCCCTCAAATCACCCATAAACAGTGTAATCTTGAGAAGGGAATTTTAATTTCCAAGAAAAAATCAGAAAGACAACATAGAGATTGAGCATTTAAAAAAAAAATAATAAAATAAAATACATACCTCTTATAAGGGATTCTTTATCAGCAAGAAAAAATTAGAAAGAGAATGAACATATAAAAATAGCTTTTCAATTCCCATCGGATATTTCCAAGAGCAATTTTTCATCAAAAGAAAAAATATAATTAGATGATTTACCACGTAAAATAAAGGGTTTAGCATTTGTACGGGGTAAAATCTGCTCCCCGAACTACGTGTTGAAGATGGAGCTTGCTCCCTCGCCTGGACCTGCAATCACAAGCTTGGAAAATGGGTCAGAGGGTAGGCCAAGGTGGGTTTTGGCCGTGCCCTCTCCAAAGCTTAAGTCAGAAAGCTGTAATGGGGAGAATGAGGCAAGGAAGAAGATGAATCTCAGAGAATTAGGGTACTGTAGTTTGCCAAATTAGGCTGTATCGTATTCTTTTTATACCCACCTATACGGACTGACCATGTGAGGTCAGGTAACTGCCTTGGTTAGGTCAGATCTGACCATGGTGTACCCATAACCGTCTGACCATGGTTTGCTGATCATGGTTGGTCATGGAATCAGGGTTTCTAGTAACCGCTGTGTCAGGAATTACAGCTGCTGTAACAGTTTTGGATTGTAGTAGGATTTGGATTGTAGTGTGAGTCATAGGACAGTTGTCCCGAGGTGAAAGTCAGGTCCCGAGATGAGAGATCACGTGCTTTGCAGCAGGTCCTACCTTGTGGTATTAACCACGTGTCAAATGACGTGGTTTAACTCCTTGGCCCGAGCTGAATCGTGGGAGGTGAATCAGGTACGTTGTAGTTAGCCTGATTGATTAGTCTTCACCACGTGTCAGTGTTTCAGGTCCGAATTTTCCACCCCGAGATGAAAACTCGGTTTAGAGATATTTCCACACAGGTAGTTATATAATTTCTTTAGAATTCTTATTAAGGTATGTGTTTTATATTGCTATATTTCCTATATATGCAGAAAAGTAGTTGTATATTTAAAAACTAAAATAAGGGTATGTTAGTCAATCAAAAGTTTTTCTTACATTTATCTTTTTATAGGTAGTATAGATATAGAAGTATGTAACAAGATGTTGGATGAAATGTCTGACCCAAAGTTTCTTTGTTAAATGCTGTGGTTTTCACATCAATGCCTGCCAATTTGCAATGTAGTTGCCAGTTACCACCTACCCTGTGTGTAAGGCTTTACCCAGCATAGAAAACTGAGCTGCTCCTCAAGGCAGTGTTTGGTAGGAGGGTTTGATGCCCGGGAAAATGAACATATTCCGCTTTCCAGTGTTTGGGCTGCTCTCATTCTTGGCAAAGCCTCATTCCTGCAGGTATGAGATTCTGGCTGAAGGGGGGTAAATCAAACCCACCTTGACCATGGGTTTGTGAAATCCATCCTAGGCATCCGTTTAATGAGATTTATAATCCCAAGCGTGCCCTTGCTGGTCAGCAGCAACAAATGGGTATTTCACCCGTGCCCTCTTGCAACTCCTCAAAACCACGATCCACAATCAAGCCCTAGCTATTCTTATACGACGGTAGCATAGGAGAAAGAAAGAGGAGTTTGCTCACACACCGACCAGACCTGCTGCTGCAAATCGTTTGTTTGGGTATGAAGAGTCGGTATGTAACGATAGGATGGGTGAGGGGGAGGATGGGATGTGTGCCGACGGTATGGGAGGAGTGGGGGTGGAAGTGTGTCGACGAGATGGGTGGAGTAGGAGGGGTTGAATGTCGACGAGAGGGGAGTGGGTATGGGTAGGACGAGTTTGATTTTGGTTTGTGAGCGGTGGGTTTTTATAAAGGGGTTTTAATTGACTAAAATTTGATGTGAAAATTTGTTTTTAGATATTGTCAAAACATTTAGTTAGCTGTAGCTTTATATAGTCAACTAAATAATCATTGGAAAAAAAAATTTAGCTACTTCCAAATACTTTAGTTGGCTGTAGGTTGATATAGTTAACTAAATTTAAGAAGAAATAATTTTTTTACATGTACCGTGAATGGTTTGGTGGATCTGATACATGAATTTGGTAAACTTAAAAAGGTATTGTGGGAATTTATTATTTTTGGGTATGAGATTCCTAACCCAAGCAAACGCTAGAATGGGAATGTTAAAGGGGTATCACACTTTCTATTACCACAAACCAAACATGAGAATGGTCACATTCTCTTACATTCCTATTCCCAAGTAATGGGTCAAACCCAGGAATCACATTCCCATTCCCCATACCAAACACACCCCAAGTGTGATTGGTACATGTGCATAAAGCTATCTTGGGAAGTCAAATTTTCGATGCTTTATACAACAAAAGTGGTTTGAAATTTCCAATTTGTGGAATTCAAACATTAGTACAAGAGAATTATGATTTATAAATGTGCGAGACAAAGGGATCAAAATATCCCATATATGAAAAATGCCTATATTGGAGTGGGGTTGTCAATATTGATTATGGATTTAATGCTGAATTTCAAGCATCATATATGCTAAGCGAATCCAAGCCTTTGGATAATATGTTTGACGGTTTAGATTAAAAGATTAAAATGTTTTTACTAAAATGATCAAAATAATCTCAATGATTAACCTTTTTATTCTTTTTAATCCAAGCGTTTCAATAATAACTTTTAATTTTTTAATCTAATTAGTCAATAATCTCATCCAATGGCTCAGATAGCTTCATGCTTGTCAATATCTCATACTTGCTTTTAAATTATCATAAAGACATGGGTTTTTCATCAACATATATAACATGAGTTACTACCTCATGAAATGTTATATCCTTAATTAGTTACTACCACATGAAATGTTATAACTTTTTTTTTTTTGTTGATAATATAGATAAAAAATTTACTACATCAAAATCTAAGCAAACTAAGACTCAAACCTAAAATTTTCCTTCCACATAAGGGACGAGATTACTATTAGCTATAAATTTGAATCTAAGATTACTTACTTAATAAGTGATGCAAATACTATTAAATTATCGTACCCTTAATGATGATAATATTATATTCAAAAAGATATTTCACCTATTTCATTCACCCGCTAATATGGCCCGTGTGCACTTTCCATCTTTTAAGTTCAAAGAAAAAAGTGTCCCAACTCTCCTCGTATCAGTGTTGCACTTGTTTCTTAGTTGGTGTTTTGTATAATGACTCAATTGGTCGATCCACCCCTCGTAGAGTGATCAAAGACTTGTCTAGGTTTTGTACTGTACTTAATTTTATATTAATATAAGTCAGCAGCTAAAAAAAAAAAAAAAAAAAAAAAAAAAGCCACAACCTAGAAAGACTTGATAGAGAGAGCAAAAAAGTTAAGTAGAAGAAAAATAGAAATGTAACACTAATTGATATAGAGTGAAAGCACGAAGGATGGTACTCTTATTCCTAAAAGGTAAAGAGGTTAGGCTGGTGAGGACATATCACGAGAAAAAGAAAAAGAAAAAACTAACTTGCTTTAGATTATAACTAGCTTTAAAACCCGTGCGACGCACGGATTAATTTATAAAAAATAATATTATTAACAAATTAAAATTTTAACAAAACTCTTATTCTCTAAAATAGTAAAATATATTTGTTAATATAATATGTCAATTAAATTGAAAAGATATAGACAAAAATAAATAAAATAATTTAATCAAAATAATCTTTGGTGTAATGTTAGCATAATATATTACACAAAATTTAATTATATTCTCGAAAAGATAAATTATTTTGAAAAACAATTAATTTAATAGTGGAAACTCGTAAAAAAATGAAGAAACTGATACGTTATGATATTTGGTGGAGAAAGATTAAAATTCTCTAAAGCCTAGTCTATCCCACAATCATGGTTTTAACATGTTGGTATATACCAAAGCAAATATAGCCGTTGAAGGTGTCTCAAAATCCGACGGTAGAGATTGTAAAATGCATGACAATGATAAATCTTGACCTTTCATGAAGTTTCGAGTGGGTTTCACAAAGAGTGAAAAACCATGGGGAAAAATATCAAAAATATGTTTGAAATTAGATCATAAAAAGATGAGAGAAAAGTCTAGACTGAGAAAGAGAATAGGAAAAAAAGACAGAAGAAGAAGAAAATAAGAGAAAGTATAAATCTTTTCAACTTTATGTAATTAACCATATGGGAATAATTTTGATTCAAATAGATTTTTTTTTTTTTTTTATTCATGTCAGAAGCAAATCAGGAGAATCTGAAGATTCTAGCGGATTGTGTTTTCTTTTTTAATCCTCCTTTTCTCTATTTGTCTTTCTTTTTAATTATGACTATTTATAGTTTTATACGTCTAATTTTTAGGAGGGGAAATGAATAGGCATAAAGAAAACAGAAAAATATATTACAGTTTATTAAGTTTGGGTTGAACATTGTATAGTGTGGGTTTTCTAATCCTCTCACATAAAAACAAAGAGATATGTAGTGAACACCAAATGTCAACGTACCTCTACCATATAAGAAAGAGCAAGTAATATCAAAAAAAAAGAAAAAAGAAAAAAGAAAAGAAAAAGAAGGTGAGGAATTTATCTTTGGTGACTACTTCCCAGCTTGATACCAAACAAAGAAAGTTAGTAGTCCTTTTGAAGCACTTATCAAGTCAATTTGTAGCAAGTTGACAGACAATATCATTTATTTTTTATAACCCATGCAACGCACGGGTGAGGTCTGTAAATATAAATATTGTGAACAATATAAATTATATATATATATATATAATACACACCCGTGTGGTAGTTTAGATGGTAAAGAACCGCAGCTCCAAAATCATAAATCTTGAGTTCGTGTCTTCGCTCCTCTACTATCGAATGCATGGACTTGAAAATGATTTGTGCATCATGTAAATTAGTTTGGATCTAACAGTTTGAGATATTCCTTGTTTGGCAAAAGTGTATTTGCACAATTTTGAAAGCATTTTTATAGTTTTCTAAGCAATTTGATATGTTAATACATATTACAATGTGTCGCATTTTCTTTTTTAATCATTATTGCCTTTATTTGGCTCCCTTTCTGATTATAAATATTTATAATTTTATACATTTAACTTTTGGGAAATGAGATGAATAGACATAAAAAAAACGAAGAAATATGATATAGTCTACTAAGTTTGGGTTGAACATTATATAATATAGGTTTTTCGATTTTCCTACATAAAAACAAAAAGATATGCAGGGTACACCAAGCGTCAACCTATTTATACCGCGTGAAAAAGAGCATGAAAAAGAGCAGTGAAAACCAAAAAATAGAAAAGTTAGACAATTTACCTTTTGGTGATCACTTCTCAACTTAATACCAAACATGAAACATTAGTAGTCCTTTGGAAGTATGCATATAGTCAATGTGTAGCAAGTTGGCAGAGAATATTCTTTCTTTGGCATTAAGTTGAAAATTGATCACTAAAAAAGTAATTTCTCCAAAAGTCATATCTTTTTGGGAAAATTACTTTTTAGTAATTCTTTCTCAACTTAATACGAAAAAAAGAAAACTGATAGTTATTTTGATGTAAGTATATAGGTAATTTGTAGCAAGTTGATAGATATTATCCTTTTTTGGCATTAGATTGAACAATGGTCACTAAAAGGTAATTTTACCTTTTTCCCCGACTGTTCACAAACGGACACGTGGTACCAAAGGGAGGCATTTCCTCCGTTTTAGTATATATATATAGATCTGTATATCACTTGAAATTAAAAACCATAAAAAGTGAAAGAATATCAATATATAATGGGTATTATGATATTGAGAAATGATTCTTACATCCACTTCTATGGACCAAATTAACGTGAGACGAATTGATAATCGGTATTAAATACACATCAACTAATAGACAGTCAAAAATTTTTTTTTTTTTTTAAATAAATAGTAAAAACCTATTAAAAGGGAAAGCTTCTTGAAGAAGCTTGCGGTCAGGCGCATGAACCTTTGTGGGGCTGGTTTAAGCTTTTGAGATTGACATGTCTGGTGACAATGACCACACTTTGACATTGTTTGAGTTAACTTTACTATAGTTGCCTCCTACTTCTAGTTACTCACATCCCACCCCGCATGGCCTCTAGACCAATTGTACCCACACCATACGCTCTTCCCATTTTACTATAGTTGCCTCCCACTTCTAGTTACTCACAACCCACCCCGCACGGCCTCTAGACCAATTATACCCACACCATACCTTCTTCCCATTTATCAAATTGGTCTTCAAACGAGAGAAGTCCCTCCATTAGGTGGCTCTTGAAGGAGATGGGGTAAGCAATCTAGTTTCAAATGGTTTAAGCTTGGAAGCAACATGCCAGAGGTTGTACAACGAGGATGGTGGCTAGTGTTCAACCGTGGAGAGAGCTAGGGATGGCGCAAGTTGATTTCTTAGTTTGATTTTTTGTGCTTTTTTCGACGGTGGCAAAGGTCTAGGTCTACATGTTGGTTCTCCACTACTGCTAAAATCACACAGATCTGAAAAATTAACTAAGCTTTTGTAAAGTTAGCTAGATTTTATGTAAAGTTAATTAGATTTTTGATAAAGTTATCTAACTTGCTTTAGATTATAATTTGTATATATATCACTTGAAATTAAATACCATAAAAGTGAAAGAACATCAATAATGGTTATTATGATATTATCATAGTGCCAAGGGTGGAGCCAAGAATTATAAGTTGAGGTGGTCAGTTTAAAAAGTTAGGTCAGTATTATTTTTCATTTTTCCTCAAAGTCTTATAATATAATTATTATAAAAAAAATAATTTCTTTTAAAAAAGAGGTAGGATCAATTTACTTATGGTATAAGAATTTTTAATCTTACAGCAATTAAGAAATTTTTTTTTTTTTTTTTTTTTTGGTAAGAATCATATTTCACTAAGACTTAGAAATTTGGTATGCATATATGATGTGTTCCAAATTATAATTTTATTTATAGTAAGAAATGTGAGCTTACAATCAAACTCTAGGAGAACACCCAATAAAAGAACACACACCTATATGAATTTGTCTATTCTTTTTTTTTTTTTTTTTTTTTGTCAAACAATAGGAGAACATACACATCCACATGGACTTGATCAAAACCAAGAAACCCGTAACTCCCTCATCCTTATTGGGATGGAATATGTCATTAGGCCTAAGGGCCATTGGTTCTATTTGTCCATTCAATATGATGGATTTGTTTATTCAATAATATATAAAATACACCTTAATTGTGTAATTCCCATTTGAACAATCAGACAAGCTTCTACAAAATAGAAATACTTCCTATGTCAAGTTATCCTACTATTTAAGTTTGGGAGCCTTTTGGTAAAATTATAACACTCTTCAAATTAAGTTGAAAATATTGGAGTGGCCACCTAGACAATTTTTTAAAAAATATGAAAACTATGAGAACAAATGTCAATTTTTTTGAAAAATTTGAAGGGGCCATGGCCCGCCCCCTGTCTACTCTATTCTCCACCCCTTCATGGAGTAACCTAGCTTAATGGGCATTAAGAGACTATCATGGTATGGTAAATATTCTGTTCTATCCTCTTTTTCAACACAGAAAACCCCACACCTTAACTTATCAATTAAATGTAGGCTTCCTATATATATATATATATATATCTGAGCCACAATAACCTAACTTGGAAACTGAACGCATTGACTTAGGCAAAGCAATGCTTCAAGGAAACAACCATACACCAATTCAATGATAAACCTGGATTTAATTTGATGAATTAAGGATAGTAATTTGGGCATAGAAATGTGCCATATATATATTTGATGGTCAAGCTGATGGTGGAGGCAGTATTATTGTAATGGACGTTTCTATTGATTCCACTCTCATGTACGAAAGAAGTGGTGTACCACGTGTGGGTGAGACAATCACTTTTCTATTTTAATAGTGGCTAGCTATATATACTCCGCATAATTACTAATTAATTGAAGACAATTGTATGGTCAGTACACAAAAGAAATAGAAAAGCTAAAAATTAAAGGATCAAAAGCAGAGGAACATATATATAATGGGCATTAAAGCTAGAAATACAGGAGCTTAAGTTACAATTCTAGGGAAAACACGACGCGAAAGCAACATTGCTCTGGCCATTATATATCCCAAATGGCCACTTATTGCTAGCATCAATTATTTGCCCTGCTGGCCTCCTCACCGCTTCCATCATTCATACAAGGGTCATTTCCTAATTTATTGCTATCTACCAACTTATTTCAAAAGTTAAGGCTTTTAAAAACTTTTTTACTAAATTATGGTAAATCGTGCCACTGACCCATGATTTTCTCAAATGATTTTGGGTTGGTGTACCTTTTTTATATTGCCAACCAAAACCCACATAAAAATGGTATACAAACCATCAAATTGTGTTGCCAGCCACAATTTTGTTTAAAAGCATGGTTGTCAACCATGCTTCTATGGTTTGTACACCAAACATAAAAGTCATGTACGACGGTGAGTTTTGACCTTAAAATCGTGATTGGTAGGCTAGCAACCACAATTTTGGGGTTTATAAAAAAAAAAATCTTAATATTTGGATTAGCAAGCGTTATTATGTCACAACCTGAAAGCAACGAAACTTCACCACATGCCTATCCTAATTGGAGTTGAGGACTGAATTTGTGGAGCTCAACTGAATTTTATCTGGATGGGCATGATTGTATCCTTAATGAAGCGAATTAACAATTTAGGAAATGATTAATTTGAAGATGACGTTTGTACACTGATGCCCCAAAATGAGGGGAAAAGAACCACTTTTGTGATCTGTCATTTTCTGAAAATACACTGGTCGTGCACACAAAATAAAATCTCATAATCAACTCAACCAAACCTTAATGCCAATTATATGGGATCAGCACACTACACGAGTCCTTTTACACATTCAGGTCTATCAAAGGTATGCTCTCTGTTGAGTTCACTCTATAAAATCTCATGACACTAAATACAGTGTCCCTTGATTTCCATCATAACAGCACCTGCCTCGTCCAACAGAAATGAATTGTAGATGGCCAGCACGAATCTGTTTCACGGAGGTAATAGAAGAATGAAAATGGATTGTCGGGATTATGAAAGCTATAACAAAATCAACATGTTAAAAATGAGTTTGTCACAGTCATGCAAACCTCACTACAAGCATCACAAGCGCAATCAACCCAGTCCAAGTTTGCAGCCCGATAGCCATCGTATGCGTGAATGAGCTCATGGCTGACTATTGGTTGACATCATCTTGAAAGTTCATGCGATCGTTACATACCATAATTTGCACACATTGGAAAGGATATTAATAATAAATAAATAAATGGACCAAGAATCAATACGAAATTAAGCCCATCAATTAATAGAATAAAGCATGGTTCATCAAAATATAACTATATTTACCAAAATCACTATCAAAAAAGACTCCACAAATAATAAAAATGATAATAAACATTTTTATTTAAAAATAAATATGTTCCATTAAGGACTTAATGTTTGCTCCTTTGGCACCTTAAACTTTGCCACTATTATGTTAACCTCTACAAGGCAAAAAATAAATAAAAAAATAAAAAAATTTGCTTACTGATTTCGAAGGATAGTCATTTGGTGTAGGCCTAAAATCCAATGAAAAATTTGTTGATTTTCTTGCTAGGGAACGGCATAAAGCCATATGTAATTTTCAAGTTTTAGATATATTCTCCCCCTTCTGGGATTTGAAATTTGTTGTTTGGGGATCTGACTGGTGTTTGTGCCATCTTGCCTAGTTGAATGAATATCCATTAAACCAAAAAAAAAAAAAAAAATGAAAAAAAAAAAAAATGAAAACCAATTGTATATATATTCCATAGGATTCTATATTATTAGCTTCCTTTTTATTTTGAAATGTTTCAAAATTATTGTCACATGATTATTTTAAATGTGAGTGAAAGAATAATAGGATCATCTAAAACATAAGACAAAACATCAAGCTTTATATAAGACAAGCAAATAAAATCTGTGGATTATCCAAAAACATGTGGTACAATACTATAACAGAGCTACAGACAAATGTGATTAAAGTAATTTCTTTAGAGCATCTACTATAGCCGCTGGAAATTGATGAGGAAGATAATGGACAAGAGCAAAATTTGGAAATTGGAAGCCATCATCTGATGGATAATATTAAGTTAAGTAAACCTTTTTTTTTTTTCCCAGAGAAAGTAATAGTAAATTAAAGTAGATTTTGTTGGGCTTGGATGAGCAAAGAGAGGTTATGCTAAAGGATGAAAAGAGTCCACTGGTAGGGGCAAGAGCATCCATCTAAGCATCACAGAATTATACTACGTCTGCAGAATTTTGTGCACTGTTGGCAGTACTAGGAGCTGTCAATCGATTGACAGTGACAGAGTTATGGTAGAAGGGGATGGTTTACACCTACTCATCCAATTAGCACAAGGAAAGCGGAAATCAAATGTTGGGGTGGGCCGTGGGGGCTTTTTGTTCATAAAGTTGAGGAGAATTGCTACAAAGTTTTTACTTTTTGTTTATGGAGAATCAATTATGTGAAGAGATTTTGTAATGGGTTGGCTTACAGTGTAGCCATGTATGCACTTGGTGTGAAATATGTTGAGGATTGGGAATAATGGCCCACGCACTATGGCATTTTTTTTCTTTTTTAAAATTTTTTTTAATAAGTAGAGTAGAAGCAGAAAAAAAGAACCTGGAATCTCAATTAGGTTGGCATGCACTCTATGCCTCTTAATCATGTGCTCACTACTCTAATTAAATCCTTAGCAAAAAAAAGATGCACTTGGCTTAAATAGTCTTTCTTTCGATTTAGGTTTTAAGCCATAACTTTTAAATGGATAAGATCCTTTTAAATGGAACAAATCCTTATCATTTCTTTCTTGCAGTAATAGTGAATAAAATGTGAATCACAAGTCCACGTACATTTTCCAAAAGAAGCATTTCACCGCATTGAGCTAGCTCTCCGGTCAAAACTTTATGTTTCAATAATTCCACAATTAACCCTCCTTTGAATATATGACCACATACCCTCGACTAATTAGCTAAACAGTGGGGCGCCTGTGAGTCAACTTTCCATAATCTATAACTTTGCAAAAACATATTTAGCTCAATGGAAAGAACGATTTTTTTGTTGACACGAGTAAATATGAGCAAGTTAGTGAAGGGAGATACTAGATTAGTGCAAGCTAGTTCCAAGTTAAGGGAGGTACTAGGTTAGTGCATGTCATGCACGCACATGCATGTGATTAGCATATAACTTTAAGTGAAAAACATGACGCAGGCCACTTAATTAGTAGAAATAAAATTATAAATAAAATAAGGCCATTTACTTAAAGCAAAGATTTGCTGCATGGCAACATTATCAGCCGGGCATCCTTTGGCCATTATCTGAAATGGACATTTATTGCAAGCATCAATTATTTGTCCATGCAGCGACACCACTTCCATAATTGGAAACTAAATAGCACACTTCTGAGTTGTAATTTGTGTCCACATTGCGATCTTGTCAACCCACAAGCCAATAATTAACCAAGAATAAAGTTAATTTGGTTGGCAAAAAGGAAATTTTACTAATTTAATTAATATTGACCACATGAGTATAATATTATTACCCTTGAATTAGAGTCATTATTTGAAGACAACGTACACATGCAATCAACAGGAGAACCCTCTTTTCTTTTTTTGGTGATCAGCAAAGAGGATATATTATTAAAAAGAAATAAAATTACACCCAAACACAGAGAGAAAAGCAACCCCCACCAAAACATATCAACGTACCTGAAGATAACCTACAAACATGAAAAACATAGAAATCTACTCCAAACAGAAATGGCCACAATTTAAGCTAAAGGTAACAGACACTAATATACTGTGGATGAAGAGCTAGCTATGACGGGGCTTTCAGTTTAAACCTGCAAAGCCATGACTAGCTCTTTTAACAGTGCTTGAAATTGAGAATGGACTCCCACTAAATTACTAGGCTTACATATTGCGTGTGGGACCAAATATACAGAGCCGACTAGTTTCCCTCTCCTTCCCTTTCTTTCTACACAGAAAAGCCCACACCTCAACCTGTCAAGTAGGCCCTATGCTCCCATCCTGGCCTCGCTTTAAAGCTATCACTAATTTACCTTAACCTAATTAATTTGCAAATTTAGCCCATTGACTTAGGGCGCTGCTCCTATACCATGCCCCTTCAAGCTACAAGCCAAGAGTAAGGCTCCCATCTTCTCTGAAATTTGAGACACACCACTGATGTTAACTATGGACCGGGGTGGCAATTGGGCGGGTTGGGTGGGTTTGGGTTGAGGCATAAATGGGTTGAGTTGGATCATTAATGGATTATGTAATTTGTGCTATTAATGAAACCTAACCCAATAATTATGTATACCCGCAACCAACCTGCGAATTACTTCAATCGAATGGTATCCAACCCAACATGGATCATATCCGACCCAATTCATGACCCAATTCGACCCAAATTTTGGCCCGGCCCAAATTCTGACTCGACCTGTTTTCTGACCTAGCTTGCTTGCACTTTTTTTTTTTTTTTTTTTTCCTCTCTCTCTCTCTCTCTCACTCACTCTCAAAAGACATCATTGGAAAGAATTTACCCAAGTTTACAACATTAAAGAAGAAAAACATGAAAGTAAATTGAAAAAAAAAGGGGTATTATAGCTATTTGATATTCAAAGGTCCTACAAGACAGATAATAATGGTATTCAGTAGCTTCTAAGGAAGCATATTTTCTATGATCCGATCCGACCCAATTGTGACCCGACCCATTTTTGACTCGACCTATTTTTTTTTATTTTTTAATTTAATTTAATTTCTTTTCTCTCAAATTAAAAGACAGTGATAGTGAACCTTTGACTGGTTGTTACCGAGGGTTCAAAGGACCTCTTGATTAGCCATTCAATTAGCTAACATAAACAATCACAACCACATTGGATGAATTGCCAAAAAGGTTGGGATTCAAAAAAAAAAAAAAAAAAAAAAAAAAACACAATGTGCACAATGAAGAACCTAGGACCCAAAGCACAGAACCTCAGTAGGTAAACAGATCCAGAAAGCAGAAGAGATATAAACCCAACAAAAGATGAGAAATTTAGATGCGGAACGGGAATTACTCTGAAGTACATATCTCCAACCAATATATATGCACTTATATATCTGAATAGAGAAATAGTAAAATTGAATAAAACATATGAGAATGGTCCACTTATAAACTGAACCATCAACGAAGAACCCCAGTTGAGGAACAAAACAGCAAGCCCAGATGAACCTATCATTTAAAAGACAAAAATAAAAGATAAAAACTGACGAAATCCACAATCCAGAAGGCCACATGAATCAAACCCTATAAATTTTAAGGGGAAAAAAATCCAAACCCACATACATCAAACCATGAAAGAAACCCCTAAATAACAAAACCCAGAAAAGGAAGAAAGTCCACATTCATAGATAAAGAGAAATCCAAACACCCAAAGAGAAATTAAACTAATACACTCACATAGAAAAACCCCAAAATTACAAACCCTAGATTTACAAGACAAAAATTGAAAAAAAGTTTGGTGATTTTACTAGTAAAATGAGTGATTAAATGTAGACAAGAAGTCGTCTTATTCACACAGTGAGAACGAGCTCTCTCAACCATGGAGTCGTCTCCTTCTCACAATGAGAAGGAGCTCTCGCCAATGGTGTCTTCGGCTCTTCGCAGTTCGCACAGGAATCGTCTTCCTTCACGAAGAGAATGAAAAATGGTGAGTGACAAGAGTACTGTGTAAGCTTATTTTTTTTGTTAAATTTAAAACCCAAACAGCTCCCATTGGGTAACCCATAACCAACCCATTTATAATTGGGTTTGGGTAACTCATTAACAACCCATTTAAAAATTTTATAAACCCAAAACCATTTATCAGGGGTGTGGATTTGGAAGGGTTCATGGGTTTGAGTTGAGATTGCCAGCCCTATATGGTCAAAGCAATGTTTTGCTAAATGGCGACATTATGAGCAGGCATCGTTTGGCCAATCCCAAATGGCCAATCATTAAAAGCATCAATTATTTGCCTAACGATGCCACTTCCTATCATTGAAAACCAAATTGTAAACTTGAGTTCTAATGCAAATGGCACAAGTATGATTTAAATCCACCTCATCTCCGGAGTTCTGTATAGAAACTTCGAGGAAACGAAATAAGATGCTTATGGCACTGTGATGCACGGGAAAGAGATGATCTCCATGACTTGGTGAGGATAATTTGCTGTTATTTGATATTGTCTGAGATTTTTAGAAATTAATGCTCACTGAAATAAACTGTTAGAATTCCATCTCTGGCTTTTCTCTGTGCTATGGGTTTCATTTACAAATAAAAAAGAAAGATAATTTAAATACTTATGCAGTTTTTCCCAGACCCCCAGACCCGCCCCCCCCCCCCCTTTTGAAGTCATAAATGTTAATTGCACTATTGCAGGGCTAGTCAATTCTGCAGTTTCAGTAACATCAGTGAAGGAAAACAGAGAAAACTGCTTCTTTATTAAAGCTTATGATTGAACTGTCAGAATTGGCTTTGCTCTTCTTTCGACAGGCTCAACTATATTCATCTGATCAATAATTCCGGATCTTTGAATGTCTAGGCAAAAACATGGCCTAGTTTTCTGCACAATGTCGACTTGTGATTCACATTTTATTCACTATGACTGTAAGAACACAAACAAAATGACGCACAGTAGATAATACTATTTCACATACGGTTTATGCTGGAGAGGAACGATAAGGATTTCAATGGTGTAGGACCTAGTGAAAGAAGTCTGGAATACCCTTCTGAGCATTTATACTTGTTTCAATGTGACTCTTACCTATCACCACTAATGTTGCTTTTCCCATTGTTGTGATTAAATGATTGTATTTCAGTAAAAGTGTTCTCAATGATTATCTTACTCTAATTAGGTAGGTGAATGAAATTAACTATACTACTTTCTTTCTTTGGTTACCCTTTGCTTTAATACATTTATCAAGCGAGTTTCGAAGTTCTAGAAAAATTGACTCGTCTCAATTTTTGCGTAACATATGATGGAGAAAATTCATCATCAAGAATAGTACTACTTTGCCCTTTAATTAAATAGCAAGATTGATCCAATTGACAGTATGCCCACTGGTCTCTTTAAAATGGGCATGCTGCTGCCGGGCATTATGAGATTATAATGGGTAAATCTATTTTGGGCAGATTTGGTGCTCGCCATTTTTGAATATCGGCTGCTGGCATGGTGTAAAATGGGCATGCTGAAATTATGGTGGTGTTGGCATGTACCTTAACGGGCATTATGAGATTATCATGGGTAAATCTCTTTATAATGTTATAATCCTTTTCCTGTTGTATAATTAAGGCTTGTTCCATATCCAACACAATCAAAAGACCTACCAACACTAGACAACTACTACATGCCAAAAGTAGAAAGGACCGACCACAAGAACAAATAACCAACAAGCCAAAAGACCCGCAAACTAAAGGTTTCATTTAATGCCTGCCAACTTAAATGTCTAAAAATGGTAGAGATTTGAAAATGGCAAGATGAAGAGCTATGATGGGGCTTTCAGTCTAAATGTAAGCCAGACTAGCCCTTTCAACAGAACAGTGCTTGAAATTGCAGAATCGACACCACCAAATGACTAGAGGGTACGATAGTGTGGGACAAAATATAGAAAGCCCTAGCTTATGCATGGCTTTATGGGTAAAGGACTAAGGACTGGATTACCCTTCCCTCCCTTTCTTTCAACACAAGAAAGCCCGTACACCTAACCAATCAATCAAGAGAGAAACTTGTATGCAACTGTGACACAGCTGATGTGGTGTCACAAACCAATGAGGATGAAGTAAATTAAAGTGGGATTGTCAGAATATTTTTTGGTCTTATAATCCTATTTTGTTTTGCTCCCATTGGCCCGTGATACCACGTGGCCGTGTCATAGTTGTATACAAGTTTCTCTCATCAAGTAAATATAGGCTCCCATCCCACCCTAAAAAGCTATCTTTGAGCGAGAGTTGACCTAATTTGGAAACTCAACGCATTGACGACTTAGGCAAAGCAATGCTTTCAAGGGAAAATGGCCATATATCAAAGTGCACTTAAAAACCTTTATCCCTAATTTGTATTAAGAACCCATGCTGCACCTGAAACACCAACTAATGACCAATCGATGTTTTGTCCAATGACAACATTATCAGAGGGATATTGTCTGGCACTCTGGCCATATCCCAAATGGCCACAAGTAAAAAGCTAGCATCAATTATTTTGCCTAGCCATGACACCGGTACCACATCCATTATTGAAAAAAAATTGTGGGGGAGTGCGGCCTTAAGATCGCTTGAGGAAGGATTTAGTCTAGGTGCGCGCAAGTTAGCTCGGACACCTTGACTGTCAAACCCAAAAAAAAAAAAAAATGTACTACACTTTTAAGATGTAATTTTGTCCATACTCCAATCCTATCAGCCCAAAATAATCAAGAATTTAGACTTGAGGTAAAATTTGATTTAGTACTGCCCATAATAATCCCTTTGGATTAGGGTCATAATTTAAAGTACGTCGATAATACGACATTCCATATCTTTTATTTTCCATAAACTACTAAGCTTTTATATAACAAATTAAATATTAGCGAGGGTGGTAGCCTAGTGGTGAAGGCTATGATTTCAGGTGGTTGTGGGTTCGAGGCGTGGTGCCCCCTTTGAACTCCGTTCCATTCTGACCAACTGTATACCCACTTGACCTTTAGTGGTGCTGAGGTGACGAGCTCGCCCTTTGGGCTCAAACCAGACATTCTTCAACGGGTAGAAGCAATGGTAACGCCCAAGGTGGATTTTTACTTAGCAAAAAATTAATTAAGAATTTAGATTGAGGTAAAGCAATGCTTCAAAGGAAAATGGCTATATATCAAGTACACTTTAAAACCTTTATCACTAATTTGTATTAAGAACCCTGTGGTATCCCCGTATGCCACACCCGAAACACCAACTAATGACAAATTGATGTTTTGTCCAATATTATCAGAGGGATAGCTCCTATGCTAACGCCCAAAGTGGATTTTTACTTAGCAAAAAAATAATTAAGAATTTAGATTTGAGGTAAAGCAATGCTTCAAGGGAAAATGGCCATATATCAAGTACACTTTAAAACCCTTATCCCTAATTTGTATTAAGAACCCTGTGGCATGTTCGTATGCCACACCCGAAATACCAACTAATTAATGACAAATCGATGTTTTGTCCAATGATAACATTATCAAAAGGATATTGTCTGGCACTCTAGCCATATCCCAAATGGCTACAAATAAAAAGCTAGCATTAATTATTTTTCCTGGCCACGACACCACATCCATTATTGAAAAACAAATAATTGTACTACACTTTTAAGATGTAATTTTGTCCATACTCCAATCCTATCAACCCAAAATAATTAGGGATTTTTGGCCAAAACCCCTATGTATAAGAGTCTTATAGTAATAGAACCCATTAAAATTGTTGTTTATTGAAAACCCCATTTAACAGTAAAAAGACTAATAGACCCCTATTTTTAAAATTTCTCCTAATTTACAACTATGCCACGATACACACCCAGTCGAAAAAGGGGGGCTTTTCAGCTTTGCACGTTCCATGGTTTCCGGTGGAAATATAGAAATGTACGAGCTTTCCACAAAAACAGTTTCCTTATTACACACAGCACCATCGTCTCTCTAAGGTTTTGTCATTCACAAACGTAACCCCAAACAGAACCAGCGGTATTGGAGACATTGGCTGCCAGAAAACATTGACGACATTGGGCTTCCAACTGTAGAAACACATGGCGAAAAGAAGTGAGTAACTTTATGAAAGATTTTCCTTCTTACTTCCTGAATTTGAACAGTAAAATGGTGTGTCTTTCTGTTAAATCGTCTTAATACTGTTCCTAAATGCGTATGTTTTTTAGATGATTTGTTCTTATTTAGAAGAAATTTTTTTCGACAATAATACAAAATATAGAAACCAACAGTGAATCCATGCATTCTAAATTTTCATATGCTATATTTGTCATACATATTTTGATTCCTTGATGATATATATAGACGGCACTATTTGTAAGGTTTGTAAATGGTGTTTTTTTAGTGCGAAAACTGAATTTGGTTTTCGTTCTTCTGTAGATTTAAATAAAATATGGTTCCAACTGTGTATTGGTGCTGTTGGGGACCACAAATCGACCCCATTTGGTCAAAATTGCGTTGATAAAATAGGGATTCAACTATGTATTGCTAATGTTGGGGACCACAAATCGACCCTAATTTGTCAAAATTCCCTTGAATAAAATACAGAGTAAACTGTGTATTGTTGCTGTTGGGGACCACAAATCGACCCTATTTTGTCTTCATTCCTGTGTGGATTTGAATAAAATATGGATCCAACTGTGTATTGGTTCTGTTGGGGACCACAAATCGACCAACATGTTTAACAAAATTAGAACTATCCATTTTAGCACTTATAACAGCACCGTTTTACTGTTTCATGTTAATATTTCATCTTATGAACTCTGCTTGTAGTTTTTATGTAGAATATTGGTCCAACAGAATCTTGGTACTGTTTCTTCATATATTACAATTACATTAAAACAATTGTACACAAATTAGACATGTACAACAGCATCACCATACTGTTTCTTTCATACAATTTTCATGACTCGTATTGGTAGTTTTGTGCTTCTGTGAAACTGTGTTTGCTTAGTAAAGTGGTGCTATTGGTTGCTTTAATGAGATAAATTATAAAAAATGTTTAACATATAACATGTTTAACAGTATCAATTTACTGTTACGAATTAGTTCTTTACTTTTTAGTGTAATATTGTTTCTTTTCTAGCAACATTAAACTGAAACTGTTTATATATATGCAAAAGTGAAGTGGTGCTGTGTAATGTGCTACAAATCATACACAATATCATTACTAACTGACATATTGTTGACTTAAGCAATTGATAATCAGAGACGAGTTCAGATGTTGGCAGCACAAGCCAACAAAAGAAGCGGAGGACATCAACATCCAACCAAATGCAATGCAACCTTCTAGCTGTGAAGAGGTTGGTAAAGAACATTAGATTGGAGGAAAGGCATAAAGTTGAGCTAAGAAGAACCCCTTTCTAGGGTTTTTTCCAACCTTTTATAGATGCAAAAGTGAAAACAAAATGCCTAAAGAAACATGACAAAAATGTCATCAAAATCATACAAACCTACACACCCGACTACACAGTTTTCGAAATAGGCAAAAAAAACTCTTAAAATTGAGGAACAGTGACTTCTCACTGATATTTGGCATACATGAAGGTACAGAGCCAATTACTTTGGGGCGTGTCCTAAAACCCAACCAACAACTAGTTGATCGCATGTATAAGGGTGTGCCTAGATTAACTCCATCATCGATTGAAAAGCTCATTAAAGAATCAATGAATAAGCAAGGTAAAGACAACAACGAGGATATTGCCAGGCTGTTATGTTTGTATGCATTTGTTACGGTATTCTTCACAACATCAGGCACAAACCTCAGCTGGTCGTATGGAAAATATGTGGAAGACTTGGATGCCATGAGAACCTATGATTGGCTAGGTGCGATAAAGAACTATTTGGAAGCATCCATTCAAAAATCACACAACATCCCTAAAAATGTTACCGGATGTATGATTGCACTATTGGTAAGCAACCAACTCAAACTATTTATAATAAATTCATATGAATATGAATAATTATCACTCTCAACTAACATTTTGTACCTTTTGTATTGATACAGCATTGGCTTTGCGAGCACAGCACCACACTAAAGCCAATGAACCAAAAATCAATTCCAAGGTTTGTAAAATGGAACCTCAGAAAGCTGACAAAGGCTATAGGAAGCATTACACTTCGGACCCTACCAAGTGATGAGGTATTTGATTATTGTTAGGTATTTGATTATTGTTAAAGTTTTGTATTGGTTACAATCACACCATTACACTTATATTTAATATCAACAGACCCAAAATACTGTTTTCAATAATATTAATGTTTTTTTTTTTATACTAAAAACAGTATCACTACACTGTTACACATACACACATATTATTAAACTGAGCACGGTATATTGGTACTGTTGCACGATATATATGTAAACGAACTACACTACCAACAGTACACTAGTACTGTTATGTCAAAAAAACTGAATTAAAGTTCCTAACAGTGTTGTTTATGACAATATCAAATAAGCAATGTAACATTTTCTTTTCATGTTCAGATCTATGGTGGTGAGATTGCATTCAGCAAAAAAGAAGGGAGACTTTTCAATGTAAAGAACCAAATACTCGGATTGGGGCGTGATCGCCAACACACTGATGCCTCTGATGAAACAGTTGAAGAAGAAGAAGATATTGATGAGCAGGAAGGTCAAAATGATCAAAGTGAGGAAGAAGAAGCTGGGGATGATGGAAGTGAATCTGGTAGTGATGAAAAGGATGAAGAAGTTGGGGATGAGGAGCTTGAAACAACCATGCATAACATAGGCAAATTTGCCAACCCCCTAGACCTCGGAGATGACAAGGAAGACCCAACAAAAAAAAAAGAAAAAAGGATGATTTGATTGCACAACTCAGCATGAAGGTTGAAGAACTGCAAAAAGAAAGGGCTACAAAGGATAAACAAGTAGAAAACCTACAGTTGCAGAATTCAAAGCTACAAACATAGCTGCTAGAGATCCAAAAAAAATATGAAGTAGCTCTAGAAGAATTGCAAAGCAAAAAGGCATAAAATATTTCACTTCACTGTTATTAATGATTAAAGTAGATGTTGTTACTTTTTGCAATTGTGTTTTATATATAACAGCACCCTTTTACTGTTGGTATTATGTTTTCACAATAACAGCACCACTTTACTGTTGGTATAGTTTTTTGCTATAACATAATCACATTGCTGTTTTGAAGGATGATTTGGGTGAATACACCATGGAATTCAATGTGCACAACATCACCCAAGCGTTTCAAAAGGTGGCCCAAAATCCAAAGGAAGTGAAAAAGACATCCCGTGCGCCCAAAAAGCCACCAACTCATTCTTCTCTTGCTAAGCGTGTCAAATCCAAACAAGGGACACAAAAAGATAGCAAGAAACTTGAGTATACCTATAAGACAAGCAAAAAGGGGAAGGGGGTTAAAAAAGCAACAACTAAAGAAGACAGAAAAGTCGGAGACCAAGTTGCCAATGAAGACACAATTGATGTGGATGACTTCATCGACAAAATACCATCCCATGCAGATGGTATACAACTCAAATTCCCCACTCGGAGTCCTGTATCAAAGTTGCTGACAAATGAAAAGAAGCAAAGACTTAAACAAATGTTTGAAAAGGAATTCTCCAAGTAATATTTTATGCAATATCTTTCAACACAATCCATATAATCTACTCACACCAATATGATAATACTAATTGTTTTTCATACATGCAGTGCAATGATTTGGCGTTCATCAAATGCTTCAAATATAGTCCAACTAAAGGACATCAGGCAACTACTCGTTGAAGGCGACACAAGTGGGAATGTAAGAATAGAGTATCACTTTCGTTTTTCTAGTGGATTTTTGCATAGACAAAATCACATTACTATTGTGGAAAATGTTTTGAACAGCACCAACTTAATGTTTTTTGTGTCTATTTTAATAGCACCACTTTACTGTTCTAAGCGTATTTTCTGGTAACAGCACTACTTTACTGTTTACGTATATTTCAACAGCACCATTTTACTATTACGCAACAGCTCCACTACATTGTTGACAATTACTTTATTCAATAAGAAACATATCTAAATGTCCACATTGAATATAATCCTTGGTTTGACTTAATAATTTGCAGGTCATCGATGCATTTGGAGCCATTATAACATCTGACTCAAAAGATAAAAAGCTCACATTCTACATTCCAACCACAAGCTTGGTAATCATGAAGCAAAAACATACTTGCAAACAACATATCATACTTAACTATGTTTGTGCTGAGTATGTGTTTATACATTGTAGATCTATTTTGATAGCCCAGATGCTGAATTGAGATCTAAATGGTTTGATGATAAAGTTATCGAAGCAGCCATCTCCAATAACAGATATTACCTCTATCCACTAATTGCAGCTGCTAGACCTGGTGGAGCTGAAAACCACTAGAATTTGCTTATGCACGACACGCAAAGCGGAACATGGAGACATCACAACTCCATGCGCCCACGAGAAGTAATTGAAGACAACCACTACAACAAAGCAAAAAAAGTGGTAATAACATACACATAACCAGAATTTTATTTTATAACAAATCTTACAATTACCATATTAATATGATCCAACTATTGTCAGGCGGAGTATGTACATCAAATGGGGCTACAAGACAATCAAGGTCATGAAATTGAGGTTGAATATGTAGAGAATACACCCCAACAAAGCGAATACTTGTGAGTATTTTATTACTATTTTGTTTGCTTCATATTCATATCATGCAACAGTATTATGACACTGTCAAACAATTTATAAACAAATATCCATCAACGCTTCTCATTGTATCATTGTTTTTTGTAGACTCGACTGTGGAATCATTGTATGCAACCTCATTCTTGATTACTCCTACAGAATGAACATTACACAGACCATGATTCTAAAAGAAGTTCAAAGCTTTAGAAGGGACATCATCCAAGAAATCATTTTCGATGATGAACGGTCATGGAATCCAAATTGGGAAAGGCAAACGACTACTCCAAAAGAGGGCGATGCAATCCTCGTCAAGCCATTCTCCATTGCATATCCAAAAACAAAAGGGGCCAAGAGAAAGTAAACTTGAGATGTCTACGAGTACATTGTTTAGCTGAAATTATGAACAGTCTATTTAAAATTCATTTGTGAACATGGGTGTACATATAGTTCATTAATTACAAATTTCTTTTTTTTTTTGTTCTTCAATACTAACAATCCAAATTTACTGTTATATGGTTTCAATTGTGCACAAACTTGCCAAATTAAATGAATGCTGATCTGCAAAATGTTGCCAACATGTTAATTCATCGCAATACTTCTCATGTGGTAATTTTCTAACCAACAATCCACCAACAGTATCACTTTACTGTTGGAAACTAAAAAATAACAACTCAACAAACACTAATAATTGATTACCCCAATCATATTACTGTGTATCCAAACAAAGTGGTAATAGCATAGTTGGTTCCTATTGAATATTACACGATTGGAAAACATGTCAAACGCATCATCAATAAGTTGCAAGTACCATATATCGTTACCCCACAATATCATTACACAGTTGACCATTACAATGTCCAATAACCATGAAAGCATTACCATTAACTACATCCGTTCAATGAACATCAGTTTCGCTCATGTCCAATTACAAATTAACATGGCAGTCATAGTTGCGTAACAAAATTGACATTAGTGCTGTTTGTTATTTTATGTTATGGACAGTATCAATATCCTGTTGTAAGTTTGAATGAGCATTTAATCCGTATTCATTCTCAACATATATATATCATAAAATCATATATTCTAAAGTGTAACAATTTGCCTTAAAAAAATGTCACAAACAAATGCTATATTGGTTCTTGACATGTCAAAAATATTGTAAACTACTAATAACTAAAAACAACAGACACAAACAAATGCTATATTGGTTCTTGACATGTCTTCTTATTATGAGTTCCAAGCCTTCCACATCTACCACATTTGATTTGCCTTATCTTCTCTCCTCTGGAAGGTATCCTCCTATTCTTTGGTCTCCCCGCAGGCCGTCTTGTGTTGGGTGGAAGTATAAATTCACAATTTTTCTCGCTCACTCCCACTTTTAGAGCCGTAGAAATGGGATGAATAGGTTGAGAGTAAGCTTCACGAAATGAAGATGTGTAAAAGTAATCCTCCACATAGTCATTAATGTCACCACCACTGGCTTGAATTGCTATAGCAGCATGCGAGCATGGAAACCCATTTATCTGCCACTGATAACAAGTACACGTGCAATTTAAAATGTCAACAGTAACAAACGGGTACGAATGAACCTCGAACACATTATCACTGGACATGCTAACCCTCCATGTCCTTCCCTTATCTAACTCTTCACCCAACCTCTCATCCATCTTTGGGCATAATACAGTATTCCAAGAGTTTGCTTCCAACCTCCTATTACACATTTGCGCCATAATCTGGGATCTAATCAAATCAACCATGTTTGTAATTGGGAGGAAACGAGCCTCCTTAATCTAAGCATTAAACGAGTCAGCAACATTAGAGCAGATCTCACCATACAGTTGCCCTTGGAAGTATGCATTCTCCCAGCATTAGAAAGGACAGTCATTAAGGAAAAATTGCATTTGTTCCTTCCCTTCAGCCAACAACTCAGACAACTTCTTCTCAAATTTATGCTCAGTAGGAGCATATGCACATTCAAGAAATAAAAACACCATTCGATCTTTAAATGACTTATGACCCCTAACCTTGTCTCGCAAATTCATCTTTAAATGATGGAGGCAATAGGCATGGTATGCTGTAGGAAATATTTTTGGCAGCACCGACCTCAAGCCATTGTTTCGATCTGAAATAAACGTGATTTGCCTTGCATCCCCTACAATTTCGTGCAAATTCTTAAAAAACCATCTCCAATTATCTTCTGACTCAGCATCAACCACAGCAAACGCCAATGGGAATAGCCCTGCAACATCAAAAATAATAATGCATTCTTCTTTTAATAATATTGAACAACGTAATCAATCAATAACTCATGTGACAGTATCACATTACTGTCTCACTTATTCATGCAAATGAATATGCAACAGTACCAACATACAGTACTATCATACAAAACACTACAATGTTCCACAATCTCATTGAACATGAACAACTCATTCTTGCACTTTAAACTTCAATTACATTAACAACATTAACACCATAAAATATACCTTAGTTCCCATCCTTTGCCATCACAGCTAACAATGACTTAAAGTTGATTCCTCATTGATTCCTCAATGAACCAACGAAGTTAGTAAAATGACTCAAAGTTATCACTATACAAACAATTCCACGCCTTCTCAATACCCATCCACGCATTGGTGTAAGATATATCCAGCCCATACTTTCTTTTAAAATCCTGCTGAACTTCAACAACAATCAAGAGCGGCTTGTCACGCACAACCTCTACCATCTCGGACGAAACAATGTCAAATCCCATTTTACTATGCTTGGTTGTTCGAACAGCTACCTCACATGTGTGAACATTGTTCAGTTGACGTATGTAGAACCACCCATTTGCATGCTCCATGCGTGCATGCACTCGCCACTCACAACCCCTCCGCTCCTTCAACCTACATACAACTGTTACTCTATCCGGTTCATTCCTCACAAAATCATAGTTAAATCCATTTTCAACTGAATTTTTACGCAATGCAACTCTAAATCCTTTGGCGCCATCTTTGAAACACTGACCCACATTCTTTATCAAGTGTGCCCAACTAGCATTAAACAAAGTCCGCTCCTCATGCGAACAAAAAGACGGCAACAAATCAATTTCCATATCATTAAAATCTCCCCCCACGACTTCACCATTACAAATATTCAACACACCGCCTCCCCCCACCATGCAACCATTATCTACCACCTCAATGTCAAATTGAATTATGTGCATACGCCTTCCAATTGATAACATTGTCTTTACATCAACATCATTGTCTATTACAATTTTCGTATGACTAGGAAAAGAATAAAACAGCCCAACCATCCCTGGCCTCAAACTCCTCCATTTCGATATAACAAACCCCTGAATATCATCAAAAGATGTGTGTGCATCTACAAGCATAACAATCGTCCTTCCAGCAAAAGTACATATTAAACATATGTTCTCATCCATTGCAAATCAACTGGATATATAAACCTGTATAAATAAACAAACAATATCAATTAATTATATGCATATAAACAACACAACTCATATACCAAAACCATAAACAACATGTCCTCCATTCTACCAACAGTACCACGTTTCTACTCATACATAAATATACATATAATAAACAGTAGACAGTATCATGATACTGTTTGTGCGGTAAATTAAAGTTCCACTTCCTTCCTTCAACAAGAATAACAATCGATTACTTATCAATTAACCACACCAAACAATTCCATCACACTCGACAATCTCTAACCTACTAATCAACTTGAACAACACACATCCACAAATGCTAACCCGCTAGTACGAAACCCATTCCATTTTCAAATGACAATGCATTATACATTTAAAAAATCTCATAACTTATATGTACAGCAGCTGAATCCCGTATAACGAAATCCACACAAAACCCCAACAATATTCAACAACCACCACTCGATGCAATACTTCGTACTTTCCCTCCAAAATCAACAATATGATCACTTTCAACCCTGATTTCCCATCTAACCCCCAAACACTCACCGAAAAACTAAGAAAACGATCGACAAAGAAGAAACCATGAACATCTTCAAACCCAAACGAAATCTCTTGTAGCCGCTTGAAGTGCGCCAAACATTAGAAAAACGAATTTGAATTTCCACCTTCTACGCTGGTTTGAAGAGAGAGAAACATAATGTAACCAAAATATCTCTCCCACGAAATCAAATCCCCAAAAAAATGGTTACAGTTTTTCCTCTTCAAATGGAAAACTGGGTTTTCCAAATTTGCTGCACACATAATGCCAAAATGTCAAAATGAAGGGTATATCTGGTATAAAAAAAACACGTTTTTACCTTACCGCAAATAACAACTTAAAAAAAGGGGTTATTAAATTACTAAATCTTACGTAGGGTTTTTTGCTAAAGTCATATCTCTAATAGGGGTTATTACTAATTTTCCCAAATAATTAAGAACTTAGATTTGAGGTAAAATTTAATTTAGTACTGACCATAATAATCCCCTTGGATTAGAGTCATAATTTAAAATACATAGATAACAAAATGACATTGCAAATCTTTTATTTTCCATAAACTATTAACCTGTTACATAACAAATTAAATAGAGGGAGATTATTTATTTATTGGGTAGATATGGGGGGAATTGTGACTTCCATTGTACATGGAGTACTAACATACTCCTCAAAGCACGCAATGTTCTTGGCTTGGAATTCAAAGAAGATTTGAGACAACAAAGAGCAGGGGAAATGAGCCTTTCCCTTCACATGCAAAATCAAACATGCACCAATCCCCAGGCGCACGACCCAGGAGCAAACCCGATCCGCGAACCAAGAATATCAAACACGACCCGAATCCCCTGTTACTGGATGCTCCCAATAATCGTCGTATTGTATTCCGACTTCATGAACGCTAAGCAAGAAACCCCGCTCTCAGAAACTATCAGCATCACATTCATCATTGACAGTGACATGTCGAGGTTGCGAAAATCATTTGGCATGCATAACGTGCATGAAAGGAATATGTAATTTAACAGTTGGATTAACGAAAAATGATTTTATTTATTTATTTATTTACAAATATTAACAAGTATAAGTTTAAAAAGTTTTACACCAAGTGGCAATGGAATCCTCTCCTATATATATATATCAATGATAAACCTTGACTTAATCTGCCTTCAACTTTTCTAGATTTCATTATCTTTTTTTTAGTTCTTGCTTGCTTGCTCATTGCTTGTGCCTTTTTTTTTTCATATGTAAAATATCAACATGTTCCCAAATCCAATCAATGTCAAGCAAGCAAGCTCTAATTTAGAGACGAGAAACGTAAATTAAGATCTATTGATTCCACTCTCGTGTACCACGTGTTGTAAAATGAAAGAAGAAAATGATAAACTAAAACAGGGAAACAGAGTTGAACTAGAATTTCTAATATGCATTGATAAGGAAATGGCCATTATATAGGCTAAAAAACAAACAGTTACATAAAAATAGGCACCACTAACATCATGCTAAACAACTCCTACAAACTGGGCAACAAACTAAAACTAACTACTGAACTCCTAAAGACTAGGACAACCCAAATCAACACTTTCTAAACATGCTGCAACTAATTTATTCAACAATCCCTCCCTTAAACTGATGTTCCACACATAACATCAGTTTAATAAGACTTAAACTTTGAAACACCATCTCTCAAATAAAGTCCTTTGAACTGCAAACACCAAGTAGCTCCCTGAGCTTCTAAAATGCTGGAAATTTGAGAGGCTTTGTTAGAATATCAACAATTTGGTCTTCGCTTCTGCAGTATACCAGATTAATAACTCCATCATTTGTGAGATCCCTTAAGAAATGATACTTCACATCTATATGCTTGCTTCGACCATGTAGAACAGGATTCTTTGAGAGCTTTAGTGCTGAACTGTTGTCACAGTAAATGAGAGTAGGCCTATCTTCTTTGAACTGCAGCTCTTCAAGAATCTTCTTCAGCCAAATAGCTTGACAAGCATAAGCTATTACTGCAACAAACTCAACTTCAGTGGTTGACAATGTGATGATTGGCTGCTTCTTTGATGACCATGAAACAGCTCCTGTTCCCAACATGAAAACATACCCAGATGTGCTTTTTCGGTCATCAGAATCTCCAGCATAATCACTATCTGTAAAGCCAAACAAATCTTACTTTTCTCATTTTTTTGAAGAACAGCCCAAAGTCCTTAGTACCTTGCAAGTACCTAAGAATTCTTTTTGCAGCCAAAAGATGAATCTCTTTTGGACACTCTATGTATCTACTAATGACACTTACAGCATGCATTATATTAGGCCTTGTTGCAGTCAAATACATTAAGCTCCCCACAATTTGTTTGTAAAGAGTGCCGTCAACCTTCTTTCCTCCATCATCCTTGTTTAGTTTCAAACCAAACTCAGATGGTGTATTCACAGGATTACAATCCTTCATCTGAAACCTGTCCAAGATTTCTCCCACATACTTCTTTTGAGAAATAAGAATGCCAGTAGAGGATTGCAACACTTCTATGCCAAGAAAGTAATGCATTATGCCAAGATCAGACATTTCAAATTCAGCCATCATAGATTTCTTAAAACTTTCAAACATGACTGTATTACTTCCAGTATAGATTGGATCATCTACATATAAGCAAACAATGAGCATTTTCCTTCCATCCTCAACTTTTATGAAAAGTGTATGTTCATAAGGACATTTTTGAAATCCTTCCTTCAAAAAATAAGTTTCTATACGATTATACCAAGCCCGTGGGGCTTGTTTTAATCCATATAAAGCCTTCTTTAGTCTATACACTTTGTACTCATTTCCAAATTTCACATACCTAGGAGGTTGATCGATAAATACCAGTTCCTTCAAATCTCCATGGAGGAACGCCGACTTCACGTCCAGCTGGAAGATAGGCCATGAGTTCTGAGCTGCCAATGCAATCACCAATCTGATTGTGTCATGCCTTGCAACTGGGGCAAAGACTTCTTTATAATTAACACCGAACTCTTGCTTATAGCCCTTGGCCACCAAGCGTGCCTTGTACTTGTCAACTTCACCATTCTCCTTCAGCTTTGTTTGTAAACCCACTTCACACCAATTGTTTTGTGCCCTTCTGGAAGATCAAATAACTCCTAAGTATCATTCTTTTCGATGGCTGTAATTTCAACATCCATAGCCTTCTACCATTTTGATTCTTTAACAGCACTTTCAACCATTGTAGGGCCACATTCTGAAAATATAGCAAAATGAGTGAGTAGGTCTTTAGATTGATCAATTCCGGTTACCTCATAATCTGACATCCATGCTGGCCTCCTTCGAACACGATGAGAATGTGATTCAGCTGCTACTTTTGGTGCTGTTGGAGTGACTTCAGAGGCTATAGGAGTTCCATTTTGAGGATTCTCAAGTGCATCAGTTGCTGGAGCAAGATGTTGCTACGGTTGGTTTGCTTCATCACCATCTTCTCCATCAAAACTAGTTGGAATTAGCTCTCCAACTACATTTTTGCTCCATTCCCAGATTTGATCTTCATCAAAAATAACGTCTCGATTGATAAGTATTTTCTTAGTGTTAGGATTGTAAAGCTTATAAGCTTTTGACTGATCACTAACACCAAGAAAAATACATTTTTCTCCCTTGTCATCTAGCTTCTTCCTCTTCTGATATGGAATATGGGCATAAGCAACACACCCAAAAATTCTGAAGTGATCAACAGCTGGTTTCCATTCGCTCCATACTTCCTTTGGTGTCATATTTTGAACAGCAAGTGTGGGACTTCTATTTAATATATGAATGCTCCAGTTAACTGCTTTAGGCCAGAAGCTCTTTGGAATATAACTCCTTATTAAAAGACTTCGCACCATATTTAGAATAGTGCGATTCTTCCTTTCACAAACGCCATTCTATTGGGGCGTATAAGCTGCTGTAAGCTGCCTCTTGATTCCATTAGTCTCACAAAAACTTGCAAATTCATGTGAGTTATATTCTCTACCACAATCTGTGTGAAGAATTATTATGGGACTGCCAACTTCTTTCTTGACTAGCGCTTTATAGCTTTTAAAGCCTAGAAAGGCTTCAGACTTCTCTTGCAAAAAATAAACCCAGCTTTTGCGACTAAAATCATCAATGAACGTAAGTATATAGCTCTTACCTCTATTAGAGCATGGACTTATTGGCCTGCAAACGTCGGAATGAACGAGCTCCAGTATAACCTTCACCCTCTATGATTTCCTCTGTGGGAATTGATTACGGTGTTGTTTGCTAACAACACATTCTTCACAAACTTCAGAAGGAGCTGTAATTTGAGGAAGACCAGTCACCATGTTCTTCTGTTGTAAAGTCTTCAACCCACCAAAGCTAAGATGCCCATAGCGAAAATGCCATAGCCATTCCTTCTCTCCCAATCTTGCAGTAAGACATGAGTAAGCGGTGTCATGGAGATACAATGGAAACATTCTATTGGCTGTCATGTTGACTTGAGCTATCAAGCCCAACTTCTCATCTTCAATTTTGCAGACTCCATTTTTTATATAGATTCCATATCTCTTTTCTTGTAGCTGACCAACACTGAGTAAATTTGTTCTCAAATCTGGAACAAAGAGAACATTAGAAATAGTTTGAATAGAATTTCTATTGGTTTGAATTGCTACCTTTCCCTTTCCCATAACAGAGACTGTAGAGTCATCACCGAACTTCACAACATCATGAAAAGCTTCATCCAATTCAGAGAATGCAGACTTCTCTCCACTCATATGGTTGCTGCAGTCAGTGTCTAAGTACCATAAATTCTTGTGGGTTTCCTCCTTCACGTGACAAGCCATTAACAAAGACACTTCTTCTTCCTTTTCAGCAAAATTGGACTGCTTTCCACCATCCCTCCTTAGATTAGTACGGCACTTTGACTTGTAGTGGCCAAACTTGTGACACCTGTAGCATTCAACTCTTGATTTGTCTACTGACTTTGACTTGAAAGGCATTAAATGATTGTTATTGTTGTCATAGCCTTTTCCTCTCCCTTGATAATTAGAATCTTCAGATTTCTGATTTGAGTGTCTACCATCATAGCCACCTTTGCCTCTGCCTCTTCCTCGTCCTTGACCTCCTCCTTTTGATGCCAAGGCTTGTAACACTTGCTCCTCCTTGTATTGCCGATTCATTTTCTGCTCATGAACCAACAACGAACTCTGCAATTCATCAATGGACATACTGGCAGTATCTTTAGATTCCTCAATCGAACAAACAACATAGTTGAATTTTGCTGTCATCGAACGAAGAATCTTCTCCATGATAGTGACATCTGCCATTTTGTCGCCATGGATTCTCATCTTATTTGCGATTGCCATTGTCCTAGAGAAGTAATCTGACGCCGATTCTCTAGACTTCATGTGTAGAGTTTCGAAATCGCTTCGAAATGCTTGAAGCTGTGCCCTCTTTGCCTTTACGGTCCCCTCATACTTCTTCTTTATAGAGTCCAGATTTGCTTGGAAGATTCTTTACAAAGAATGGTTTCCAGGATGGAACGATCAATTACCTGGAAGAGATAATTCTTTGCCTTGAGATCCTTCAACTTCTGCCCTTCAAGCTCCATCTTCTGTGCATCTGTCAACACAACACCTGCTACTGGTTCTGCTACTTCAGAAACAACAACTATCCAATATTCTTTGGACCTCAAAAAATTCTCTATGAGCATGCTCCAATGGTCATAGTGACCATCAAAGCGTGGAATGGCTGGCTGCACAAAAGTTTCAGAAGCCATTGTGGAACTCTAACCAAGCTCTGATACCACTGTTGTAAAATGAAAGAAGAAAATGATAAACTAAAACAGGGGAAATAAAGTTGAACTAAAATTTCTGATCTGCATTGATAAGGAAATGGCCATTATATAGGCTAAAAAACAAACAGTTACATAAAAATAGGCACCACTAACATCATGCTAAACAACTCATACAAACTAGGCAACAAACTAAAACTAACTACTGAACTCCTAAAGACTAGCACTACAACAAAGATAGTTATCCACGGCGTGCAAAGTACGCCGTGGATGACTTTTCACGGCGTACAAAAATATGCCGTGTTGGGCCGCGTCGTGGAAAACCATTGTATATCCACGGCGTACCTTGCATGCCGTAAATATGTTTTCTACGGCATACATAGCACGCCGTGGATGACTTTCTACGACATACATGGCATGCCGTGAATAATTTTTCTATGGCATACATAACACGCCGTGAATAAGTTTTCTACGGCATACCTGGCACGTCATGAATAATTTTTCTACAGCATACATGGCACGCCGTGAATAGGTCATCTACGGCATGCATTTTATGCCGTCAATCGGTTATCTACGGCATAAAATGTGCGTCGTTAATGTGCCCCTTGTTTTTTTTTTTTTTTTTTTTTGGATTTCCTAGCTTTTTCCTTTTGATATTACACCTGTTTACCATTCAATAATTTTTGGCTCACATACATTCTAAAGCAATAAGTATGCACCAATTTGTAATCCAATAATCCATAATTACTACTTAAAATTAGAAGTCAAACAAAGTACAGATTATATTCATTAATCTCATGAGAGCAATACAAAAAGCTGCCTTTCATAGACAAAAAAGTTATAGCCCATCCAAAAAGCAATATCTCTTATACAAAAAGCCACAACCCATCCAAAAAAAAATAATTTTTTCATCCAAGTTTTTTTAAGATAAGCAAAAATCTATAACTTTCAACTTCTCTTTTTTGAACTTCCAATAAGTTGTTATCCAGCTTGAATTTGCATGTAAGATTAGGATAAAGCAGCTTGAGCAGTAACTTGTGCCAAAGCCTGCTGATTGGACATACCAAAAAGGCCTGCATGGATTTCACATGAATAAATGAACAGCATAACATCACCAAACAAAAAGACAAGAAAACAAGGGGGAAAAGAAAAAGAATAGGAAAGAGTAGAAGTAACATTTTTTCAAGGATGTGATAACACAATGATAAAAGTATTTTAAGCACTTTTGCAACAGGGGCCTAAAAAAAGAATAAGAAAGGGCAGAAAATGTAACTATCCGAAATAACTACTACTTCACATAGTGGGTGAATGCACCAAGGTCATTGAGTCACTAATGCACAATTGTAATAATTGTACCGAATACTAAATTTGTTAAGCAAGACCCACAAAAAGATGACCGAGATACATTATACCTTACGCTTGTGGTTCTAGAAAAATAAAACGCAACGCAGAAAATGCCCCATAAATGTACGATTCAATACCAATTTAATCATCACATTCGATTTCTTCAATAGAAAATTCCAAGGCCCAAGTTCAGATTGATCAATACTTTTGAAGTTATAAGTTTTAAGCTGTGATTTAATGAGAGGAGGTCCATCAACTAAAAAATTCAAATAGGTGCAAAGGAGGACTATATAGTTACTCTTATGAAGGTACTATTGATATCCTAGGTGCTTTTCAATACCATACAATTAACATCACCACACTTAAGTAAATTGTGAACATGATGAAATTTCTCATCAAAGTAATTGGAAACTTACTATCTGGGGATGAAGTCTATTTGGATGCATGTCGCCAGGGGTCCTATGAACCATTTGTAAAAACTATTTTTGAACCTGCCAATTTTATAAGAACACATGAGCTGTGACGAATATATTTATGTAGATTTTATCATAGCAATGATATGAACGAACTAAAGAGCAAATTTACTAGCAAATATACAGTTGACTTTCAACACCCTAAACCCAGAAGTGCACTATGTTTCCTTCAAAGCTTCAACACATGAAAACAAGACCCAAATGCAAGCTCAAAGCAACAACTGAAAATCAGCATAACTGAAATGAGTATGTTGAGATGAACAATTGGTAACAAAGTAGTTGGGAGCTGGGAAATAAGGCTCTCTTAAGTTGACTTGATTTGGTTGAGTCTAATTATCATTATTATTGTTGTTGTTGTTATTATTATATAATGTAGCTAGCAAAAAAAAAAAATGTAATAATCAAGCAAGAAATATACATGAACACAAGTCCTAAATGTCAAGAACCCAACAAAAGAAGATTTAAAAATGCAAGTGAAGCTATCAAAATACTAAGCGCCAAACCAACAGAGATGCCAATAATAACTAAATCAGCTTGACGAACCATTCTCAGGTCTCTTTGGAGATTCAGACAATGAGAACATTTTGCACGGAAAAAGTGCTGGTTCACTGAAATAAAATGAAAACGAAATTGTATTAACAAAAAGGCCTTTTCTACAAAGAAGCGATGAACGTTCAAAGGAGAAATGGAACCTTTGATATGTTTAGGATAGAGTTTTATACTAACTAAAATTGTAAGAAAGTGGACTTGGAAGAAGCTGTGGTGGGAGTTATGGATCCATAGTTCCAATTTATAAATCTCTCTCTCTCTCTCTCTCTCTCTCTCTCATTCATGTGTCTATATTATAGAAAAATACATTGGTATCCTTTTTATCCTTTCCCTTGTTTTTGTTTAGAAATTTGGTTGAGGACTAAATGGAGTGACAGTGTTAGTTGGTATCCTTTTTATCTTTTTTTTATTTTTTTTTTCCAATTTTTTATTTTATTTTATTTTATAACTACATCCCTGCCTTAAGCACATCTCATTAAAGGGTTTCGACTATTTGTTTTTCTGAGAGGATCAAATTTCTCAAGGATCAAATATTTGCAAGCAAAATAAAATTTTTGAGAGGATCCAATTTGCAATTATTTAAAGAAAAAAAAAATCCATGGGTCGACTTCTCCAGCTTATCCTTTGCCTAATCCCCACCATAAATAAGCAAACAAACGTCCAAATTGAATTTCAAGTTTGTTTTGGAAGCAAAACACATTTTCCCGAACCCCCTGTTTTTTTTTTTTTTTTTTTTTTTGATAATTGACAAATTGTATTAAAGAAGAGGAGAAGTACAAATTGGACAAGAAGTCCAATATAGAAGCCAAAAAAACAAAGGCCAACCATTACGAAACAGATTAAAGAGGCCAGGAAATGCAACCAAAAAACAAGCAGCTTGGACAACCAAAACAAAAGGCAGACCACAATAAAAAAAATAAGAATAAAAACAATCAGGGAGGATAGAAGTGTTCCCTAACCCCCTGTTTGGCTGCTGAGAAAACTGATGAAGCTGAAATTCAAAGTTATATAACAGTATTGGTAACTGAAAAGTCCCAAAATAATATATATATTTTTTTATATTAAAACAAACTTAACTCACAATTTTTTATTTATTTTCCGTTCTCTTAAATTTTCTCAGAAACCAAACGGACCATAAGCTCTTGAAAACCAACAATTAGGAAAAATGTATAAATTCACAATTTAGTTTTTTTTGTTTTTCCTTCTCCTAAGCAACAAAACAGAACATAATCTCTTGCAAAACACCAATTACACCAAAAAAAAAAAAAAAAAAAAAAAAAAAGGCTACAAAATTCAATTAAAAAATGTAAAAATAAATAAATGAAATTGCCCTAACCAGATCAATAAGATGATCACACTCCTCATTTGACAAGAATCCCCTATATATGCAAGCCCTGCAAAATTTCCAAAACCACGAACTTAGCTCCCATCAAACAAAAGAAAACCAACACAAAATTCTGGTAGAATATATGAGAGAGACAGAAAGAGAGAGAGAGAGAGTAGAACCTTGGACTCCATGAGAGTTGAGTGACACGTGTGGGATTAAACCCAGCATACGAATCACCTTTCTTCAATCTAAGCAACGATCCGTGCCTATGTAAAAAGAAAATTGTTAACAATCTCAGACATGATCTCTGCTCTTTTAATTAATCCTAGTGATTTACATGTTGTCACAGAAAGTCAGCATCTTTGTTGGCTAAATCTTATATTACTATAGGAGCTTCATCCGATAAATCTTCAGAGGGTTGGGTAAGATTAGGGTTAATAATTACCAAATTGGAGAAGGAGGCGTTGGATTTGAGCAGAGGGACGACGATGACAGCGACAGGGAAGGTCGATGTTAGCTGGAGGGGTCGGTGGCAATGGGAGGACCGGTGGTGATGACTGTCGGCGAAACGTAACAGCGGCATGATTGCTATCGGTGGAGCCTCGACGTCGATGATGGTAGGCGTGAGATTTGGCGGTGGTGCTCCGATTGGGTGAAGCTCCAAAGTGGGTGAAGCTCGAGGGAGGGTTTCGGGTGTGCGGAGGAGGGTTTCGATTTGGGGATCTCAGTGTGGCCGGGTGAAGCTGAAGCTAAAGGTGAAGTGGAGGAGGGTTTGGGGATCTCAGATGCGGAGGAGGGTTTTGATGGGGAAGCTGCCTTTTGCTTTTCTACAAAAGAAAATGATAAAGTAACAAAACCCTCTATAAGAAAAACAGAAAGAAAAAAAAATGGAAAAAATATAACGATGAGAAGAGGGAAATGATGCCGCCAAAATTTCGTGGTGAATTGTACCTAGTTATTCAAGGAGCGCAAAAAACGCTGTAGAAATAGTTATCCACGGCGTTTTTATAGTGTATGCCATTAATTATGTGATATGTATCCTATTAACGGCGTATATTTGCAATATGCCGTTATTACACTTCATCCACGGCTTGCCACATGTGCACGCCGTTGATATAGCGCCGTGAATAACTCATTTTCTTGTAGTGTAGGACAACCCAAATCAACACATTCTAAACATGCTGCAACTAATTTATTCAACACCATGTCTGGGTGAGACAATCACTTTTCTATTTTTATAGCGGCTATACTCATCGCCATAATATAATAATTAAAGACAAGTATATGGTCGATCTGTACACAAAAGAAATAGAAAAGCTAAAGAGGATCAAAAGCAGAGGAAGATAATGGGCATTACAGCTAGAAATATATGAGCTAAAGTTTCTGGGGAAAACGAAAACACGACGCCAAAGCAACGTATAGTACATTGATTAGGTGGCCTTGGATGCCAATATAGATGGGACGCTAGGTTCTTTATGATGCCCCTATTTTTTTTTCCCAAAAAAATAAAAATAAATAAATAAATAAAACAAACAAACAGATCGAATATTAAAGTAAACTTTAATGAGTATAGCCTGGGTGAGGAAAGATATATAGGTTGTGATCGAGGTACGCAACTGGCTTGGACAAGAGCATTTAAGCATAGTAGAATTACCCCTTCAGAATTTTGCGAACTGTTGGCAGAAGAATTGCTACAAGTTTTACTTTTTCTTTATTAGCAAAAAAAGAAAAGGGAAAAAAGAAGGTGGGCTTGCTTTATTAGCAAAAAGAGAAAAAGGAAAAAAGAAGGTGGGCTTGCCCTTAGGGTGAAATTAATACATTGATGAATGACAGAATGATGGCCCACCGTGGCTTGAACAAATTCTTTAATCTGCTTAGGCGACAAATTTTGAATGGATCGGAATAAGAACCTTTTCATCTTGGGGCGAAAAAAATTAAGTAAAACAATATAATTAATATCGATCAATGATTGAAACTTACATGACAATATGATATAATAAAAGTCATGTGTCATGATATTCATATGACACGGAGATACATGACCATTAAAAGCACATGGATCTCACAAGTTCGACGTATGCCTTTATGTCTATCATGTTGGCTAGTCGAACTCAATTATAAAAAGTAGTTAGAATGCAAGAGATAGTATCAATTTGCTTTATTCTTTTATTTTTCCTTTCAATTCGAAATTTTAATAAAAAAATAAATTCTTCTTAAAAAAAAAAAAGAGTATCAATTTGCACTTCAAAAATAAAAAACCATTTCACACTAGGGAGTGTGAGAGATTTTTCTTATATATAGGAAGTGATCTCAATAATTATGTTAATTTTGTTAGGAAGCTCAATGAAACTCTACATATTTTTCTTTTGGTTATCTTCGGCATTAGACCATTTGTAAAGCGAGTTTGGAAGTCGTAGGAAAATTGAATGGTTTCATTGTGTTTGCATAACATTAGAAGGAGAAAATTCGTCACATGAAACATAGTGTGTGTGCTTCTCTGCTGGTTTTTTTTGTTATTAATATTTTTGAGAACTACATGTGCCCAAAAGAATTAATCACATACAAAACATCTTCAGAAAGCTCCTAATATCAAAAAATTGAGACACGAGAGTCTCTTTATGTCAATTTCTCCAATTACTTTGTGGATATCTATAATTAGCTAGTAACATCATTTTTTTTTTTTTAATATATATAAAAAAGGCACTACCTTTTACTAGCATGTGAATCTTTAAAGTCAGGTTCTCCAATAACTTTTTGGATATTGCCAGGAAAGGACAACCCTTATTTTCTTCATTTTTTTTTTTTCTTCTTTAAGGAAGATATTTCGGTAATAAAAATTAGTAAGTTCATCGAGAGAAAGCTCCATCATATTTGTCTTTTATACAAATTTTTCTAAGAGTGCTAGGAAATCTAGTCTCCAAAATACAAGGAACATTTCAAGAATGACCTATACTAACATCAAAGTCCACAGCTTTATTCGCTTGCCTAAAAATATGCTTAAATTCAATTCCATCAAATTTATCAATGAGATTTCAAATATCTTAAATTAACGCCATAATGTTCTTGTTATGGGTAAACAATTACAGTTCTATACAAATGATTACTAACTTTTTAGTAAATGACTATTAACTTAACTAAATATGACTACTAATTATAATTGAACTATAATTATTTGCAATAACCAGGCCTATCTATAATTCCCCCCAAAGAAATAAAGGGTAAAATGCAGAAAACTACCCCTAAGTTTGAAGTATGTTTCAGTTTGATACCCCAAATTTAAAAGGGGTCAATTAATTAAGTATTCAGACTTTCAAATGTATTCAATTTGGGGCTTACCGTTTGGTCAACTAAATGTGATTCGACCATTTGACCAATAATTTTTAAAATATGCCAATTTTGTCCTTATTTTGTACATAAATAAGGCCCTCGTAAACAAGCAAGATCACCTATATATATATATATATATATATATATATATATATATATATATATATATATATATTTCCCAAAGGTAATGTTTTCATCCCTATCTCTCTCTGCCTCTGTCTTGTTTTATTTCCTTAGAAATTTTTTATTTTTTATTTCAATGAAGCACACTTTTTATATGAAATACATGAAATATATATAGAGTCCTTTTATTATCAAGTGCACTTGATGTAACTTTACATCAAGTGCACTCCAAAACTTTTATTTGTGAATTGTATTATGTGAAACCAACCATTGGATTAATTTTGATTCATTTGTTAGTAATATATGCCAAAAATCATGATGATTTGAGATTAAAAGCCGGCTCATTCATAAATGGCCATAAATGAGTGATTGTTATTGATTGAAAAATATAATTTTTGGATCGAGTAGCAATTGATCTTGGATCAACTTGATTTTTGGCATGGATCACCTACATGAGAAGGTTATCTAATCTAATGGTTGGTTTCAAAATATACGAGTCGTAGTTAAGAATTTTAGAGTGCACTTGATGCAAAGTTACATCAAAATCAAGTGCACTTGATAATAAAATGACTCTATATTATATATATTGTGTTCATATTTTATATATATATTGTGTTCATATTTTTTTTCCTCAATGTATAGCATCATGGCATCAAGTTCATTACAGTCAAGCCGAACCTTGCACCGTCGAAGGACAATTGTGACTTGTAAATTTGAAATTATTGAAGAAGTTGTTCATCCAAATTATTATTGATGAAACGTCATGGTTTAAGTGAAGAGTAACAACATCAATTTGATACCAACCATTAATGGTGTTAGTCAACAAACTGTTTGGGTACCTAATTGACCCTTTTTAAATTTAAGGGTATCAAATTAAAACCTACCCCAAACTTAGGATTTTTTTTTTTTTTTTGCATTTTACCCAAAAATAAAGGACAGCCTTTTGCATTTTTTGCTTTTTTCTTTGTTCTTTTTCTTTTTGGTTTTGTTGACACAAAGTAAAGCTTCAAGTGAAAACATAAGAGGCAAAGCAATGTTTTGCTGAATGGGGACATCATCAATCAGACATCGTCTCGAGATCATCCCAAATGTACACGTGGGTTACCCAGCGGACACCTCTTCCACTATTGATCCAGAGCCGCTTGTACACTTGAATTGTAGGAAGAGGATGGAAAAACAGAACGGGTGTTGCTTTGCCTTCCATTTTGAGAGAGAGAGAGAGAGAGAGAGAGAGAAAGAGAGACTGACTGAGTTTTAAAAGATGAGTGAGAATAATAGGATCTAAAACATAACAGGAAGTATCAGGCTTTCTATATATAAGACAAGCAAATAAAATACGTGGATTATCCAAACATGTGGTACAATACTACAACAGAGCCACAGACAAATGAGACTAAAGTTATTTCTTTAGAGCATCTACTACAGCCCCTGGACACATGGTCAGTCCGTACAGGTGGGTATAAAAAGAATACGATACAGCCTAATTTGGTAAGCTACAGTACCCTAATTCTCTGAGATTCATCTTCTTCCTTGCCTCATTCTCCCAGTACAGCTTTCTGACTTAAGCTTGGAGAGGGCACGGCCAAAACCCACCTTGGCCTACCCTCTGACCCTTTTCCAAGCTTGTGATTGCAGGTCCAGGCGAGGGGCAAGCTCCATCATCAACACGTAGTTCGGGGAGCAGATTTTACCCCGTACAATTTGGCGCCGTCTGTGGGAACCATCGCGATAAGATGGCTACACCACCTCCGCCCACCTTTGGGCGAACCAGATCTGGAGCGAACTTTACTCGCGTAGACCAAGCCATTACAGGCGATGCTGGGAAACGAGCAGAAACCCAGCCTCCACAGACCAACCCGCCATTGCTTGCGGCGGGAACCAGTCAGCTTCCTCCGATTCACAACATCATACCCCTGAAATGTCGCTGTTCCATTCTCTCGATGACCAGCCTGTTCTGAAAGCCGCCTTCGATAAGGCTGTGACAAACAACCCCAACCCAGCGGCGGTAGTGGAACTGATTGCAACCATGCAATCGGAGATTCAATCGGCGCAGCTCGCAAAGCTAAATGCGGAGCAAAATTACCACCGCTACCTCCAGCGAACTTTTGCCCTCGCGGAGTAAATGTGTCGCTGAGGAGGCTAGCCAAACCAGTCCACTCCGTCGCACCAGGCATCAGGAGAGCTCACCCAGGCCAGGGGCCTCGCACCACCACCACCGCAGCAGACATGACGAGCCACGATTAACTGATCCAGAACAGAGATCTGGGAGGGGGAGATGAACAACATCATGCGCTGATTCAGAGGTCCCCAGAACGCAGTTCAAGGCGTTCAGACATGCGCGAAGGTGGAATGAGGACCACCCAAGACCTCGTTCTCAGGTGCGTTCTGGGCACGAAGTTCACAGAGAAGAGAGACGCTATCACAGGTCTCGGTCTCTTGAAAGAAGGGGGGAGAGAAGTACTGGGGGGACGAGCAGAAAGCACTCTCGGTCACCCAGGCGTGAAAGAAACGAGGAAGAAGCCTCCAAGAGACACCGGGGTAACCAGAGTAGGGGGAGAAAGACCTGAAAGCCTGCTGTAGCTCGGAGCCCATTCACACGATGGATTCAACGGGTCCCAATCCCACGAGGGTATTCCGAGATAACTTTACTCTTTACTCTCTTTCAATAGACCCCGATCATCATTTGAATTATTACTTGCAACGTATGTCGTTATATGCTGGAAATGAGGGTTTTCTCTGCAAAATATTCCTATGAGTTTGGGGGAAGTGGCTTAAAGTGGTGGGCCAAGATCCCAGATGAATCTATTGACAGCTGGCACGAACTGAGCAAGCTGTTCAAGAAAAGGTTCATCACTAGCTGTAAATTCCCGAGGACCATGCAGAACCTATACGAGCTGAAACAGAAAGATGGGGAAGGACTTCGGGATACTCTCAGAGGTTCTGGGAGGTCTACAATGAGATTGACGAGCCCATTGAGAAGAATGCAATGGATCTGTTTCGTCTCGGGTTGAGGAAGCCATCACCTCTGTTTAAGGAGCTCACTGTCAATCCCCCAGAAACCTAGCCAAGCTACTCTCCACTGTAGCCAATTATTCCAAGTTGGATGATTTTTACCCCACAGTCTGCCAAAGCTAGCGAAAAAGATGACAAGAAGAAGGACTCTAGGCCACAAAGAGACAATCCCCGAGGAGAGAAATCTAGGCCACCCACCAATCCAAACCAGGCCATCTTCACTGTATTTACTCTCCCCATCTACAAGTTAATGAAGGCACTGGAGAACAAGGACTTCTTCCAGAAACCTCGACCTATGTTCGCGGAGCCCGAGAAGAGAAATAAGAAGCTGTTTTGCAGTTACCACAAGGATCATGGCCACAGGACAGAGGACTGTAAGGTTTGAAGTACAACCTCGAGGCTTGGGCCAAGGAAGGAAAGCTCGATGAATTTATAGCCCGAAAGGACAAAGGACAGCCATCCGAACAGAAAAAACCCGAGAACAGGGCTCCTCAATCCACTCAACCAAAGATCCTCGGGAGGATGATATGATCACCGGAGGATATGAGGAAACCGCCTGTCAACCAGCCAGCTTAGGGCGCAATATAGGATGGCTGTCAAGATGCTGAAGTCAGTGATATTGGGGATGAGCCAGTACTACCTCAGAGTGAGGGAGAAAATGGTGAGAAACTGCTTTTCTTCGGGGATGCCGAGACTGATGGGACGGTGCGCTGCCCGCACAACGATGCTCTAGTTGTCCGCATGCTCATAGGGAACTACGACGTGGGCAAAGTCTATGTGGATAACGGGGCATCTGTGAACGTCATGTTTCAGAAGTTGTTCAGTCAACTCGGGCTTAAGGACTCCGACCTGAAGCCCTGCCACGTCAGCTTGAAAGCTTTTAATGGCAACATGACTTTCCCATTGGGGCAGATAACGCTCCCAGTTCGGGCGGGCCAGTGCAATCCATGGAAACGTTTGTGGTGATCCAGGAAAGGTCAGCTTACAATGTGATACTCGGGCGACCCTGGATTCATGCCATAAAGGCTGTCCCATCCTCCTACCACCAATCCATCAGGTTCCCGAGCCCAGAAGGAATCATGGAGATAAAGGGAAACCAGGCGGCGGCCAGGGAGTGTTTTCTGGCAGAGTATGCAGGCCACTCAGCACCTTCCGAGGACAAACTGAAGTCCAAGGTCCCACGCCTTCCCAGCTCGGGAACTGGCAAACTCAAAGCCCCGAGGCAAGAGCCTGAGCAGAAGAAAAAAGCCAAGATTGATGAGGTCCCCTTGTAGCAACGAAAGGGAGAACGGCCCGGAGTAGAAGAGACAGCTCTGGAACCCGCAGACAGAACAGGGGAGGAGTTAGTGAAGAAGATAATCAATCCTGATGATCCAGAGAGGTTTTTCTGGATAGGAAAGTCATTAAGTGAAACCGACGCAGCAGAGCTGTTCGATTTTGAAGAATAACATCGATGTATTTGCTTGGTCACCCCATGAAATGCCAGGAATTGATCCCAGAATTATTACTCATGAGTTGCAAGTTAACCCGAATTACAAGCCAGTGGTTCAGAAGCAACGAAGTTGTCAGATGATAGAGCCGAAACAGTTTCTGCCGAGGTTGATAAGCTTTTGAAAGCAGGGTTCATCAGAGAAGTAAAGTACCCGAGTTGGCTGGCCAATCCGTATGTGTAAGAAAGAAGACAGGGGACTGGCGAGTCTGTATCGATTTCACAGACCTCAATAAAGCGTGCCCAAAGGACAGTTTCCCCTTGCCTAAGATTGACCAACTTATAGACTCTATCTCGGGGTATGAGAGACTGAGTATATTTGATGCCTACTCGGGTTACCATCAGATTCCTATGGCAGAACACGACCAAGACAAGACGGGGTTCATTACTCCTAGAGGAACGTACTGCTACAAGGTGATGCCGTTCGGGTTAAAGAATGCAGGGGCCACCTACCAACGTCTTGTTAGCAGGATGTTTGAAGGACTGATTGGCAAAAACCTTGAGGCGTACGTTGATGACACTATTGTTAAGAGCAGCTCAGAGAAAGATCACCTGCAGACCTAACTGAGGCTTTTGCCCGACTCAGGGAGTATGGGATGAAGTTAAATGCGAAGAAAAGCTCATTTGGAATAGGCTCGGGAAAATTCCTGGGTCACTTAGTTTCAAGAAGGGGGATCGAAGCAAATCCAAGTAAGATTGAGGCGATAAGAACCTTACGTACTCCAACAACGGTCAGGGATGTTCAACAGTTGAACGGGATGGTGGCAGCACTCAGTAGATTCATCTCGAGGTCATCAGACAAATGCCACCCATTCTTTCAAATACTGAAGAAGAGCACTAACTCGGGATGGAACACGGAATGCCAGAGGCTTATCAAAAGTTAGTTGCTCATTTAGAAAAACTGCCCACCCTGACCCACCCTTACCACGGGGAACCTCTTTACCTCTATCTTGCTGTTTCAGCTCATGCACTCAGTGGCGTTCTTTAGCCCAGCGCAACCTTACTCAAGCCCAATCTATTATATTAGCAAGACACTATTAGACGCTGAAACCCGTTATCTGCCCCTTGAAAAATGCTCCTAGCCCTTGTCACAGCCTCCAGAAAACTCCAACACTACTTCCAGTCTCATCCTATCATCGTCCTCACCAACTACCCACTGAAAGATGTGCTCCGCAGAGCTGATTTGTCAGGACGCGTCTCGAAGTGGGGGGTAGAACTCAATGCTTACGACATTCACTTCCAGCCCCGACCTGCCATAAAGGGGCAAATATTGGCTGATTTTTTGGCTGAATTCGCGGATCCTACTTCCAGTTCGGGACAGACAGCATTCAAATCCTCTCTGCCCGAACTGGGGGGGAAAGACAATATAAACACAGAGAAGAGGAAGAGATGGGAGCTCAAAGTGGATGGTGCATCTAATGCGAAAGGTGCAGGTTGGGAATTGTACTGACAGATCCGAAGGAGAAATCATCGAGCAAGCAGTGAGACTTATGTTCCCAGCCTCAAACAATGAAGCAGAGTATGAGGCAGTGGTGGCAGGACTAGGGATGGCCCAAGCAATGGGGGTAAAGAGCTGACAGTATACAGTGACTCCAGGCTAGTGGTTAACCAGCTGAACAAAGAATATGAAGCCAAAGATGAAAGGATGGCTGCGTACATGCACAAGGTATGGGAATTAGCTGCGAAATTCACCAGTGTGGAGTTCAAACGCTTTGTCAGGGATCAAAATAGACATGCAGATGGGTTGGCCGCCCTGGCTGCAGCGTTGGAAACAGACACCCCCCGAACCATAAATGTCGAAATCTTGCAAGAACCCAGTATTGGGACAGAAGAGTTCATCTCGGACATTCAGCCTTCGACACCGAGCTGGATGGATGAGATAGTTGCCTATCTACAGAGGGATGAACTACCCGAGGATCGCAATCAGGGTCACCGAATTCGCGCTAAGTCAACTCGTTTTTGGTTATCTCCGTCGGGCTCTCTCTACAAAAGATCCTACACGGGACCATACCTGAAATGCGTACACCCAGATCAAGTAGTAGACCTGCTGGCTGAACTCCACGAGGGGTCATGTGGGGGTCATGCAGGGGGAAGATCGTTAGCCCATAGGGCAAACACTCAGGGCTACTGGTGGCCATACATGCAGAAGGATGCTATCAGGTATGTGAGGAAGTGCCCGAAGTGCCAGATGTTTGCTGACAAGATACACCAGCCTGCTCAGGAGTTGCATCCCATATCGAGTCCATGGCCTTTCGCACAATGGGGGTTAGATCTTATGGGTTCACTGCCCACAGCCTCGGGGAATAGGAAGTACTTGTTCATTGCAACTGATTATTTTACCAAATGGGTAGAGGCCATCGCGCTCGCATCAATTAAAGATTCAGACATTATCAAGTTCCTTTGGGAAAATATTATCACTCGCTTCGGGATCCCGAGAGCCTTCATATCGGATAACGGAACTCAGTTCGACAGTAAACGAACTCGGGATTTCAGTGCAGAACAGGGAATCCAATGGTGGTATTCTAATCCGAGTTACCCGCAGTGCAATGGTCAGGCAGAGGCAACCAACAAGATTATAGTCGTAGGGATAAAGAGGAGGCTAGACAACGTGAAAGGGTCTTGGCCCGACGAGCTGCATTCTGTACTATGGGCATATCGAACTACCCCGCGGAGGTCCACTGGAGAAACTCCGTTTTCTATGACCTATGGCATGGAAGCGGTTATACCAATAGAGATGGGTCTACCAGGTCTCAGAACCGAATCTTATGACGCGGCAACGAATGATCAGACTCTGTCTCAAGATCTGGATTTAGCAGAAGAAAGAAGAGAAAGGGCTCGAATTAAAATGGCATCTTACCAGCAAGAACTGAAAAAATATTACAACCGAAGAATAAAGTCGAGGGAGTTCAATGTTGGAGAGCTGGTACTCAGACAAGTCAACGCTGGAACCAGAAACCCTGCAGACGGGAAGCTCGGGGCAACATGGGAAGGTCCTTACGAGGTCATCCACGTCGAGGGTACAGGTTCTTACAAACTAAAGAGCTTGGAGACCGGACAAGAGCTCCCGAGATCAGTTAATATAGCTAACCTAAGATTGTTTTACCGATAGCTAAAGTTGTAATTACATTCAACGATTATTCAATACAAGTTCAGAGGTTATTCAGGAACGTCATCGCTTGTTTATCATTCGAGCTAAAGGCATTTTCCCCAACAACGGGTCGAAGTCAAAAACTGCCCAAGAATGGGCACAAGTCTCACCTAATAAATGGCTTGAGCACACCGAACCTAAGAATGGGTTCACAACAAAGTCTTGCCCAAGAACGGGTCCAAGCAAAATTGCTAAGAATGGGCACAAGTCTCACCTAATAAATGGCTTGAGCACGCTGAACCTAAGAATGGGTTAAACACGAAGTCTTGCCCAAGAAAGGGTCCAAGCAAAACTGCTTAAGAATGGGCATAAGTCTCACCTAATAAATGGCTTGAGCACACCGAACCTAAGAATGGGTTCACAACGAATTCTCACCTAAGAACAGGTTCAACGCAACAACATACCAAGAGATGGGTCTAAGTAAACAAGGACCAACAGGTGTTCAGGTCTCTCACTCGACAAACTAAAGCCCATAGTCAGATTGGGTCTAATTATTTTCACCACAGCAACAAGGGATCTTATCCCGATAGTACATTCAAACACACAGCCAATATGAAAATAAAAGACACATGCACACGAGAAAGAAAAATTCTGTATTTCATTCCAGTAGAAAGAGTATTACAATGGTCTGTACAAATTGGGGCATTCAGCCAGAAGAAATGAAAAAGAAAAAACAAAAGAAAAAACCTAAGTAGCTACATTCTCCCCCGAGTTCCCAGCAGCTGGGGCGATGACCTCGGGAGCAGCGACGGGATCAGTAGAGACAGGCAGGGCCACGGGAGTCTGAGGAAGATCAGGGATAGCCTCCGTGGTGCTTTCCGTCGCATTCGCAGGTTGGTCCCCATTGGCAGCAACTGAAGTGTCATCGGTGGCATCAACGACCCTCTCGGCTTCAATGGTGGCATTAGGCTGGGACGTGACCTCGGGATTGTTCTCCCCGGCCTCATCACCACCTGCAACCTCCATCTCAGCTTCCCCGACATCACCTCCCTCGGGGTCGTAATCCGGGGGAATATCCCTCCTTTCAAAGGGAATATCGGCAATGCCAGGGAATTGGGCAGATGCCAACTCGACCAAGGTCTCCCACGCAAATTTGTAGGTGACCTCGAGCTCGGTGGTCAACTGCCCAACGAGGGAAGCCTTCACGCTTTCCCTCTCTTCAGCCACGGCCTTCTCCACGGAGGCCCTCTCCTTCTCTACCTCAGCCTCAAGGGCCCGGACCTTACTCTCCAGCTCGCGCTTCTCCCGGGCCAGCCCATCCTGGGCATCCTTTGCCTTCCTCAGCTCAGCCTCCAAATCTGCGTAGTCCTTCCTCGTGAGCTCGAGTTTGCTGACGGCACTCTCGGCTGTGGACTTGAAAGTCTCGCATTCAGACTTTACTTTCTGAAGTTGAGACATAGCCGCACCACAGTTGGCCTCAGCCTCCCCTAGCTTCTGATTGTACTCACTCCGGACTTTGGCGAGCTCGAGCTGCAACTTGTTGTCTTCCTCCTCGAAGCGATCGCCCGCCAGCAAGATTTGTTGGCAGCCCTATACAGACATCAGCAAGTCAAAAATAGGGTTGAACAGCAAGTAATGGAAACCACAAGAGGACGGAACTTACTCGGTAAAGACTGGTAAACCCGAAGCGGAGGTTGTCGAGGGCGGACCTTTTCCTGAAGTGCTCCATGTCCGCCGACAACCTCATGGGGTTCCCCAGCTGCTTGAAGTTGTACTCCGCAGAGAAGGAGCTGGTAACATCCCTATCTGTGGGTACGGGGAACTGCACACACGAACAGAGACATAAAGTCAGTCAGAAGTCGTAATAGGCTTCCGGATAAAAGGCACAGAAAGAAGTGAAGGCTTACCTCGGGGAATTTTGCTATCACACCAGCACGGGAAGGGGCGCTCCCATCTCCTGCCGCCGGGGCATTGGCGCCCCCCTGTCCAGACCCTTGCACAGCGGGTTGCTGTTCGGGGACTGTAGAGGGTTTCTGGGGCTTCGTAGGAGGGACCAGAGGAGCCTTCCCCTTTCCAGTAACTTCGGGTGCCTGGGGCCTGCCCACGTCCTGCCCCCTCATGGCGCTAGACATGAGTTTGCCACTGTTGGGGTCAGTGGACTTTTTCCCAGCGTCCCGACCTGACCTAGGAGCAGCAACAGCAGCAGCCTTGTTAGTCTTCTGCAGCTGTTGACGCTGCTGCTGATCCTGCTGCTGCTGCTTCTGCACAGCAGCCTTCTTTTCCTGGGCCTCCTTCTCCGCCGACCTTCTCTCGGCAACCAGAGCCCTCAAATTCATCCCAGAGTCCTTCTTGGTCCTCTGGCTGCCGGAGTCTGTTCTTTGTCTCTTGGTGTGGGGGGGGGGGGATTGGAGCCTCTCCTCTCCATGGCTTGGGAGACAGTCTCCTCAGAGCTGGAGCTCTCAATGACGAAGGGGGCGTGGCGAGCCGTCTTGCCGGAGGGCCTAATCTCCTCAGCTCCCTCCCCTTTAGGTCGGAGGCGGATCCCTTCTTCCTCCTCTTCCTCTTGCTCTCCTCTCTCGACGTCCTCTTCCACCACACGGGTCAGCTCGTCGTCAGGCTGCTCCCAATGGGGGTAACTCGCCTTCCCCCAAGTCTAGTACCTCGCGTGGTAGTTGAGCAAGGTCTCCGCCGCACGGCAACGCTGGCTGACTTGATATCCGAGCAGTCTCTAGATATCCTCCTTGTTCAGCTTGTCAGCGGGCTCGTTGGCGTGAGGAGCTGCTAGAAAGAAACATGACATGAGTATCAATATTACATCCAAGATTCAACTCGAGGTCATATAAAACAGAAAGAAGCAAAATGACATCGCTGATTTCTTACAGCTAGAGCTTCTCTCTCGGGGAATGATGGGAGGATCAGGGGGAAGAGTCCCATCTACAGGCCCATAAACGAAGACCACAATGTCATGAGCTCCCGGGTTGGAGTCTGGGATGTGAGTGACAAAGGGCTTCATCCTGCGCTTGAGGGAGAGGTAAACATCGGGTTTGTTTTTAAGGGCGCAGATTTTGTAGTGGTGGAAGGTCTCCCGCACCCCGACAGAAGTCCCTAGAAGCTGGTTAAGGACATGAACCCCCATGATGATCCTAAAGGAGTTCAGCCCTAGCTGGGTTGGGACTATTCCACAGTAGAGGAGGAAGTCATTGAGAAGGTCAGGGAAGGGGACACGAACTCCACCCTCCATGAAAGCAGCAATGGGAACAGGGAGGCCATCCTTGGCGTCTGACCTAAAGACGTCCTCCCCGGGCTCAGCAAAGCGGAAGCTAAACTTCCCGTCTTCAAAGCCGTATAAGGCCTTAAACTCTGCTACCTTTGCAGGGTGTTAGACCTAAAGGTTTTCAACCAAGGGCATATCCGAGATTTTGATGATAACAAAAGATCGATGTAAGTTCTAATGGTTTAAATGTCAAGAACATGATCAAAGCTAGGTAATCAAGATCAAATAGCTTCAAGCACAAGCTTAAGGATCAAATGACTCGAGCACATGCACTCAATAGCTCAACCAAGACATGGAACTCAAGGCTCGTGTCCAAAGCGTCAAGGAAACTCAAGCATGATGCATCAAGAGCATAAAAAGCTAGAAATGGACCTACAAGCACCTCAAGCCATGCAATCATCGTCAATGAGACTCAATTAGGCTATAAGTGAGGTTTTAGGTTCCAAAATGTAAATAATTGCTCATGACTTTTCTCTATTGACCTAGATGGACTCTAGGAACCCTAATTGAACTCAATTTATCATTCATAAGAGGCCTAAGTTGATAGAAATTGGTCCTAGTGTTGAAATCACATGAAAACAAGGCTAAACCTTGAGAATCCAAGGTTTAGTCGACTACATCATTGATGTAGTCGACTAAATCAAGTGAAAATGGCCTATAATGACTACTGATATTTGTAGTCGACTAAATGAAGAGATTTAGTCGACTAAATCATGCAGATATGCCATATTTTCACTACTGATATTTCTAGTCGACTACATGAGGACTTTTAGTCGACTAAATGGCTCGAATGAACTGTAACAGCTAGTTTTTTGAAAGCCAAATGGAGCATTAATTGCCACCAAACGGCTCTTTCCCGGCATTTAATGCTTGCAACGGCCATTTTAGGCCATATGGGTATAAATACAAGCTTTAAAACTCATTTATGAGTATCCATACAAGAGCAATCAATCTCATCCTTTGAAAAAGAGCTTTCAAGCCCTAATTCTTAAAGAGCATTCAATTGAGCAATTATTAGAAGTTTGTTGAGCTTTCAAGAGTTGTATTTACTGCTAGAGTGATTGTTTACAACAAACCAACTTCAAATTCAAGTGTTGTAAGGGTTGTGTGAACCCTAGTGAGACAAGAGAGATTTGTCTTGAAGAGAGCTTCTCTTTGTAAGAGGTTTGATCTCCACCCTTGAAGGAGATTGTCATAGTGGATTGTGGAATCCTCAAGCGGCGCTCTTGAGGCGAGGACGTAGGCGGGAAGGCCGAACCTCGTTAATTTCTTGTGTTTGCATTCTCTAACTCTCTCTTATTATTGCTTATTGTTACTTTTTCTATTGGTTGCAATAATCTGAATTTTAGTTTGCCATAATTATTTTTAATTGGCTATAAACCCTATTCACCCCCCCTCTAGGGTTTTACACTTGGGATAACACAGGGTTCCCCCTAATGTCATAAAAAGAAGACATCTGCCAAGATGAAAAGGGAAGGTTAAATGCAGGGATAACTCAACCCATGCCAACATGTCCCGACCCAAAACTCCATGATCAAGTTCTAACAGGTATGTTACCCCTGCCTTGACAGACCCTAAAATTTTTCTAAGTGTCAGCTCGGGGAACACTCAACTCGGTGTTGGGAAAAGACTAAAAAGGACACCAAAAACTTTTTTCTCAAGTTTACCCCGAGATGGAGTTTTTCAAACCCTAAAAGGCGGGAAAATCAATATCTTGGTGATTTGCCCCAAAAGCCAGAGGAAAACCCTAGGATTACGAAGCAAACCCCAAGAACATCTCCAACAACCGCAAAGAGAAAAATACACCGAACAAATTGAAGAATAAAGAACAAAAACCAGTTATACCTTTGCAAAGATCAAGCGGTGGTCAGAAAAGTTGTTTCGCCGGAGAAGCTGTACGGCTTAGTGCTGAAAACCTCCAAGAGTTGTTCTTGGAAAGGTGAATCGAACAGGAAGAGTACCAATGGAGAATAGCGCTGGAGAAGCGATTCGCAAGGGCAACAAAGAAGAGCAGAACGGATCTTCTCCCACAAGCGAACGGCGTAGACAGTGGATTCCGGTGGAAAATACGGTGTTTTCTTGAAGAAGACAGAAGGCAAAAGCAAAGAAAGTAGAGAGAGAAAACGGAGAACAGGATGCAGAGAGAAAAGGCAAAGAGTAGAGAGAGAGTGCAGAAGATAAAATGAGCAATAATCTGTTTCCCTCCAAAGACATAATGCTTCTGGCGCATTAAATGCAGATCGTACGGTCCCAAGGCACATGACGTCAGCGCCTTGGAATACGGAAAGGCTTAACCGCCTCTTTGCCAGGTAAGCCCTAGGATACCAAGCGGCATAGGGGCACAGAGAAAAACATTTAGCAAAACAAAATTATGACAAGTCCCAGCTCGGGAATGTCATAATTTGGGGCAAATTGTGTGGAAATATCTATGAACCGAAATTTCAGCTCGGGATGGAAGGTTCAAACCTGAAACGCTGACACGTGGTGAAGAATGTTCAACCCAGCCAACCATAACGCGGGTGATTCACCTCCTAAGATCCAGCTCGGGGCCAGAGGTTAAGTCACTTTACTGGACACGTGGAAGGTCCGCACGCTAGGACCTGCTGCAAAGCACGTGATCTTCCAGCTCGGGACCTGGTTTTCACCTCGGGACACCTGTCTTATGACTCATACTACAGTCCAAATCCTACTACAGTCCAAAACTGTCCTAGCAGCTGTAATTCCTGACACAGCGGTTACAAGAAACCACGGTTCCCTGGCCAATCATGGTCAATAAACTATGGTCAGACGGTTATGGGTAAACCATGGTCAGATCTGACCTAACCCAAGCAGTTATCTGACCTCACATGGTCAGTCCGTACAGGTGGGTATAAAAAGAATACGATACAGCCTAATTTGGTAAGCGACAGTACCCTAATTCTCTGAGATTCATCTTCTTCCTTGCCTCATTCTCCCCAGTACAGCTTTCTGACTTAAGCATTGGAGAGGGCACGGCCAAAACCCACCTTGGCCTACCCTCTGACCCGTTTTCCAAGCTTGTGGTTGCAGGTCCAAGCGAGGGGGCAAGCTCCATCATCGACACACAGTTCGGGAAGCAGGATTTTATCGCGTACACTAACCTTTTTATTTTTTTTAATCCAAGCATTTCAATAATAACTTTTAATTTTTTGATCTAATTAGTCAATAATCTCATCCAATGGCTCCAATAGTTTCATACTTGTCAATATCTCATACTTGTTTTTGAATTATCATAAAGACATGGGTTTTTCATCAACATTTATAACATGAGTTTACTACCTCATGAAATGTTATATCCTTAATTAGTTACTACCTCATGAAATGTTATAACACCTCTTTTTTTTTTCTTTTTTTCTTTTTTTTTGTGATAATATAGATCAAAAATTTATTACATCAATATCTAAGCAACCTAAGACTCAAACCTAAAATTTTCCTTCTATATAAGAGACAAAATTACTACTAACTATAAATTTGAATCTAAGATCACTTACTTAACAAGTGATGCAAATACTATTAAGTTAATTATCGTACCCTTGATGATGATAATATTATATTCAAAAAGATATTTTACCTATTTCATTCACCCACTAACATGGCCCGTGTGCACTTTCCATACTTTCAAGTTCATAGAAAAAAGAGCGTCCAACTCTCCTCGTATCTAGTGTTGCACTTGTTTCTTAGTCAGTGTTTTGTATAATGACTCAATTGATCGATCCACTCCTCGTAGAGTGATCAAAGACTTGTCTAGGTTTTGTACTGTACTTAATTTTATATTAATATAAGTCAGCAGCTCAAAAAATAAAAAAATAAAAAAAAACAAGAAAAAAACAACCTAGAAAGACTTGTTAGAGCATCTCGAGCCATGTGAGTTAAATAAGGTGTGCTATTACTATTTTAGTACATTTTATAGTACCAAATGCTATAATTTAGCACAATGTACTCGAATAATGCAAATAAACATAGTGTGTTATTATTTGCCACAACTTCAACTATTTTCACAGATTTAAGGTCTTGTAAGATAATTAATGAGGTATATCATAGATCAAATGCAATGTTGTTTGAGTGGGATAAATGAGTTAAAAAAAGGGTATGTTTTCTGATTTTTTTTTTTAAATATATAATATTTCAATATTATTTTTGAAAATATTGTATTTATTTATAAGCCGTTTGGTTACTGAGAAAATTTTGGAAGAAAAAATGGAAGAAAAGAAGTTGCTGGTGTGTTTGGTTGTTGAGAAAGAGAGTAAAAGCTGACATGGCAAATATAGCAATAGCTTACCCTTATGTCAAATATAACACAAGGATGAGCTATTACTATATTTAACACATGCATTTGCTTATTATTGGAGTATCTCAATTTGTGTTAAATGCTATAATATAACAATAATACATCATAACTCACCATTGGAGATACTCTTAGAGAGAGCAAAAATAAGTTAAGTAGAAGAAAAGTAGAAATGTAACACTAATTGATATATAGAATGAAAGCACGAAGGATGGTACTCTGATTCCTAAAAGGCAAAGAGGGTAGGCTCGTGAGGACATACCACGAGAAAAAGAAAAAGAAAAAGAAAAAGAAAAAACCAACTTGCTTTAGATTATAATCTGTATATCACTTGAAATTAAAAACCATAAAAAATGAAAGAACATTAATAATGGGTATTATGATATTGAGAAATGATTCTTACATCCACTTCCGTGGACCTAACGTGAGATGAATTGATAATCGGCATTAAATATATACCAAGTAACGGACTGTCAAAATTAATTAAAAAAATTTAAAAAAAAAATAGTAAAAACCTATTAAAGGAGAAAGCTTCTTGAAGAAGCTTGTGGTCAGGCACGTGAACCCTTGTGGGGCCGGTTTAAGCTTCTGAGATTGACATGTCTAGTGACAATGACTACACTCTGACATGGTTTGAGTTAACTTTACTATAGTTGCCTCCCACTTCTAGTTACTCACAACCCACCCTGCGCGCCCTCTACACCAATTATACCCAGCACCATACCTTCTTCTCATTTATCAAATTGGTCTTCAAAAAAGAGAAGTCCCTCCATTAGATGGCTCTTGAAGGAGATGGGGTAAGCAATTCAGTTTCAAATGGTTTAAGCTGGGAAGCAACATGCCAGAGGTTGTACAACGAGGATGGTGGCTAGTGTTCAACCGTGGAGAGAACTAGGGATGGCGCAAGTTGATTTCTTAGTTTTATTTTTTGTGCTTTTTTCGACGGTGGCAAAGGTTTAGGTCCACCTGCTGGTTCTTCACTACTGTTAAAATCACACAAATCTGAAAAATTAACTAAGCTTTTGAAAGCTAACTAGATTTTATGTCAAGTTAACTAGATTTTTGATAAAGTTATCTAACTTGCTTTAGATTATAATTTGTATATATATCACTTAAAATTAAATACCATAAAAAGTGAAAGAACATCAATAATGGGTATTATGATATTATCATGGTGACAGGGCAGAGCTAAGAATTACAAGTTGAGGTGGTCAGTTTAAAAAGTTAGGTCAATATTATTTTTCATTTTTCCTCAAAGTCTTATAATATAATTATTATAAAAATAATAATTTCTTTTAAAAAAGAGGTAGGATAGGATCAATTTACTTATGGTATAAGAATTTTTATTCTTACACCCATTAAGAATTTTTTTTTTTTTTTTTTTTTTTTTGGTAAGAATCATATTTCACTAAGACGTAGAAATTTGGTATGTACATATGACGTGTTCCAAATTATAATTTTATTTACAATAAGAAATGTGAGCTTACAATCAAACTCTAAGGAGAACACCCGATAAAAGAACACATACACCTATATGAATTTGTCTATTCTTTTTTTATTTTATTTTTGTCAAACAATAGGAGAACATATACATCCACACAGACTTGATCAAAACCAAGAAATCCGTAACCTCCACATCTTTATTGGGATGGAATATGTCATTAGGCCCAAGGACCATTGGTTTTATTTGTCCATTCAATATGATGAATTTGTTTATTCAATAATATATAAAATACACCTTAATTGTGTAATTCCCATTTGAATAAACAGACAAGCTTCTACAAAATAAAAATACTTCTTATGTCAAGTTATCCTACTATTTAAGTTTAGGAGCCTTTTGGTAAAATTATAACATTCTTCAAATTAAGTTGAAAATATTGGAGTGGCCACCTAAACAATTTTTTAAAAAATATTAAAACTATGAGAACAAATGTCAATTTTTTTGAAAAATTTGAAGGGGCCATGGCCCGCCCCCTGTCTACTCTATTCTCCACCCCTCCACCCCTGCATGGTGTACCTAGCTTAGTGGGCATTAAGAGACCATCATGGTATGGTAAATATTCTGTTCTGTCCTCTTTTTCAACACAGAAAACCCCACAGCTGAACTTGTCAATTAAATGTAGGCTCCCTATATATATATATATATATATATATCTCTGAGCCACAATAAGCTAACTTGGAAACTGAACGCATTGACTTAGGCAAAGCAATGCTTCAGGAGAAACAACCATACGCCAATTCAATGATAAACCTTGATTTAATTTAATGAATTAAGGATAGTAATTTGGGCATAGAAATGTGCCATATATATATTTGATGGTCATGCTTATGGTGGAGGCAGTATTATTGTAATGGACGATTCTATTGATTCCACTCTCATGTACGACAGAAGTGGTGTACCACGTGTGGGTGAGACAATCACTTTTCTATTTTAATAGTGGCTAGCAATATATATACTCCGCATAATTAATAATTAATTGAAGACAATTATATGGTCAGTACACAAAAGAAACAGAAAAGCTAAAAATTAAAGGATCAAAAGCAGAGGAAGATACATATAATGGGCATTAAGCTAGAAATATAGGAGCTTAAGTTTCAATTCTAGGGAAAACACGACGCCGTAGCAACATTGCTCTGGCCATTATATATCCCAAATGGCCACTTATTGCTAGCATCAATTATTTGCCCTGCCGGCCTCCTCACCGCTTCAATCATTCATACAGGGGCCATTTCCTAATTTATTGCATGCTATCTACCAACTTATTTCAAAAGTCAAGGCTTTTAGAAACTTTTTTACTAAAGTATGGTAACTCGTGCCATTGACCCACGATTCTCTCAAAATCGTGTCCCCCTACCATGATTTTGGGTTGATATGCCTTTTTCATATTACCAACCAAAACCCAGTATAAAAATGGTATACAAACCACCAAATCGTGTTGCCAGCCACGATTTTATTTAAAAGCGTGGTTGTCAATCATGCTTTTATGGTTTGTACACCAAACATAAAAGTTATGTATGATGCTGAGTTTTAACCTTAAAATCGTGATTGGCAGCTAGCAACCACAATTTTGGGGCTTATAAAAAATAAAAAAAAAACTCTTAATATTTTATAAATACGATTTTGGGACCATTATCTCCTAATGAAACCTGTTAAGCAACAATTGGATTAGCAAGCGTTATTATGTCACAACCTGAAAGCAACGAAACTTCACCACATGCCTATCCTAATTGGAGTAGAGGACTGAATTTGTGGAACTCAACTGAATTTTATCTGGATGCCTGGATGGGCATGATTGTATCCTTAATGAAGCGAATTAACAATTCAGGAAATGGTTAATTTGAAGATGACATTTGTACATTGATGCCCCAAAATGAGGGGAAAAGAACCATTTTCGTGATCTGTCATTTTCTGAAAATACACTGGCCATGCACACAAAATAAAATCTCATAATCAACTCAACCAAACCTTAATGCCAATTACATTGGGTCAACACACTACACGAGTCCTTTTACACATTTAGGTCTATCAGAGGTATGCCCTCTATTGAGTTCACTCTATAAAATCTCATGACACTAAATACAGTGTCCCTTGATTTCCATCATAACAGCACATGCCTCGTCCAACAGAAATGGATTGTAGATGGCCAGCACGAATCTGTTTCCCGTAGGTTATTGAAGAATGAAAATGGATTGTAGGGATTATGCAAGCTATAACAAAATCAATCAACATGTCAAAAATGAGTTTGTCACAGTAATGCAAACCTCACTACAAGCATGCGAGCGCAATCAAACCAGTCCAAAGTTTGCAGCCCGACAGCCATCGTATGCGTGAATGAGCTCATGGCTGACTACTTGGTTGACATCATCTTGAAAGTTCATGCATGTGATCGTTACATACCATAATTTGCACACATTGGAGAGGAGATTAATAATAAATAAATTAATAAATGGACCAAGAATCAATACGAAATCAAGCCCATCAATTAATAGAATAAAGCATGGTTCATTAAAATATAACTATATTTACTAGAATCACTATAAAAAAAAGACTCCACAAATAATAAAAATGATAATAAACATTTTTATTTAAAAATAAATATGTTCCATTAAGGACTTAACGTTTGCTCCTTAGGCACCTTAAATTTTGCCACTATTATGTTAATCTCTACAAGGCAAAAAAATAAAATAAAATAACAACAAAATAAAAATTGCTTACTGATTTCGAAGGATAGTCAATTGGTGCAGGCCCAAAATCCAATGAAAAATTTGTTGATTTTCTTGCTAGGGAAGGGCATAAAGCCATATGTAATTTTCAAGTTTTAGATATATTCTCCCCCTTCTGGGATTTGTAATTTGTTGTTTGGGGATCTGACCGGTGTTTGTGCCATCTCGATCGTCTAGTTGAATGAATATCCATTAAACCAAAAAAAGAAAAGAAAAAGAAAACCAATTGTATACTGCATAGGATTCTATATTATTGGTTTCCTTTTTATTTTGAAATGTTTCAAAATTATTGTTACATGATTATTTTAATGTGAGTGAAGGAATAGTAGGATCATCTAAAACATAAGACAAAACATCAAGCTTTATATAAAACAAGCAAATAAAATCTGTGGATTATCCAAAAACATGTGGTACAATACTACAACAGAGCTACAAACAAATGTGATTAAAGTAATTTCTTTAGAGCATCTACTACAGCAGTTGGAGATTGATGAAAAAGATGATGGCCAAGAGCAAAATTTGGAAACTGATGGATAATATTAAGTAAAGTAAACCTGTTTTTATTTATTTATTTATTTTTTTTTTAACGACATGGTAAATTAAAGTAAACTTTGTTGGGCCTGGATGAGCAAAGACAAGGTCATGCTAAAGAATGATATGGGTCCACTGGTAAGGGCAAGAGCATCCATCCAAGCATCACAGAATTTTACCTCTGTAGAATTTTGTGTACTGTTGGCAGTACGAGGAGCTATCAATCGATTGACAGTGACAGAGTTATGGTAGAAGGGGATGCTTTACACCTACTCATCCAATTAGCACAAGGAAAGCGGAAACCAAATGTGGGGGGTGGGCCGTGGGGGCTTTTTGTTCATAGAGTTGAGAATTGCTACAAAGTTTTTACTCTTTGTTTGTGGAGAATTAATTATGTGAAGAGATTTTGCAATGGGTTGGCTTACAGTGTAGCCAAGCATGCACTTGGTGTGAAATATGTTGAGGATTGGGAATAATGGCCCACGCACTACGGCATTTTTTTTATTTTTTATTTTTAAGAAATAGAGTAGAAGTAGAAAAATAGAACCTAGAATCCCAATTAGGTTGGCATGCACCGTATGCCTCCTAATCATGTGCTCATTACTCTAATTAGATCCTTAGCAAAAAAAGATGCACTTGGCTTAAATAGTCTTTCTTTTGATTTAGGTTTTAAGCCATAACTTTTGAATGGGATCCTTTTAAATGGAACAAATCCTTATCATTCCTTTCTTGCAGTAATAGCAAATCACATGTGAATCACAAATCCATGTACATTTTCCAAAAGAAGCATTTCACCGCATTGAGCTAGCTTTCCAATCAAAACTTTATGTTTCAATAATTCCACAATTAACCCTCCATTGAATATATGACCACATACCTTCGACTAGTTAGCTCAACAGTGGTGAGCCTGTGAGTCAACTTTCCACAATATATCACTTTGCAAAAACATATTTAGCTCAATGGAAAGAATGATTTTTTTGTTGACACGAGTAAATATGAGCAAGTTAAGTGACGGGAGATACTAGATTAATGCAAGCTAGTTCCAAGTTAAGGGATCGAGGTACTAGGTTAGTGCATGTCATACACAAACATGCATGTGATTAGCATATAACTTTAAGTGAAAAACATGACGCAGGCCACTTTATTAGTAGAAATAAAATTATAAATAAAATAAGGCCAATTACTTAAAGCAAAGATTTGCTGCATGGCAACATTATCAGTCGGGCATCCTTTGGCCATTATCCGAAATGGACATTTATTGCAAGCATGCATCAATTATTTGTCCATGCAGCGACACCACTTCCATAATTGGAAACTAAATAGTACACTTCTGAGTTGTAATTTGTGTCCATATTGCGATCTTGTCAACCCACAAGCCAATACTTAACCAAGAATAAAGTTAAGGGTGGTGATAGTACCAGAGAAGAAAGGTTGCTTCCACGGTTTTATGCAACGGATTACCTATTTTGCCCTCGAAAAGTTAAGAAGGCAAAATCCCATGTGTTGCCCAGAGTTCCATTTAACCAAACGGAAAATGGCCACTAGCGACTAATGGTACCGTATAATGCTGCGATGTCTCTAGTGATGTCTCAAGTGATCCTATGTGCTAAGAAAGATAGCCCAAATCAATTTTGACAAAAATAGAAATAAAAACTTATTCGATCGGCGAACTCTATTTTTTCCGACAAACTCCTCCTTTTCTACCACAAGCTCTGCCTATTCTCTCTCTTTCTCTCTCTCTCTCTCTCTCTTCCTTGTGTTAAATCACACTGGCTGCCACACCCATAACATCTTCCTTACTTTCTTTTTTTTTTTTTTTTTAATAATTTAATTATAATAATAAACTCTTCAGGTACTACCAGCGAACTCCATTCTTCCTGGCAAAGGCCTTCTCCACAGAATGTACATATGTATCCTTATTATTTGTAAGTTCCATAGCACACACCAAAACCTGTACATGTAATTAAACTGCCGTATCTGAGGAAACTCCACTACCCATCATCAACAATTCAAAACCCATAACCATTCTCGTGTGAGAGAACATCCCTATTCCTCTATCCTCTCTCTATATCTCAGGAGCTTCAACGATACTTTGTTGGTTTATTGAATCCTGTTATGTTCGGCGAGTTAACACCAATAATCTGATTTCTTCTCTCATAGTCATGGAATTTCCAAGACATTCTTTGATGGGATTACAAAAGGGAAGAGATAACGTTGCCGTCGGGGTTTGATTGGCGTCGTCGGCGTGGGTGTGAGAGAGAAGAGAATGTTATAGGGAGGGAGAAGAGGGGAATGTGGGACAGCTACGGCAACAATAACATCCAATTCTTTCCCTCTCTTTTGGATCGAATAAAAGCTCGCCGAGATCTTAAAGATCTAAGAGCCTTTAGCTTTTTTGACTTAGCAAGGGCAAAATAGGTAAAACATTGTAAAAAGCCGTGGAAGCAACATTTTCTCCCTGCCGATATCGCCATCCTAAAGTTAATTTGGTTGTGTACGGGGTATTTTCTGCTCCCCGAACTAGGTGTTGATGATGGAGCTTGCTCCCTCGCCTGGACCTGCAATCACAAGCTTGGAAAATGGGTCAGAGGGTAGGCTAAGGTGGGTTTTGGCCGTACCTTCTCCAAAGCTTAAGTTAGAAAACTGTGTTGGGGAGAATGAGGCAAGGAAGAAGATGAATCTCAGAGTATTAGGGTACTGTAGCTTACCAAATTAGGCTGTATCGTATTCTTTTTATACCCATCTGTACGGACTGACCATGTGAGGTCAGGTAACTACCTTGGTTAGGTCAGATCTGACCATGGTTTACCCATAACCGTTTGACCATGGTTTGTTGATCGTGGTTGATCATGGAACCATGGTTTCTAGTAACCGCTGTGTCAGGAATTACAGCTGCTGTGACAGTTTTGGACTGTAGTAGGATTTGGATTGTAGTGTGAGTCATAGGACAAGTGTCTCGAGATGAGGGTAAGGTCCCGAGTTGGGAGATCACGTGGTTTGCAAGAGATCCTACCGTGTGGTATTAACCACGTGTCAAATATCGTGGTTTAACTCCTTGGTCCGAGCTGGATTATGGGAGATGAATCACGTGCGTTGTAGTTGGCCTAGTTGAATTGCCTTTGCCACGTGTCAACGTTTCCGGTCTGAGCCTTCTATCCTGAGCTGTAACCTCGGTTCAGAGACATTTCTACACAATTTGCCCCAAATTATGACATTCCCGAGTTAGGACTTGTCATAATTTTATTTTGCTAAGTGTTTCACCCTGTGCCCCTATGTTGTTTGGCATTCTAGGGCTTAGCTGGCAGAAGGCGGTTAAGCCTTTCCGTATTCCAAGGTGCTGATGTCATGTGCCTTGGGACCGTACCATCTGCATTTAATGCTCCAGAAGCATTACGTCTTTGGAGGGAAGCAAATCACTGCTCACTTTATCCTTTGCATTCTCTCTCTACTCTCTGCTCTCTGCCTTCTCTCTCTACTTTCTCTGCTTTCTGCCTTCTGCTTTCTACTTTCTCTGCTTTCTGCCTTCTGTTTTCACCAAGAAAATACCGTATTTTCCACCAGAATCCACTGTTTACGCCGTTCGCTTGTGGGAGAAGATCCGTTCTGTTCTTGTTCACTGCCTTGTGAATCATTCCACCGGCGCTGTTCTTCGTTGGAACTGTTCCTGTTCCCTCCACTTTTTCAAAAGTACTTTCTTGGAGTTTCTTGGCACCACGCCGTCCAGTTTCTCCGACGAGACCACCTTTCTGACCACCGTTTGATCTTTGCAAAGGTATAACTTTTTATTTGATCTTATTCTTCAATTTGTTCGGTTTTATTTTCTCTCTTTGCGGTTGTTGGCGACGTTCTTGGGGTTTGCTTCGCAATCCTAGGGTTTCCTTCTAGTTTTTGGGGCAAATCGCCAAAATACCAATTTTCCCGCCTTTTAGGGTTTGAAAAACTCCATCTCAGGGTAAATTTGAGAAAGAGGTCACTGGTCTCTTCTTTTGTCTTTTCCCAACACCGAGTTTAGTATTTCCCGAGCTGACACTTAGAAAAATTTTAGGGTCTGTCAAGGCAGGAATAACATACCTATCAAGACTTGACTTTGAAATTTTAGGTCGGGGCATGTGGGTATGGGTTGAGTTATTCTTATATTTAACCTTCCCCTTTCAACTTAGCAGATGTCTTCCTTTTATGACATTATGGAGAACCCTGCAAGGATAGCAGAGTTTAGAGCCTTGTACGGCTTTGAAGATGGGAAGTTTAGCTTCCGCTTTGTTGAGCCTGGGGAGGACATTTATAGGTCAGATGCCCAACATGGCCTCTCTGTCCCCATTGCTGCGTTCATGGAGGGTGGAGTTCGTGTCCCATTTCCTGACCTCCTCAATGACTTCCTCCTCTACTGCGGCATAGTCCCGACTCAGCTAGGGCTGAATTCCTTTAGGATCGTCCAGGAGGTTCATGCCCTTAACCAGATATTAGGGACCTCTGTTGGAGTGCGGGAGATACTCCATCACTATAAAATCTGCACCCTAAAAAACAAGCCCGACATTTATCTCTCTCTCAAGCCCAGGATGAAACCCTTCGTCACACACATCCCAGATTCCAACCCTGGGGCTCACGACCTGGTTATCTTCGTATACGGGCCTGTGGATGGGACTCTACCCCCAGACGCTCCCATCATCCCTCGAGAGAGAGGCTCTAGCTGTAAGCATTCAGCGAGATCATTTTTCCCTTCTTGTGTTTTTTATGGCCCTGAGATAGATATCAAATTTCATGCTGACACTTATGTCATGTTTCCTTCTAGCAGCTCCTCACGCCAACGAGTCTACTGACAAGCTGAAGAAGAAAGATATCCAGATATTGCTGGGATATCAAGTTAGCTAGCGCTGCCGTTCGGCTGAAACCTTGCTCAACTACCACGCGAGGTACCAGACTTGGGAGAAGGCGAGTTACCCCCACTGGGAGCAGCCTGACGACGAGCTGACCCGTGTGGTGGAGGAAGAGGTGGAGAGAGGAGAGCAAGAGGGAGAGGAAGAAGAGGGGATCCGGCTCCGACCTGAAGGGGAGGGTGCTGAGGAGATCAGAGCCTTGGACAAGACGGGTCACCGTGCCCCCTTCGTTATTGAGAGCTCCAGCTCGGAGGAGACTGTCTCCCAAGCCATGGAGAGGAGAGGCTCCAATCCCCCCCCGCCAAGAGACAAAGAACAGACTCCGGCAGCCAGAGGGCCAAGAGGGACTCTGGGATGAATTTGAGGGCTCTGGTTGCTGAGAGAAGGGTGGCGGAGAAGGAGGCCCAGGAAAAGAAGGCTGCTGAGCAGAAGCAACAGCAGCAAAATCAGCAGCAGCAGCAGCAACAGCTGTAGAATCAGCAGCAACAGAAGACCAGCAAGGCTGTTGCTGCTGCTGCTTAGGGTACAGGCCGAGACGCTGGCAAAAAGTCCACTAACCCCAACAGTGGCAAACTCATGTCCAGCGCCATGAGGGGGTAGGACGTGGGTAGGCCCTAGGCGCCCGAGGTTACTGGGAAGGGGAAGGCTCCCATGGTTGCTCCTCCGAAACCTAGGAGACCCTCTACGGGCCCCGAGCAGTAGCCCGCCGTGCGAGGGCCTGGGTAAGGGGGATCCAATGCCCCGGCGGCCGGAGGTGGGAGCACTCCTTCCCGCAGTGAGATAATAGCTAAGTTTCCCGAGGTATACCTTCGCTTTTTTCAGTTTCATATTTTCCTCATACCTGAAAATCTATCATGGATTCTGGCTGACTTCATGTTTTAACATGTGCGTGCAGTTCCCCGTACCCACAGACAAGGATGTCACCAGCTCCTTCTCTGTGGAGTATAACTTCAAACAGCTGGGGAACCCTATGAGGCTCCCGGCGGACATGGAGCACTTCGGGAGGAAGTCCGTCCCCGACCTTCTTCGTTTCGAGTTTACAAGTCTTTACCGAGTAAGCTTCGTTCCTTTGTGGTTTCTGTTACTTGCTATTCAACACGATCTCTGACCTGTTGATGTTTGTATAGGGCTGCCAATAAATCCTGCTGGCGGGTGACCTCCTCGAGGCGGAGGATAACAAACTGCAAATCGAGGTCGCCAAAGTCTGGAGTGAGTATGACAAGAAATTGGAAGAGGCTGAGGCGAATTGCTCTGTGGCTATGTCTCAGCTCCAGAAAGTGAAGTCTGAGTGTGAGACTTTCAAATCCACTACTGAGAGCGCCGTCAGCAAATTAGAACTCACGAGGAAGGATTACGCTGATTTGGAGGCTGAGCTGAGGAAGATAAAGGACGCCCATGACGACTTGGCCTAGGAGAAGCGCGAACTGGCGAGAAGGGTTCGGGCCCTCAAGGCTGAGGTAGAAAAGGAGAAGGCCTCTGTGGAGAAGGCGGTGGCTGACGAGAGGAAGAGCATGAAGGATTCCCTTGTTGGGCAGTTGACCAATGAGCTCGAGGCCACCTACAAATTCGCGTGGGAGACTTTGGTCGAGTTGGCCTCTGCCCAATTCCCTGGCATTGCTGATATTCCCTTTGAAAGGAGGGAAGTTCCCCCGGATTACGACCCCGAGGGAGGTGATGTCGGGGAGGCTGAGGTGGAGGTTGCAGGCAAGGATGAGGCCGGGGAGAATGATCCCGAGGTCACGTCCCAGCCTAATGCCATCACTGAAGTCGAGGGGGTCGTTGGCGCTACCAACGACACTTCGGCCACTGCCAATGGGGATCAACCTGCAACTGCAACAGAAGGCACCACAGAGGCAACCTCTGATCTACCTCTGGCTCTCGTGGCCCCTCCTGCCTCTGCTGACTCTGCCCCGGCGCCCGAGGTTGTTGCTCCAGCTGTTGGGGACTCGGGGGAGAAGTAGATACTTAGGTTTTTTCTTTTGTTTTTTGTTTGTTCTTGTTTCTGGCTGAGTGTCCCAATTTGTACAGATTCTTGTAATATCTTTTTCTCGGAATGAAATACAGGATTTTTCTTCACCGCGTGCATCTGTTCTTTATTCTTGTATTGGCTGTGTGTTTGAATGTGTTCTCGGGATGAAATTCCCTGCTGCTGTAAGTGTATTGTTTCATTAGCACACTTAGTTAGACCCGACCTGGTTTCATTGGCACACTTAGTTAGACCCGACCTGGCTCTGGATCCCAATTAGGATAGTGATAGACTTGGGCACCTTCTAACAGTTGTTGGGTTGAACCCATTTCTGGGCACGCTGTTAGGTTGAGCCTATTCTTAGGCAGTTTTTGCTTAGACCCATTCTTGGGCAAGACTTCATTATTAACCCATTCTTAGGTTTAGCATGCTCAAGCCATTTATTAGGTGAGACTTGTGCCCATTCTTAAGCAGATTTTGCTTGGACCCGTTCTTGGGCAAGACTTCATTATTAACCTATTCTTAGGTTTAGCGTGCTCAAGCCATTTATTAGGTGAAACTTGTGCCCATTCTTAGGCAGTTCGCGACTTGGACCCGTTCTTGGGCAAGTGCCTTTAATTCGATTGATAAATAAGCGATAACACTTCTGAATAACCTCTGAGCTTGTATTGCATGAACTTGGTGTGTAATTACAACTTTCTTCAACGGTAAAATAATCTCAAATTGGCTATATTAACTGATCTCGGGAGTTCCTGCCCTGTTCCCCCTACGTGGATGACCTCGTAGGGACCTTCCCATGTTGCCCCGAGTTTCCCATCCGCAGGATTTCTAGTTCCAGAGTTGACTTGTCTGAGCACTAGTTCTCCAACACTGAACTCCCTTGACTTTATTCTTCGGTTATAGTATTCTCTCAACTCTTGTTGGTAAGATGCCATTTTGATTCGAGCCCTCTCCCTTCTTTCTTCTGCCAGGTCCAGATCTCGAGACAAAACTTGATCATTTGTTGTCGCATCATACGACTCAGTTCTGAGACCCGGTAGACCCAGCTCTGTTGGTATAACTACTTCCATTCCATAGGTTATTGAAAATGGAGTTTCTCCGGTGGACCTCCTCAGAGTGGTTCGATATGCCCATAGTACGGAATGCAGCTCATCAGGCCAAGACCCTTTCACATTATCTAGCCTCCTTTTTATCCCTGCGACTATAATCTTGTTAGTTGCCTCTGCTTGGCCGTTACACTGCGGGTAACTCGGGTTAGAATACTACTATTGAATCCCTTGTTCTACGCTGAATTCTCTGGTTCTTTTGCTGTCGAACTGAGTCCCGTTATCCGACACGAAGGCTCTCGGGATTCCAAAGCAGGTGATAATGTTTTCCCAAAGAAACTTGATAATATCGGAATCCTTAATTAATGCAAGCGCGATGGCTTCTACCCATTTAGTAAAGTAGTCAGTTGCGATGAACAAGTACTTCCTATTCCCCGAGGCTGTGGGTAATGAACCCACGAGATCTAACCCCCACTGTGCGAAAGGCCACGGGCTGGATATGGGATGCAACTCCTGAGCAGGCTGGTGTATCTTGTCAGCAAACATCTGACACTTCGGACATTTCCTCACATACCTGATAGCGTCCTTCTGCATGTATGGCCACCAGTAGCCCTGAGTGTTTGCTCTATAGGCTAGTGATCTTCCTCCTGTGTGACCCCCACATGACCCCTCGTGGAGTTTTTCCAGTAGGTCTAACACTTGGTCTGGGTGTACGCACTTTAAGTATGGTCCCGTATAAGATCTTTTGTAGAGAGAGCCCGATGGAGATAACCAAAATCTAGCTGACTTAGCTCGAATTCGGTGACTTTGATTGCGTTTCTCGGGTAGTTCATCCCTTTGTAGGTAGGCAACTATCTCGTCTATCCAGCTCGGTGTCGGGGACTGAATATCCAAGATGAGCTCTTCTGTCCCGATGCTGGGCTCTTGTAGGACTTCGACATTTATGGTTCGAGGGGTATTCGTTTCTAATGCTGCAGCCAAGGCAGCCAACCCATCTGCATGTCTATTCTGATCCCTCACGAAGCGTTTGAACTCAACGCTAGTGAAGTCAGCAGCTAATTCCCATACCTTGTGCATGTACACAGTCATTCTTTCATCTTTGGCTTCATATTCTTTGTTCAGCTGATTAACCACGAGTCTGGAATCACTGTATATTGACAATTCTTTAACCCCCATTGCTCGGGCCATCCCAGGTCCTGCCACAACTGCCTCATATTCTGCTTCATTGTTTGAGGCTGGGAATATAAGCCTAACTACTTGCTCCATGATCTCTCCCTTGGGATCTGTCAGCACAATTCCCAGACCTGCCCCTTTTATGTTTGATGCCCCATCCACTTTGAGCTCCCATATCTTCTTCTTTTCACTGTTTATACTGTCTTCCCCCCCCAGTTCGGGCAGAGAGGATTTTAATTCGCTCTATTTCGAACTGGAAGTAGGATCTACAAATTCGGCAATAAAATCAGCCAGTATTTGCCCCTTAATTGCAAGTCGGGGCTTGAAGTGAATGTCGTAAGCGTTGAGTTCTACCCCCCACTTCGAGACTCGTCCTGACAAATCAGCTTTGCGGAGAATATCTTTGAGTGGATAGTTGGTGAGCACGATGATAGGATGAGACTAAAAGTAATGTTGTAGTTTTCGGGAAGCTGTGACAAGAGCTAGGATTAGCTTTTCAAGAGGTAGATAGCGAGTTTCAGCATCTAACAGCGTCTTGCTAATATAATAGATTAGTGTTTGTGTAAGTTCGCGCTGGGTAAGGAGAACGCCACTAAGTGAATGGGCTGAGACAGCAAGATAGAGGTAAAGATTTTCTCCATGGCGAGGGTGGGTCAGGGTGGGGAGTGTTTCTAAATGAGCGACTAACTACTGGTAAGCTTCCTGGCACTCCGTATTCCATCCCGAGTTAGTGCTCTTCTTCAGTACCTAGAAGAAAGGGTGGCATTTATCTGATGACCTCGAGACAAACCTACTGAGCGCTGCCATCATCCCGTTCAACTGTTGAAGATCTCTGACTGTTGTTGGTGTACGTAGGGTTCTTATTGCCTCAATCTTACTTGGATTTGCCTCGATCCCCTTTCTCGTGACTAAGTGACCCAGGAACTTTCACGAGCCTATCCCAAATGAGCTTTTCTTCGCATTTAACTTCATCCTGTACTCCCTGAGTCGGGCGAAAGCCTCAGTTAGGTCTGCCAAATGGTTTCTCTCTGAATTGCTCTTAACAATAGTGTCATCAACATACGCCTCTAGGTTTTTGCCAATCAGTCCTTCAAACATCTTGCTAACAAGACGTTGATAGGTTGCCCCGGCGTTCTTCAATCCAAATGGCATTACCTTGTAGCAGTACGTCCCTCTAGGAGTAATGAACCCTGTTTTATCTTGATCGTGTTTTGCCATGGGAATTTGATGATAGCTCGAGAAGGCATCAAAGATACTCAGCCGCTCATATCCCGAGATAGAGTCTATGAGTTGGTCAATCTTAGGCAAGGGGAAACTGTCATTCGGACATACTTTATTAAGGTCTGTAAAGTCGATGCAGACACGCCAGTCCCCTATCTTTTTTCTTACACATACGGGATTGGCCAACCAACTCGGGTACTTTACTTCTCTGATGAACCCTGCTTTCAAAAGCTTATCTACCTCGGCAGAAACTGTCTCAGCTCGATCGTCAGACAACCTTCGTTGCTTTTGAACCACTGGCTTGCAATTCGGATTAACCTGCAACTCATGAGTGATAATTCTGGGATCAATTCCTGGCATTTCATGGGGCGACCAAGCAAATACATCAATGTTATCTTTCAAGAACTCAAATAGCTCTACTGCGTCAGCCTCACTCAGTGACTTTCCAATCCAGAAAAACCTCTCTGGATCATCAGGATTAATTATCTTGTTTACTAGCTCTTCCCCTGTTCTTTTTGCGGGTTCCAAAGCTGTCTCCTTAACCCCGGGCCGCTCTCCCTTTCGTTGCTACAAGGGAACCTCATCGACTTTGGCTTTTTTCTTCTGCTCTGGCTCCTGCCTCGGGGTTTTAGCTTTGCCAGTTCCCGAACTGGGAAGGCGTGGGATTTTGGACTTCAGTTTGTCCTCCGAGGGTGCTGAGTGACCTGCATATTCTGCCAGAAAACACTCCCTGGCTGCTGCCTGGTTTCCTTTTATCTCCATGATTCCCTCTGGGCTCGAGAACCTGATGGATTGGTGGTAGGAGGATGGGATAGCCTTTATGGCATGAATCCAAGGTCGCCCGAGTATTACATTATAAGATGACCTTTCCTGGATTACCACAAATGTTTCCATGGATTGCACTGGCCCTGCCCGAACTGGAAGTGTTATCTGTCCCAGTGGGAAAGTCATGTTGCCATTAAAAGCCTTCAGGCTGACGTGACAGGGCTTTAGGTCGGAGTCCTTCAGCCCGAGTTGACTGAATAATTTTTGAAACATGATATTCACAGATGCCCCGTTGTCCACATAGACTTTGCCCACATCGTAGTTCCCTATGAGCATGCGAACAACTAGAGCATCGTTGTGTGGGCAGCGCACCATCCCATCAGTCTCGTCATCCCTGAAGAACAACAGTTTTTCTCCATTTTCTCCCTCACTTTGAGGTAGTAGCACTGGCTCATTCCCGATATCACTGATCTCGGCATCTTGACAAGCCATCCTGTATTGTGCCCTGAGTTGGCTGGTTGACAGAGCGGTTTCTTCATATCCTCCCATGATCACGTCAATCCTCCCGAGAATCTTTGGTTGTGTGGTTTGAAGAGCTCTGTTTTCCGGCTTCTTCTGTTCGGATGGTTATCCTTTCTCACTTTGGGCTATGAACTCATTCAGCTTTCCTTCCTTAGCCCAGGCTTCAAGATTGTACTTTAGAACTTTGCAGTCTTCCGTCTTATGGCCATGATCCTTGTGATAACTGCAGAACAGCTTTCTGTTTCTCTTCTCGAGCTCTGCAAGCATGGGTCTGGGCTTTTGGAAGAAGTCCTTGTTCTCCAATGCCTTCATCAACTTGTAGATGGGGAGAGTAAACACAGTGAAGATAGCCTGCTTTGGATTGGTAGGCGGCCTTGATTTCTCCCCTCGGGGACTATCCCTATGGGGCCTTGAGTCTTTCTTCTTGTCATCTTTTTCGTTGGATTTGGTAGACTGCGGGGTGTAGAAATCATCCAACTTTGAGTAGTTGGCTACAGTGGAGAGTAATTTGGCTAGATTTCTGGGGGGATTAACAGTGAGCTCCTTAAACAGAGGTGATGGCTTCCTCAACTCGAGGCGAAATAGATCCATTGCATTCTTCTCAATCGGATCGTCAATCTCATTGTAAACCTCCCAGAACCTCTTGTGAGCGCAAGCGGGAGTCGCCACCCAATTTAGCTTTGGGAACTGTGTTTTTTGGTCAAATTCGAGGTCCAGAGATTCAAGTTCGGAGCTAGGGTACATTATTGGGAAGGTATTAGGCACCCAAAAATGCCCAGTCGAAACCGGCCTCCTTGAATAATTGTTGGCTTTAATTAATCGAGGTATTTAATCAAATTTAACCCTAAGCATGCGAAAATGCAACAATATGCCAAGCACGCAAATGATTATGCAAATAAGAAAATAATCAAGTAGAGAAATGGTTAGTAGCACATGGCATGACAGAATATACAGGAGATAATAACTCACGGAAAGCAAAAATAAATAAACAGATAAAAGAGTGCCTAAACTACAATGCGTACGCACCATGTGTTGGTGCGTGCGCACCATATGGTGGTGCGTGCGCACCAAGTGGATTCAAAATGGCCATTTGAAGCAAACGAATTTTTTCTGTCAGAGCACAGGGTGCGTACGCACCATGTAGTGGTGCGTACGCATCAGCAAGACAATTTCCCTACATTTTCCACTAACATGCATTTTATAAATAAAATATTAACACCACTAATATTAATTTAATCTACAAAAATCTCAATCAGCATACACTAATATTAAACAATCATTAAAATATACCAAAAATACTAACACTAACATTAAATATTCTAACCACACTTAATAAAATAACCTAACTAATATTATAATGATATAATCTAATCCATTTTAATCAAAACCGGAATAAATTATAATAAACAATATAACCCACACGTACTCACATTAAACCCATGAATATAATATTAAAACTAATTACTCTAACATTAACTAATTTTCTACCAGGAGAAGTGGTGCGTACGCATCACTCAATGGTGCGTACGCATCACGCAGTGGTGCGTACATACCAACTTAGCTTAAATGATGAACGGTCAAAGTTGGTCAAGCCGTGGTCAAAATGACCAACCAAAGGTCCCACATGATAGGTCTCAACAAGACGAATCCATCTGTCAAATTTGGAGTCAATCAGGCCAACCTAAGGTCTTCAAATGCTAGGGAACACGGTACCTGTGGGTGAGTACGCCCACACTGGATCACTGTCCACTTCACCTTCAACCTCAGAACGGGTTGAAGCTGAAAAACTGCAGTATTGAGCTTTGTCCCGTGCTAGCTTCTCCCTAACCTATCTTACTCATTTCTTAACCGAATTTAATGATTCAAAAACCAAATTGAAGCTCTTGCAGCGCACTACAAGGCGCGCATGAATCGTTCATCCAAAAACTTGCAGAATCATGATTATTTTTTGGGTCAAAGTCTTGAGTTTATAACCCGGAAACCCGTCAATTCAAGAACTCATGTCACGGCTATTTTCCTTCAAATCTAACATTACCAATGATTTTCCCGGCCTTAACAATGTAACATGGCATCATTATATTAAACAATAACTCATAGAAACAAATATGCAGTATAAATTTACAGTGCATATATATATATGTGTGTCTGTGATACGTACCCCTCAGGTTTGAATGCTTCCAATATCAACGCAGCAATTCCCTTCTCGCGGCTTAGGATCACAACATTCAACACTCTTTTCTCTCTTCTGGTTTTCTGGTGTTTTGGTGGGTATTTGATTTCTCTCCCTCTCTCTTTCTGGCCGTTCTCTCTTCAGCCTCTCTTCAAAAAAGGAAATAGCTCTATCTCTAAAAAAAGGACCCCCCTCCTCGACTTGATTGATCGATCCCCTCTCCAGTCCCATCAGTAGAGTATAAATAGGGCTCAATTAGGTTTTGAAAACATCCCCTGACTGGCCCATCCCCTACCCATGCGGGGAACACCCGTGGGAATCTCCCCACTCCCCCCCCATACTCTCCCCCATGCTCTCATGTTTAGTGGGAGACAGATCTGAAGGGGCCTGAAAAAGGCTTAAGGTGCGTACGCATGGAAACTTGGTGCGTACGCACCACCCATTGGTGCGTACGCATGAAATGTAGATGGACAGTATTTTCCTGTTGTAATCTTGGCTACTCGTCGGGAATTGCTTTGTCATTATCTCAAAACATACAATAAACCTCATCATTGGGTTTCCAAAATACGTGATTTCAAATTAATTAGGTGGTACAAAATGGGGTGTCTACAGTTGCCCCTCTTTCGATTTCACTCGCTCCTTCGAGTGGTGTCGAAAGATTCCATAGACCCAATCATTTTGACCGCCTAACAACTCAAAATCAAATGTAACCATGCATGGGGTCGAATTAGGGATCACCTAACTACCTACGTACCCTTTTGTAAGGGATCAGACCCGCCGTAGTTCATGCATATGTGAGAATCCGACCTCGTTTGGGCTATAACGAGGATGGTAATAGGTATAAATCAATGGATGACAGTTATCTTGAAGAATAAAGCAGACCCCAGAGCGGGTTAAAAGGATACATCGGGCCCCAGGGTGGGCGTAGATTCAGTCATATCGGACCTCGGATTAGGTACGATTTCCTTCGCATCGGACCTCAGATTAGGTACGATTTCAGTCGTATCGGACCTCAGATTAGGTGCGATTTCAGTCGTATCAAACCTCAGATTAGGTAACATTTCAGTCATATCGGACCTCAGATTAGGTACGATTTCCTTCGTATCGGACCTCAGATTAGGTACGATTTCCTTCGTATCGGACCTCAGATTAGGTACGATTTCCTCCATTTCGGACCTCAGATTAGGTTTCGGACCTCAGATTAGGTACGATTTCAGTCGCATCGGACCTCAGATTAGGTGCGATTTCAGTCGTATCGGACCTCAGATTAGATACGATTTCATTCATATCGGACCTCAGATTAGGTTTCGGACCTCAGATTAGGTACGATTTCCTTCGTATCGGACCTCAGATTAGGTACGATTTCAGTCGTATCGGACCCCAGATTAGGTACGATTTCATTCGTATCGGACCTCAGATTAGGTACGATTTCATTCCTGTCGCACCTCAGATTAGGTACGATTTCATTCCTATCGGACCTCAGATTAGGTACGATTTCATTCCTATCGGACCTCAGATTAGGTGCGATTTCAGTCGTATCGGACCTCAGATTAGGTGCGATTCCATTCCTGTCGGACCTCAGATTAGGTGCAATTTTATTCGTATCGGGTTTGTCACACGGCGACGCGATTTGAGGAATACGTGGGGAAGGCTTGATGCATACGCATGAACAACTGGTGCGTACGCACCCGTATTTAGTGCGTACGCATTAGATGCAATTCTGCCAAAATTTTTTACCGAGACGGCACCGTTTCTTTTAAGGGGTGTTTCAAATTCTGAAACGACCTCTTCTTCTCCGGCGACGCTTCCCATTACCCCGAAAATCACTCCCCACTCCTCCATAACTCCCTCTCCCACTCACTCCTATTTCATAAAAAACTCATTCTCTTGCAAACCCATTCCCAACCCACTGTTCTCCTTCCTCTGTCTCTCATTCTTTCCATTCTTTTCTTCTTACTTTCTCTCTGCAACTTCCCGCCGGCAAACATGCCTCCCAAGAACAAACGGTTTCGCGGCGATGATGAAGGGTTCACCATCAACCGTTGGGATCCACGGCTCAACCCGCAGCAAATCCCCGACATCACCTTCAGGCCACAGGAGCATCTCTCCCACATTGCACGGCAACAAAGAGTAAGTCTTGAAACCCATCCCTCCATTGTTGAATATGCATGCCTTCAAAGATCTGATTTTTATCTCTCACCGTCCATAAAAATGTGAACTTTATCCTCAAATGATCATAGTATGTCTGTATATATCATAAAAACTGGAGAAAACTTGTGAAATCTGAGTTTGGAGGTTGAGGGGGTTCACGGTCCCGAGGTTGAAGACGAACCAGGGTCCTGAGTGCGTACGCATAAGTCCCACATGCGTACGCACAAGCCCCGCATGCGTACGCATTGGGGTGTAGTGCGTACGCACCTCGAATTAATGTAACAAATAAAAATAAAACAGAAATCTGATGGACTTAAGCATCGATGCGTACGCACTGCCTTGCCTATTCGTACGCAGTCGCCTCCTATGCGTACGCACTGTGACCAATGCGTACGCACCATAGGTCATGCGTACGCACCGAACTTGTGTTTGATAGAATTGATCCTGAACCTGTACTTACCTGTATCTGTACTTACCTGGGTTCTCCTTCTTTCCAGATTCCAAAGAAGAAAAGTGGACGTGGCAGTCTGGAGAGTTTGACTACTTGGTGGGACCGGTTGACCCCCGATACTCAGCAATTGGTGTCGGATGTCGGGTTTGGGACCGTGGCTGCAGTGACGATTCATCGGGCTACCAGCAACACCTTGGTTTTCTGCCTGGCAGAGAGATGGTGGGACACCACCCATACCCTTCATTTAGCGGGTAGGGAGTGGACTCTCACCCCTTACGACTTCCACCGTCTGACAGGTCTACGGATGAGGGGGAGGCCCTTCACTTTTGAGCTGACTGAGGATCAGAGGAAGGCGTTGACCCAGCGTTTGTTGGGCATGCCTTGCCCCAATGCCACCATGAAGTATCCAGCTTTGTACAATGAGTTTCTTGGGAGAGGGCAGGACTCTGTGGAGGAGCGTGTTATCATGGCTCGAGCTTTCATCCTCTACCTTATAGGGGCTTTCCTAGTCCCTAATGCTGCGCAGACTTTTGAGCCAGGTTGGCTCTTAGCATTGGAGGACCTTGAGGCTGCATATGAGTATGGATGGGGGTCGGCTGTCTTGGCACACCTTTATGCCACCACGGATGCCCTTAGTCGGGTAAAATCCGACTCTTTGACAGGTTGCTGGAGGCTTTGGGCGGTAAGTAACCGTATATGGGTTCCATTCTCTTCTATTTTCATGCTTTGCTCTCTTCTCAAGATGTTTATTGATTCTCTTTGTTTGTCTTGCAGCTATGGGCCCAGGAGTACATTGACTTGAGACCTCTGGGCGATCAGGAGGACTTGTCCCACATTGGAGTCCGAGAGTTCCTAGACAGGCTTGAGCGTGTATGGGTCCACTTTTTGCTTTCTATTGTTCTCTTTCCCCTTTTTGTTTCCTTTTGGCTGATCATGTCCTGACAATAGGTGAATCCCCGCCCTTGGGTTGGTCGAGCCGAGGTTGGTCCCCCAGAGTGGGAGGAGGACGCGCACGCCATGGCTGAGGTGTCCTGTTTGCTGTCCTATCCCCGTGCCCGGGCCTTTTACTTTGCCGAAAGGGTCGTGCCCCAGCTGACTACAGATCTTGAGTTGTGTGCCCGAGTCCCCTATGATCCTCCTGCCTTCTCCTTGGTGCCCTATCAGATGGGTGAGCTAGATTTGGATGAGTGGCGAGGTGGCATTCATTACATTTCTCGTCTGCTGAGCCTAGAGCATGACTATGCCACCTTTGCCAGGGAGCGCCTCATGCCCCGCTTCATTGGTCACCAGGTATCCATTCTGTTCCATTCTTGTCACTGTTTTGCTTTCCATAAGCTTGCCCCTGTCATTGCACTTTTTTCATACCCAGGTTCCTGATGCGGGCATTCCTCCCGAGGGACTTCCTCCTGCATTCCCCTCGTGGTCGGTTCCTCTTTACGATGAGAAGGGCGAGGCGTATGAGGAGTCCATTGTCCCCGACCCGCGAGCGCATCCACTCCCTTTCCCTCCTGGCACGCGTCAGGTAGCATTTCTTCTTTCTCTTGACAGGTCCTGCAAAATAGTTAGTTCGAAATATGCATGCCCTAATCGCACTTTGATTTTTCAGCTTACCCTTGCGGAGATGGAGCTTGTATACCAGATGTTTGGTGGGCTCAAGCGGATGTTGACTGCTCATTCCGCGACAATCTTGCGCATGCGGGGAGGGCCGGCACCCGGAGGTGCAGCAGATGCGGGTGGAGGTGGTGATGATGATGAGGGTGGTGATGATGGTGGGCAAGGTGGTGGTGGGGCTGGTTCATCCAGCGGTCCGTCTTATCGCCCTAGGGGCTTTTAGACTCTATCTCTCTTTTCTTTGAACAATTTACAATTTCAATTTCGGGGTTATGTACTTAAACATTTGCACTTGGTTTTTATTTCAGTATGTGCTTTTCTTGCTTTGAATTGCTGTGTGCTGCCTGAAATTATTTTGAAGTTGCATTGATCTGCTTAGTGTAAATACTGATGAAACCAGGTGGCTCGGTTGCTGAAACAGGGTGTTCTGACAGTGTAGGAAACACGTAATGCGTACGCACCCACTATTAATGCGTACGCACTTGGAATTAATGCGTACGCATCTCCCACAGATGCGTACGCATCAAATGAAATTCTGTCCTTTTTTAGGGCCCACAGCAGTCTCTCTTGTTTGTCTCTTTCCCAAAAGGGCATTTGCTGTACTTTTTCTTTATAAAGGCCTCTTCTTCATTACCCTAGCCGCCACTTGAACTCTACCAGCGTCATCCCTTCCACCTCCTATTTTTCACTAATGGCGAACCTTTCTAACTGGCTCAAATCTTTGGATGGCCAATCTCGCAGGGAATTTAAATCCCAGTTTCAACTGTCTTCTTTGCTTGATTATTCCCAAGTGCGGGTTAACCAAGACCTTCTCAAACTGGCTACCGAGTTTTGGGATCCTTCTCGTCATGTGTTCCGCTTCAATAACACGGAAGTGTGTCCCACCATGGAGGAATTTGGGGCCATCCTTGGGCGTCCAGATTTCGACCATATATTACTACCATCCGTAGTACCTCTCAAGGCCGAGGGCCTAATTTCTTCTTTATTCGGTATTCCAAACAGGGTAGCTCGGAGATGGTTTTCAAATTCAAGGATAGACTTCCAACTTGTAGTTTCGCACTTCAGCCAACTTCCTCCTATAGTTACAGGTAATCAACTCCCACACCGTTTGAATGCCCTTTGCTTTTGTATCTTGGCATGTTACTTGTTTGTAGATGCCCCTGACTCCGCCGACGTGGCCCTATTGCAGATTCTTCCTTTATTGAGGGAATCCAATCCAAGCATGATGGTCTTAGCCGGAACTCTCAATGCTCTAGATAGGTTTGTGAGGGGCGAGGTCCTCTTTGTTGGTGGCAGTCCTTTGCTGTTGCAGGTAAATTCCCCTTCATTCCCGTCCATCCTTCTTTTTCATTCTGCTTTTGGCTTCTTTTTCCTTCATCAGTGCGTACGCATGTTGATGGGATGCGTACGCATTGAACTTGATGCGTACGCATAAAGGGTTTGATCCACTTTTCCCAATTTTTCAGATTTGGTTATTCGAACGCTTGCAGCTCATAGTAGAACCCCACGTGAGTCCTTGGGCGTACCAACCACAACTTTACCGCCGTCGGGCCTTGATTAAACCTTTTCCTAGCATCGAGGAGCTTCGCGGCATGCTTTCTAACCTTTCCTGTCATGGTATTCGGTGGAACTGTCCTTGGTGGAGAATATCCGACATGACTCTAGGTCTGATTTTTTCTCACAGCGTGATGCTAGCTGGCCTTCGGGAAGTGTCCTACTGTCCCGTGCTTCGCATCCAACGGCAATTCGGCAGGCCTCAAAGATCGCTGCTTAAAGAGCACATGGGATATGTCTGTCCACTCGGGGCCCGCCTTGTTGAGCGCATTCAAGGGGCATGGCCCAACAGGATGAGGGTTTTATCCGTCGCCGCCCCTGAGCTGATTAGTCCCTCTGCTGCTTACTACGGCTGGCTCGCCTCTGACATTGGGGGATCGAAAGAGGATGAAGTTCATCGTAAAAGAAAAAGACTGAATCAAGACGGTCATGATGGTAGTGGATGAGGGAATGATTTCCAACGCTGAGGCGTCTCTTGTTGATTATATTGCATTTCATGTCATTTCCATTTTAGTTCACAATAACAAGGCAAAATGTACCATTTGTTCCCATTTAATGGATGAAACTTATTTCAATTAACTTTGCATTGATTTAAATTCCTTCGTAATACAAGATAGGGTCTACATCATATATAGTATTTGCGCAAACGATCCAGATTGACAGGTTGCGTAAACTCATTTCCCTCTTCGTCCATTAGCCTGACTGCTCCTCCTGACAATATAGCCTTGATGATATACGGGCCTACCCAATTGGGCCTAAACTTGCCCCTAGGATCCGATACCCGAGTCAACATTTCCTTGAGAACTAGGTCTCCTTTCTTCAGATTTCTCGGCCTCACCTTTTTGTTAAAAGCCCTAGCAACCCTCCTTTGATACCCTTGTACATGGTACAGTGACTTAAGCCTTTTTTCGTCCAACAGTGCCAATTGTTCGTACCGGTCCCTTTTCCATTCAACTTCAGGGATTTGGCTTTCTACCATGACCCTTAATGATTGAACTTCTAATTCCACCGGTAAAACTGCTTCCATCCCGTATACCAACGCGTAAGGCGTTGCCCCAGTAGACGTCCTTACTGATGTTCGATATCCCCACAATGCTCCTGGCAACTTTTCTGCCCAATCCTTGTAAGTCTTTGCGGACTTTTCTAGGATGTGCTTTATGTTCTTATTGGCTGCTTCTACAGCTCCGTTGGTCTGTGGCCGGTAAGGGGAGGATTTGTGGTGCTTAATACTGTACTTCTCGAAAATACTTTGGACTTCCCCCTGAAAATGTGATCCATTATCTGAAATGACCTCGTGTGGCACCCCATACCTGTAGATAATGTGAGTCTCGATGAACTTAGCCACGTGCTTGGCTTTCAACTCCGTGTAGGCTTTTGCTTCTACCCATTTTGTGAAGTAGTCGATGGCTACCAATATGTACTCGTGTCCACCCGTAGCCTTCGGGGTAATCTTACCTATAACATCTATGCCCCAGACAGAGAAGGGCCACGGCGATGTCAATTGGTGTAACTCGACCGGAGGTGTGTACTGCATGTTGGAATAGACCTGACATTGGTGACATTTTCTCACGTACTCCACGCAATCCATTTCCATGGTAGTCCAGTAATATCCCAACCGAATCAGCTTTTTAGCTAGCATCCTTCCGTTCATGTGGGGTCCACAATCCCCTCCGTGTACTTCACTAACCAGTGTTTGGGCTGCTTCTTTATCGACACACAACAGATGAATGCCATTGGCTGACCTTTTGAACAGGTTTCCACTGCATAAAACATACTGTGTTGCTAACAACCTCAGTGCCCGCCGGTCTTTCCTGGTAGCTTCCTCAGGGTACACTTCTCGCTCCAGGAAGTTCAAAATATCAAAATACCAAGGTTTCCCATCGTCAAATTCTTCTTCTATGAACATAATGGTGGCTTCATGGGCAGGTCGAGAGCTTTGTTGTATGATCAAGGGTTGCAATTGGGCTTTTTCTGGGATGTGGATCAATGAGGCTAAAGTGGCTAGGGCATCGGCGAATTGATTTTGGGATCGGGGTAGAGGAGTGAAGGTTATTTTCTGGAACTTTAGAGCTAATTTCTCGAGGTAGCTTTGGTAGGGTTTCAGATGTTCTTCCTTGGTTTTCCAAATATTTTGAACTTGAGCGATCACTAATGCCGAATCTCCATAGACCTCGACTTCTTCCACATTGAGGGCTAGCAACGCCTCCAATCCCGCGATACAGGCCTCATACTCGGTAGTGTTGTTTGAATTGCGGAAGTTGAGTTTAATTGACAAGGGAATATGCAGGTCGTCTGGTGTGATCAAAATAACTCCAATTCCATTCCCGTATTGGTTCGATGCTCCATCGAAATACATCTTCCACGTTCGTGTGCATTCAACGTTCAAGAGGTTTTCGTCGGGGAAGTCGTCGTCGAGTGCTTGTCCTGGGACTGAATATTCGGCACAAAAATCGGCTACTGCTCCCCCTTTAATTGCCTTCTGGGTGACGTAAGTCAACTCAAATCCTGCGAGGAGGAATAACCAACGCGATAATCGCCCATTGAGTGTTTGTTTCTCGAACAGGTACTTGAGCGGATCCATGCGGCATATTATCCACACCTCATAATTTATCAGATATGCTTCAACTTCTGAACAGCCCAGACTAGCGCGAAGCATGATTTCTCCACTGCAGTATACCTCACTTCGTACTCGTGCAACTTTTTGCTCAGGTAATAGATAGCATGCTCACGTCCTTGGTCATCGTGCTGAGCTAACATGCTCCCTAGAGCCTCCTCAAATACTGATAGATACAACAACAGCGGCTTTCCAGGGCGTGGTGGGACTAATATCGGTGGATTCAGCAAGTATTCCTTTATTACTTCGAAGGCTCGTTGACATTGATCGTTCCATTCCTTGGGTTCCCCTTTCTTTAACAGTTTGAAAATAGGCTCGCAGGTCGAAGTGAGTCCCTGCTATAAATCTGCTGATGTATTGCAATCTTCCCAGGAAACCCCGAACCTCTTTCTCTGTCTTGGGCGGCGGCATCTCTACAATTGCCTTGATCTTAACAGGGTCGACCTCTATGCCTCTGTTTGTCACCATATACCCTAATAGTTTCCCCTGATGTTACTCCAAAGGTGCACTTCTGCGGGTTCAACCTCAGTTTATACTCCCTGATTCGCTCGAAGAACTTTTGAAGGTTGTCTAGATGACTCTCTCTGGTTTCTGACTTTACAATCATGTCATCGACGTACACTTCCACTTCTCGGTGCATCATATCATGTAACAAAGTAGGTAGCCATTCTCTGATAAGTGGCTCCGGCATTCTTTAACCCAAATGGCATAACCGTATAACAGTAAGTCCCCCATCCCGTGGTGAAGGTTGTCTTGGTCATATCTTCAGGTGCCATCTGAATTGGTTGTATCCCGAGAATCCATCCATAAATGACATTAGCGCACTTCCCGCAGTGTTATCCACTAGGACATCAATATGTGGGAGGGGGAAGTCATCCTTCGGGCAAGCTTTGTTGAGGTCACGAAAATCGACACATACTCGGACTCGCCCATCTTTCTTCGGTACTGGCACTATGTTGGCGACCCAATCTGCTTGATCAACTGCCCGTATGAATCCCACCTCTAACAACTTCGAGACTTCTTCCTTTACTTTGATTGACCATTCAGGTTGCATTCTTCTCAACCGCTGCTTGACAGGCTTAGATCCTTCTTTGACGATGATGCGATGTTGCACTATCTCTGGATCTATGCCAGGCATGTCTGCGTATGACCAAGCAAATACATCTTGGAATTCCTGCAATAAGGTGCTAAGACTAGATCGTTCTTGCGTGGATAGTGTAGACCCAACTTGTATTTCCTTAGGATTTTCATTAGTGCCTAAGTTAATTAAAATAGTTTCGCTTTTAATGGGTTCGAAATTTCTTTCTTGGTTGTCATTGATTATTTTGTTTAAATCAGGATCCTCAGACATTTGTGCAATATATTCCTCAAGAGACACGTCAACATAAGCAAAATCAGAATCCATTTCATTGGCAATAGGGGTGGTTACAGCAGTAGTGTTCTCGAGAAACTTAGGAACAGAGCTAGTGGTGAGTTTGTCCTTGGCTGGAGGGGATTTGTCACCCGCGTTGGAGTACGCGCGGATCTCAGCTCCTTTCTTCTAAACCCACAGGCTTGTGCCCCCATTTGCTTCAGTGATCAGCTTAGTCAAGTTTGTGACGGCCTCTTCTTCAGTCAGGACTAGTATATCTAAACCCTGCTCAGACAACAGTAGACTCAGATTCCCCAGATTTTCAGCCCAGTCTACTTCTAGCACCTCTCTCCCTCGAGGTTTTCCTTTGGTGATGCCCAACCTCAGTTCTGCGGCGAAGAAAACTTCCAGCCCCGGCACCCTTCTCTTGCTATATTTGTCAAACCATGGCTCGGGGAATCCGCAATAGGGGAAGTCTTCCCCTTCCTTGACGAAATTCCCGTTAAGGGTATTCTTGTTTTTTGGCAGTTCTTCCTCCTCGGCATAACCTATTCCCTTACGGTTTGTCTGCATGCGGAAATCCGGGAGTTCAGTGACTCCTTGACCTCTTTTTCCCATCCCCATACCTGGCATGTACCCCATCTTTTTCATGATGTGAGCTACCGTGTGTCTGATCCCCTCCCCGAAATCAGGGTGAACCTCTTCCATCCCTTCATCTTTTCTTTCCAGCATTTGGACCAGTTCGAAACCTCTCCACCCTGGATTTTCCTCTCCTGCTTTTATCCCCGATACTTGGCCCGTGATTTCTCCATCGCCATGAATTATCAAGACACCTCCTTCCCATGGCAGCTTAATCTTTTGATGTACAGTGGACGGGACGGCTTCTAGTGGGTGCAGCCACGTTCTCCCCAAGAGCAAATTGTAATTGGCGGGTATGTCCATGACACAAAATTCAACAACGGATATAACAGGTCCCACCTTACAGCATGCTTGGAAGGTCCCTAATACTGGTCTGGAGCTATTGTCATACCCCCTTACTGTTATTGCAGATGGCGCCAAATCTTCATTGCCAAACCCTAACCTGGTTGCTGTGCGCATGGGGCATACATTCAAGGCTGATCCGTTGTCCACCAATACCACTGGGATTTTCAAGTCTTTGCATTCAACAGTAATATACAAAGGTTTTGCATGCTCCGATCCTTCAGCGGGGAGATCTTCCTTCGAAAAAGTTAAGATGACCTCGTCTGGAGACTCCCCCACCCTCATTAGGGAGAGGATCTGCTGAGGTGTAGTTTCAATTGGAACCTCTTGTTTCGCCAATGCATCTAACACTGCCTGTCTGTGTTTTCTTGAAGCCACTAGTAGCCCCCATAGACTGATGTTTGCCTGTGTTTTCTTGAGTTGCTTCAGAACCCTATCCTCTTCCTCTTCTTGCTCCAAGATCCGCATTCGCTGCCTTAGTTCTTCCCCATCTCCTTCTTGATTTACCTCTCTCCCAGGATGGTCGCCTTCTAGGTGAGAAGGTTTGAAATGTCTCCCTGCGCGGGTGAGGTGCATGGAGTCTTCGGTGTCGTCTGCCTTGATCTCAGCCCAAATATTTTTTGTCGCCCCATCTCTTTCTTCGTCGCTGTCTTCCCATGGTGCACATACAGCTACTATCAAAGCCAACGGGTCGTAACCTTCCGCACCTTCCGCAAGCATGTTCACATATGGCGGTGTGGCACCTTTGTAGTTGGGGAGAGGATTCTGATGTACGTTGGGCTTTTTCTCTTCCCCGGGGGGTGGTAGCTTGCCCGTGTCAATAAGATCTTGGATCTCGTGCCTTAGTCGGACACAGTTGTCAGTCCGATGCCCGATGCGCTGGTGGAAATCACAGAACTCGTTTTGTTTCCAGAATGATGGAATAGGATTAGGCAATGGCCTTACTTCTAATGCTTGCAGATGTCCTCTTTTCATTAGGTTAACAAAGGCTTTGGAGAGAGGGACCCCCAAATCATGAAAAAACCTTGGTTTCCTTTCAGCTTGTTGCACGGCATTGACCGTAGCTTGCGTGGGCCCATTAGCCCGATTTGCTCCACTTGGAGCGCTGTTACTTGCCCCAAATACTCTTCTGGGCTTGCCCTCTATCTGCCCCTTGTGAATTGCATCTTCTATCCTTGTTCCACACTGGTACAACTGTTGAAAATCCATAACTGATGAAGTCAACATTTTATCGAAGTAGACCGGTGTCAAGTTCCTCAGTATCATGTTGACCTGATCTATTTCAGCAGGACGGCTCACCATTTTTACTGCCTTTGCCCTCCAACGGCTTAAGAAGTCTGAAAAAGTCTCGTCTGGCTTCTGCCTTGTCATTTCCAAATCTCTCAATGTCACGTCTAACATGGTGTTGTAGTTGTATTTGTCCGTGAATTCTTGAGTCAATGCCTCCCAAGAATCGGTGATCTTCTTGTCCACTGCGTAATACCATTTGGAAGCGTCTCCTGATAGTGAGAGGGGGAAGGCGCACAAGACTTGATCCGAATTTAGCCCCCTCATTTTAGCTATGCTCAAGTATTGACGCAAGTGTTGCTTGGGGTCCCCGGTTCCATCAAATTTCTCATAATCTGCGATCTTGAATTTTTCCGGAAGCTGAGTCTTTGATTCAGAAGTGATCCCATCCATGGAGAACATGAAGCTGTCTAAGCCTTGTGACTTCCGCCAGGCGGTTTTCATTTGGTTCATCTGTTCTTTCATTTCTTGGTTTTCTGTTTCCAGTTTGTCCATCCTTGGATCTTTTCCCTTTGCCCTCACATCCCTCTTGGCTTGGTATTCTTCATAGTCTCCGTCATCCCATATGCCATCAGTGCCTCCGGTTCTTTGGATAACTATTCCTTCTCCTTCCTCCCTACTGGGTGCTTCTGGGCTTTTAGGCTTGTCTTTCCCTGTTTCCAATACGCTCAGCCTCTCACTCATCTTGGTAACCATTTCTTTCATTTCAACTCTGTCACGCACCATCATGGCCATGAGTTCTGCCAAGGTTGGTTCTGTCGTCTGTCCGCGTTCCATCACTACTAGCTCGGTTTCTGCTTTTCTTAAACAGTTCGATGTAGGGGAACGGACCCAAGCCCAGCCTGGTGTACGCAAATCTGACCGTGAGTGCTCAATTCTTTACTGAAATTTTGACCAAGGCAAGTGATTAAGTTCATGCCCCTCTTATTGAATGAGAGCTTTATTAGGCTTTACCCAATTCTGTCCTATCATACCTTGGGCCTCGTCATGTTTACTAAATCTTTCAAGTGCCCAAGGTTTGACAGGTACACAAAGTAGATCTTTTTCCAAGCTTAGGCCCATTACAAATGCTCTCATCTCACAAACTCTTTTGGATTCAAGCCCATATCTTTTTTTTTTTTTTTTTTTTTTTTTTTTTTTTTTTTTTGGGTGTGGGCTTGAGTCCAATTTCAAAAATAACACACCTCACTCTCATTGGGTCTAAGCTTGACGAATAACCAACTTTGAACTTCAATTTTAAATCGGATTTGCTTTTGTTCATCAAATCGGGTGAATCCTAATGCCTACTCGGTCCATGCAGTCCATTAGCCTTTTCAACTTGAGCCCAACATTCACACACCTCACCTCTCATTGAATCAAAGGCCCAAAAATTTATATTTCTTTTCTTTTTTAGGTTTGACCTGTTTGGGCTTTCCTATTTCCATTGGTAGACGGAAAAATGGGCTAGTGCTCCTCTAACCCGACAACACTTGACGACCCAAAAACTTGTTACGTTCGAATTTAACCCAAACCCGAAAGCCCGTTTGCTCGACAGCCTAGCCCGTGGCTGTCGACCGACGCTATTTCGGCGATTGACAGCCTAAGTGTCGCTTTGTCAATAAAGTGGCAGCGTCAGCTGCTAACCACGGATCTCGAGGGGATTAATTTAATCCCCTACCACTGGTAGTGTAGGGTTTTTGATAGCGTGTCGGGCCTCCCGACAATGCATCAGCCCTCGAGTCCCTCCCTTGACTCTTGGCTTTAAAAAACGAAAATCGATCGCCGGCGATCCAAAATTATTTGACACTCAAACCCTTACCTCCTCAAATCTCTTACTCTCCTAGATCTATGGCCTCTTCCTCCGCTTCCCGAAATCGTCCTGACCTGAACGCTGTGCCAGAGGCACAACCAGACATATGGCGACCAATATTCCCAACCCAAAATCAACTCATCACGGTCAATGATACCGTGGTACACAACCCTACAAACGCGACGGCGGTAGCCGCGGGACTCGTCACTCCTCGTGATGAAAGGATTTTAAATGCTAGGTCCGATATGGACCTTATGGGGGACGCCATGGCCTTGAGTGTTCGGGCCACCATAGTCACCTCTAGCATGGCTCGGCGTCTCCACACTAAGGGTGTGGAAGTCGGGAGGTTAAATCACCATATTCTCAGTCTTCAACGAACCATCCGTCAATCCGGTCGGACGATAAGGACTTTGAGAGAGGAGAACAGAGTATTGAAAGACATGGTGGACGCTTATGCCAGGGGCGTCACACCTAGGGTTGTGGCTCTAGAAGGGCTCGAGGATCAGATTCGGGACCAACTTGAGAGTCTCCGGAAACGGCCCGAAGCTGGTCCCTCCGATCCTACTCAAAATACTACTAACGAGTAGCATCTTTCTCCTTCTCCGTTTTGTTGTTCTTTTTCTGGGTCTTTGTGTTTTTTTTTTCTTTTCTTTTTCTGGAGTATAGTAAATGAACATAAAAGGAAATTATATTCACATGCATGAACTAAAACCAGACTACATATTCTGCACTACTAGCTACAGTAAGCTAAAATACAAAATACATATTAACTCCCAAAGTAGTGCATGTAAACGGGCGAAAGCCCAATGATTGCCAGAACTGGAATCATCCTCCTGAATGGGATCCTCTCACATGCGCAGAAATAGGCCACTTGGAGGGTAAGCACCGTGAACAGGATAGCGAAGACGACGGGACCCCAGGAACACATTGTGGCGGAGGAATGAGCCTTGTTGGGGCGACAAAAGGGAGCACTTATAGACGATTTTCCGACGACTAGGAATAGTAGGCCTACGAACAGAAAAACCCTTTTATTTTGTTTTACTTTTGGGCCTAGGTCCAATAACAATATCTCACATCTTCCCTCAATCGGGCTCAACTTGAAACAGCAAATGAGTAGCATGGGCCTCGCCCCGTACCCGCGATAAATGCCTAATCATGGATGCATTATGACACACAACATGACACACATTCAAACAAGGTTATGCAAAAAGCGGCTGGTTGGGGTTTTCTATGTGGGTTTAGGCAATGGGTACTTCAACTTCAAGGGTCACCCAAGCTAGGACGCTCAATGAGCAATCCGTTAACGTACTCACTAGCTTATCACAGGCTAGTGGCACAGGCTGTGGGTTAGTGATGCCAACTTTCAGTAACCATAGGCGCGAATGGGGCCCGGTACCTTCCGTCAGACTTTCACCGAGGGTATAAGGGTAATCGTGCCCGTGTGTGCAATTTGTGGTTTCATTCAATTAAATTCCTTTGTTTTAATTAAAGCCAACAATTTATCATATGGAGTCTAGCTCTCAAGTCCCCAGTGGAGTCGCCACTGTGAGCGCAAGCGGGAGTCGCCACCCAATTTAGCTTTGGGAACTGTGTTTTTTGGTCAAATTCGAGGTCCAGAGATTCAAGTTCGGAGCTAGGGTACATTATTGGGAAGGTATTAGGCACCCAAAAATGCCCAGTCGAAACCGGCCTCCTTGAATAATTGTTGGCTTTAATTAATCGAGGTATTTAATCAAATTTAACCCTAAGCATGCGAAAATGCAACAATATGCCAAGCACGCAAATGATTATGCAAATAAGAAAATAATCAAGTAGAGAAATGGTTAGTAGCACATGGCATGACAGAATATACAGGAGATAATAACTCACGGAAAGCAAAAATAAATAAACAGATAAAAGAGTGCCTAAACTACAATGCGTACGCACCATGTGTTGGTGCGTGCGCACCATATGGTGGTGCGTGCGCACCAAGTGGATTCAAAATGGCCATTTGAAGCAAACGAATTTTTTCTGTCAGAGCACAGGGTGCGTACGCACCATGTAGTGGTGCGTACGCATCAGCAAGACAATTTCCCTACATTTTCCACTAACATGCATTTTATAAATAAAATATTAACACCACTAATATTAATTTAATCTACAAAAATCTCAATCAGCATACACTAATATTAAACAATCATTAAAATATACCAAAAATACTAACACTAACATTAAATATTCTAACCACACTTAATAAAATAACCTAACTAATATTATAATGATATAATCTAATCCATTTTAATCAAAACCGGAATAAATTATAATAAACAATATAACCCACACGTACTCACATTAAACCCATGAATATAATATTAAAACTAATTACTCTAACATTAACTAATTTTCTACCAGGAGAAGTGGTGCGTACGCATCACTCAATGGTGCGTACGCATCACGCAGTGGTGCGTACATACCAACTTAGCTTAAATGATGAACGGTCAAAGTTGGTCAAGCCGTGGTCAAAATGACCAACCAAAGGTCCCACATGATAGGTCTCAACAAGACGAATCCATCTGTCAAATTTGGAGTCAATCAGGCCAACCTAAGGTCTTCAAATGCTAGGGAACACGGTACCTGTGGGTGAGTACGCCCACACTGGATCACTGTCCACTTCACCTTCAACCTCAGAACGGGTTGAAGCTGAAAAACGCAGTATTGAGCTTTGTCCCGTGCTAACTTCTCCCTAACCTATCTTACTCATTTCTTAACCGAATTTAATGATTCAAAAACCAAATTGAAGCTCTTGCAGCACACTACAGGCGCGCATAAATCGTTCATCCAAAAACTTGCAGAATCATGATTATTTTTTGGGTCAAAGTCTTGAGTTTATAACCTGGAAACCCGTCAATTCAAGAACTCATGTCACGGCTATTTTCCTTCAAATCTAACATTACCAATGGTTTTCCCGGCCTTAACAATGTAACATGGCATCATTATATTAAACAATAACTCATAGAAACAAATATGCAGTATAAATTTACAGTGCATATATATATATGTGTGTCTGTGATACGTACCCCTCAGGTTTGAATGCTTCCAATATCAACGCAGCAATTCCCTTCTCGCGGCTTAGGATCACAACATTCAACACTCTTTTCTCTCTTCTGGTTTTCTGGTGTTTTGGTGGGTATTTGATTTCTCTCCCTCTCTCTTTCTGGCCGTTCTCTCTTCAGCCTCTCTTCAAAAAAGGAAATAGCTCTATCTCTAAAAAAGGACCCCCCCTTCCTCGATTGATTGATCGATCCCCTCTCCAGTCCCATCAGTAGAGTATAAATAGGGCTCAATTAGGTTTTGAAAACATCCCCTGACTGGCCCATCCCCTATCCATGCGGGGAACACCCGTGGGAATCTCCCCACTCCCCCCCCATACTCTCCCCCATGCTCTCATGTTTAGTGGGAGACAGATCTGAAGGGGCCTGAAAAAGGCTTAAGGTGCGTACGCATGGAAACTTGGTGCGTACGCACCACCCATTGGTGCGTACGCATGAAATGTAGATGGACAGTATTTTCCTGTTGTAATCTTGGCTACTCGTCGGGAATTGCTTTGTCATTATCTCAAAACATACAATAAACCTCATCATTGGGTTTCCAAAATACGTGATTTCAAATTAATTAGGTGGTACAAAATGGGGTGTCTACACCTCTGAGAATATTCCCGAAGTCCTTCCCCATCTTTCTGTTTCAGCTCGTATAGGTTTTGCATAGTTCTTGGGAACTTGCAACTAGTAATGAATCTTTTCTTAAACAGCTTGCTCAGCTCGTGCCAGCTGTCAATAGACTCATCTGGGATCTTGGCCCACCACTTAAGAGCCACTTCCCCCAAACTCATAGGAAATATCTTACAGAGGAAACCTTCATTTCCAGCATATAATGACATACGTTGCAAATAATAGTTTAAATGATGATCGGGGTCTATTGAAAGAGAGTAAAGAATAAAAGTTATCTCGGAATACCCTTGTAGGATTGGGACCCGTTGAATCCACCTCGTGAATGGGCTCCAAGCCACAGCAACGCTCTCTGGTCTCTCTGCCCCTCTACTCTGATTACCTCGGTGTCTCTTGGAGGCCTCTTCCTCATCTCTCTGACGCCTGGGTGATCGAGAATACTTCCTACTCGTTCCCCCAGTGCTTCTCTCCCCTCTTCTTTCAAGAGACCGAGACCTGTGATATCGTCTCTCGTCTCTATAAGCTTCGTTTTCAGAACGAACTTGAGCACGAGGTCTTGGGTGGTCCTCATTCCACCTTCGTGAATGATCTGAACGCCTTGAGTTGCGCTCAGGGGATCTTTGAACCAACGCATGATGTTGTTCATCTCTCCTTCCTGAGTGTCTTGGTTCTGGACCAGTTAATCATGGCTCATCGTCCTGTCTGCTGTGGTGGTGCGAGACTCCAGGCCTGGGTGAGCTCTCCTGGTGCCTTGTGCGACGGAGTGGACTGGTTTGGCTAGCCTCTTCATCGACAACATTGACTCCACGGGGGGCAAAAGTTTGCTGGAGGTAGCGGTGGTAGTTTTGCTCTGCAGTTAGCTTTGCGAGCTACGCCGATTGAATCTCCGATTGCATGGTTGCAATCAGTTCCACCACCGCTGCTGGGTTAGGGTTGTTTGTCACGGCCTTATCGAACGCAGCTTTCAGAACAGGCTGGTCATTGAGAGAATGTAGAACAGCGGACATCTCTGGGGAGATCTGATGTTGCTGAATCGAAGGAAACTGACTGGTTCCCACCATCGGTAATGGCAGGTTGGCCTGTGAAGGCTGGGTTTCTGCTCGCTTCCCAGCATCGCCTGCAACGGCTTAGTCTACGCGAGTAAAGTTCACTCCAGATCTTGTTCGCCCGTAGGTGGGCGGAGGTGGTGTAGCCATTTTATCGCGATGGTTCCCATAGACGGCGTAAAATTGTACCGGGTATTTTCTGCTCCCCGAACTAGGTGTTAAGGATGGAGCTTGCTCCCTCGCCTGGACCTGCAATCACAAGCTTGGAAAATGGGACAGAGGGTAGGCCAAGGTGGGTTTTGGCTGTGCCCTCTCCAAAGCTTAAGTCAGAAAACTGTGTTGGGGAGAATGAGGCAAGGAAGAAGATGAATCTCAGAGTATTAGGGTACTGTAGCTTACCAAATTAGGCTGTATCGTATTCTTTTTATACCCACCTGTACGGACTGACCATGTGAGGTCAGGTAACTGCCTTGGTTAGGTCAGATCTGACCATGGTTTACCCATAACCGTCTGACCATGGTTTATTGATCGTGGTTGATCATGGAACCATGGTTTCTAGTAACCGTTGTGTCAAGAATTACAGCTGCTGTGACAGTTTTGGACTGTAGTAGGATTTGGATTGTAGTGTGAGTCATAGGATAGGTGTCCCAAGATGAGGGTAAGGTCCCAAGCTGGGAGATCACGTGGTTTGCAACAGATCCTACCGTGTGGTATTAACCACGTGTCAAATATCGTGGTTTAACTCCTCGGCCCAAGCTGGATCGTGGGAGATGAATAACGTGCATTGTAGTTGGCCTGGTTGAATTGCCTTTGCCACGTGTCAGCGTTTCCGGTCTAAGCCTTCTATCTCGAGCTGTAACCACGGTTCAAAGACATTTCCACACAGTTGGCAAAAAGGAAATTTTACTAATTTAATTAATATTGACCGCATGAGTATAATATTATTACCCTTGAATTAGAATCATTATTTGAAGACAACGTACACATGCAATCAACAGGAGAACCCCTTTTTCTTTTTTTGGTGATCAGCAAAGAGGATATATTATTAAAAAGAAATAAAATTACACCCAAACACAGAGAAAAAAGCAACCCCACCAAAACATATCAACGTACCTGAAGATAACCCACAAACATGGAAAACATAGAAATCTACCCCAAACAGAAATGGCCACAATTTAAGCCAAAGGTAACAGACACTAATATACTGTGGATGAAGAGCTAGCTATGACGGGGCTTTCAGTTTAAACCCGCAAAGCCATGACTAGCTCTTTTAACAGTGCTTGAAATTGAGAATGGACTCCCACTAAATTAATAGGCTTACATAGTACATGTGGGACCAAATATAGAGAGCCGACTAGTTTACCTCTCCTTCCCGTTCTTTCAACACAGAAAAGCCCACACCTAAACCTATCAAGTAGGCCCTATGCTCCCATCTTGGCCTCGCTTTAAAGCCATCACTTATTTACCTTAACCTAATTAATTTGCAAATTTAGCCCATTAACTTAGGGCGCTGGTCCTATACCATGCCCCTTCAAGCTACAGACCAACATTAAGGCTCCCATCTTCTCTGAAATTTGAGACACGAACACCACTGATGTCAACTAAGGTCAAAGCAATGTTTTGCTGAATGGTGACATTATGAGCAGGCATCGTTTGGCCATATCCCAAATGGCCAATCACTAAAATCATCAATTATTTGCCTAACGATACCACTTCTTATCATTGATAACCAAATTGTAAACGTGAGTTCTAATGCAAATGGCACAAGTAAGTATGATTTAAATCCACCTCATCTCCGGAGTTCTATACCACTTCTTACCTATCACCACTAATGTTGCTTTTCCCATTGTTGTGATTAAATGATTGTATTTCAGTAAACGTGTTCTCAATGATTATCTTACTCTAATTAGGTAGGTGAATGAAATTAACTATACTACTTTCTTTCTTTGGTTACCCTTGGCTTTAAAACATTTATCAAGCTGAGTTTGGAAGTTCTAGAAAAATTGACTAGTCTCAGTTTTTGCATAACATATGACAGAGAAAATTCAACATCAAGAATAGTACTACTTTGCCCTTTAATGAAATAGCAAGATTGATCCGATTGATAGTATGCCCACTGGTCTCTTTAAAATGGGCATGCTGCTGCTGCTGGGCATTATGAGAATATCATGGGTAAATCTATTTTGGGCAGATTTGGTGCTCACCATTTTTGAATATCTACTGCTGGCATGGTGTAAAATGGAAATGCTGAAATTATGGTGGTGTTGGCATGTACCTTAATGGGCATTATGAGATTATCATGGATAAATCTCTTTATAATGTCATAATCCTTTTCCTGTTGTAAAATTAAGGCTTGTTCCATATTCAACACAATCAAAAGACCTACCAACACTGGACCACTACTACATACCAAAAGTAGAAAGGACCGACCACAAGAACAAAAAACCAATAAGCCAAAGACCCACAAACTAAAGGTTTCATTTAACGTCTGCCTAAATGTCTAAAAATGGTAGAGATTTGAAAATGGCCAGATGAACAGCTATGTTGGGCTTTCAGTCTAAATGTAAGCCAGACTAGCCCTTTCAACAGAACAGTGCTTGAAATTGCAGAATGAACAGCACCAAATTACTAGAGGGTACGATAGTGTGGGACAAACTATAGAAAGCCCTAGCTTATGCCTGGCCTTATATATGGGTAAAGGACTAAGGACTGCATTACCTTTCCTCCCTTTCTTTCAACACAAGAAACCCCACACCATAACCAGGCAATCAAAATAGAAACTTGTATGCAACTGTGACACAATTGATATATATGGTGTCACAAGCCAATGAAGGTGAAGTAAATTAAAGTGGGATTGTCATAATATTTTTTGGTCTTACAATCTCATTTTGCTCTACTTCCATTGGCCCATGATACCACATGGCTGTGTCATAGTTGTATACAAGTTTATCTCATCAATTAAATATAGGCTCCTATCCCACCCTAAAAAGCTATCTTTGAGCTAGAGTTAACTTAGTTTGGAAACTCAACGCATTGACGAGTTAGGCAAAGCAATGCGTCGAGGGAAAATGGCCATATATCAAGTCCACTTTAAAACCCTTATCCCTGATTTGTATTAAGAACCCATGCCACACCTGAAACACCAACTAATGACAAATCGATGTTTTGTCTAATGACAACATTATCAGAGGGATATTGTCTGGCACTCTGGCCATATCCCAAATGGCCACAAATAAAAAGCTAGCATCAATTATTTTGCCTAGCCATGACACCACATCCATTATTGAAAAACAATTGTGGGGGAGTGCACCCTCGGGAAGGGATTTAGTCGAGGTGCGTGCAAGCTTGCTCGGACACCTTAACTATAATATAAAAAAAAAATTGTACTACATGTGTGGGAATAATCCTGAACCGAAGACCGCAACTCGGGGTAAGGAGTTCGAATTGGGACTATTAACATGTGGCTATGACAACTTAGTCAACCCAAGGTAAGGCACGTCACCATCCTGCTCGGGATTGCCTATTCAGTTCGGGACACCTATTATATGGTTCGCACTACAGTCCAGATAATCACTACAGTCCAAATCTCCGGACACAGCTGCTAACCCTGACAAAGCAGTTACAGGAAACCATGGTTATCTATCTAACCCTGATTAATAAACCATGGACAAGTGATTACTAATAAACCATGGTCAAATCTAACCTAACCAAAGCAGTTATTTGACCTCCTATGGTTAGTCCGAACAGGTGGGTATAAATAAAATATGACGCAGCCAAATAAGGTAAGCTACAGTACACTAATTCTTCCACAATCATCTTCTTCCTTGCTTTAACCTCTATAAAATAGCTTATGACTTGAGCTTTAGAGAGGGCTTGGCCAAACCCACCTTGGCCTACCCTCTGACATTGTCTTCTTACTTGTGAACGTAGGTCCATTGGTGGAGATTCAGCTCTAGCACCTACAACAATATTCGAGGTCCAGATTTATACCCCACACACTACACTTTTAAGATGTAATTTTGTCCATACTCCAATCCTATCAACCCAAAATAATCAAGAATTTAGACTTGAGGTAAAATTTAATTTAGTATTGCCCATAATAATCCCTTTTGATTAGAGTCATAATTTAAAGTATATAGATAATACAACATTCCAAATATTTTATTTTCCATAAACTATTAAGCTTTTACATAACAAATTAAATACCACTAAGGGTGGTAGCCTAGTGGTGAAGGCTTTGATTTCAGGTGGTTGTGGGTTTGAGGCGTGGCTCCCCCTTTGAACCCCCTTCCATTCTGGCCAGCTGTGTACCCATTAAATCTTGGTGGTGCTGAGGTGATGGGCTCACCCTTTGGGCAGTAGTTATAGCTCAAACTGGATATTTTTCAACAAATAGAAGCTCCTATGGTAATGCCAAAGGGTGGATTTTTACTTAGCAAAAAAAAAAAAAAAAAAAAAAATTGGGAATTTGTATTGAGGTAAAGCACTGCTTTAAGGGAAAATGGCCATATATCAAGTACACTTTAAAACTCTTATCCCTAATTTATATTAAGAACCTCATGGCATGTCTGTACGGGGTAAAATCTGTTTCCCGAACTTGATGTTGATGAAGGAGCTTGTCCTTGTGCTTGGACCTGCACTCACAAGCTTGGAAACAGAGTCAGAGGGTAGGCCAAGGTGGGTTTTGGCCAAGCCCTCTCCAAAGCTTAAGTCAGAAGCTGTTTTTGGAGAAAGAAACGGGGAAGAAGATGAATTTCAGAGGATTAGGGTACTATAGCTTACCTCATTTGGCTGTATCGTATTCTTTTTATACCCACATGTACGGACTGACCATGTGAGGTCAGGTAACTGCCTTGGTTAGGTCAGATCTGACCATAGTTAATCAGTAACCGTTTGATCATGGTTTGTTGATCGTGGTTAGGCAAGGAATAATGGTTTCTTGTAACTGCTGTGTCAGGAATTACAGCTGCTGCAACAGTTTTGGATTGTAGTAAGATTTAGACTGTAGTGTGAGTCATAGGACAGGTGTCCTGAACTAAATGTAAGGCCCCGAGCTGGGAGATCAGATGCGCTGTAACGGGCCTGGTTGAATTGCCCTTGCCACGTGTCAGTGTTTTTGGTTGGAACTCTCTATCCCATATTGGATCCTCGGTTCAGATATATTCTCACACAATTTGCCCCAATTATGACATTCCTGAGTTGGGACTTGTCATAATTTTACACTTGCTGAGTGTTTTACCCTGTGCTCCTATGCTGTTTGGCTTTCTAGGGCTTAGCTGGCAGAGAAGCGGTTACGCCCTTCCGTATTTCAAGGCGCTGACGTCATGCTTCTGGAGCATTAAATGCTATATATGGCGGATGGGACAGCCCCAAGGCACGTGAAGTCAGCGCCTTAGGGCTGTCCCATCCGCCGTATATAGCATTTAATGCTCCAGAAGCATTATGTTTTTGGGGGGAAAACTAATCACTGCTTATTTTACCTTTTGCATTCTCTCTCTCTACCTTCTCTATTCTTTGCTTTCTTTGCTCTCACCAAGAACGCACTGTGCACACCGTTCTTCTCACCAGAATCCACTGTTTAGCACCATTTATTTGTTGGAGAAGATCTGTCTTGAGCTTGCTCATCGTCTTGAGATTCATTCTACTGACGTTGTTCTACGTTGGGAGGTTGTTCCTTGCTTCATCCACCTTTCTAGAAGCGGTTCTTTAGAGGTTCTGTGCATCGTGCTGCCATACCTTTCTGGCGAACTTGTCTTTCTGATCGCTATTTGATCTTTTTAACGTTATAACTCTTTCTTTGCTCTTATTTTTCGATTTGTATGGTGTTATTTTCTCTGCCTAGGATTGTTGGTGTTGTTTTTGGGGTTTGTTTCGCGATCCTAGGGTTTTCCTCTGGTTTTTGAGGCAAATCGCCAAGATACCAATTTTCCCGCCTTTTAGGGTTTGAAAACTCCATCTCGGGGTAAATTTAAGACGGGGACCATTGGTCTCCTCTTTTTGTCTTTTTCCAATACCAAGTTAGGTGACTCCCGAGCTGACACTTAGAATAATTTTGGAGTTTATCAAAGCAGGGTTAACATACCTGCTAGGACCTTACTCTAGAGGTTTAGGTCGAGGCATATGAGGAGAGACAGTTGGTCTTGGATTTAACCTTCCCACTTTCAAACTTGGCAGATGTCGTCTTTCTTTGACATTAAGGGCAATCCTGCAAGAATAGCAGAATTCAAAGCCTTGTACGGCTTTGAAGATGGGAAGTTTAGCTTCTGGTTTACTGAGCTTGGAGAGGATATTTATAAATCAGATGCTCAGGGTGGCATTCCTGTGCTCATTGCTGTATTCATGGAGGGCGGAGTTCGCGTCCCTTTTCCCGACCTCCTTAATGACTTCCTCCTTTACTGTAACATTGTCCCAATCCAACTAGGGCTAAACTCCTATAGGATTGTCTTGGGGGTCCATGTCCTTAACCAGATCCTAGGGACCTCTGTTGGAGTGTGGGAGATACTCCACCACTACAAAATTTGTGCCCTGAAAAATAAGCCCGACCACTATATTTCTGTTAAGCCCAAGAGGAAACCTTTTGTTACACACATCCCGGATTCCAATCCCGGAGCTCATGACCATACCATCTTCATGTACGGGCCCGTGGATGGGACTTTACCACCAGATGACCCCGTCATCCCTCGCAAGAAATGCTCTTGCTATAAGCACTTAGCGGGATTTATCTTTGTTATGTTTTTATATGGCTCCCGAAATGGATATTAGATTGCATGCTGATGTTTGTGTCCCATTTCTTTCTAGCAGCTCCACACGCTAATGAGCCTACGGACAAGTTGAGAAAAAGGGATATCCAGAAGCTATTGGGCTACCAAGTGAGCCAGCACTACAGGGCAGCTCACATCTTGCTTAACTACCACGCAAGATACCAGACCTACGGCAAGGCAAGTCTTCCTCATTGGGAATAGCCTGATGATGACTTGACCTGTCTGGTAGAGCAAAAAGAAGAAAGAGAAGAAGAAGAAGAAGAAGAAGGAGGGATCTGGCTTCGAGCTGAGGGGGAAGGTGCTGAAGAGGTCAGAGCCCTGGATAAAGCTGGTCACCCCGCTCTTCTGGTGATTGAAAGCTCCAACACGGAGGAGACTGTCTCTCAAGCCATGGAAAGGAGAAGCTCCAATCCTCCACCCCCCAAGAGGCAAAAGACTGATTCTAGGAATCAGAAGTCCAAGAAGGATAACGGGCTGGACCTGCGAACCCTCGTAGCTGAGAGGAGAGCTGCTGAGAGGGCTGTTGTTAACAAGAAGGTCATCCAGTAAAGGTCAACTCAGCAGAGGTAGTCATAGCAGAAGCAGCCCCAGTAAAAGGCCAGCCAGATGGCCCCTGCCAAGAACGCTGGGCAGGGTGCTGGCTAAAAGCCCACTGACCCCAACAGTGGCAAACTTATGGCTTTTGCCATGAGCGAGCAAGACGTGGGCAGGCCCGAAGTGCCTGAAGTTTTCGGGAAGGGGAAAGCTCCCCTGGTCGTTCCCCCAAAAAATAAAAGACCTATCACGGGATCCGAGCAACAGCCCGCTGTGCTAAAGCCCAGGCAAGGGGGTTCCAATGCTACTGCTGTCGGAGCGCAGAGTGCTCCTTCCTGAAATGAAATCATAGCCAAATTCCCCGAGGTAAGAGTTTACTTTTTCAAACTTATGTTTGCTCCATACTCAAAAACTCTATTGTGAACTCTGAATAACTCCATCTCCTCTCACATGCATGCAGTTCCCTGTACCTACAGACGAGACTGTCACCAGTTCTTTCTCTGCGGAGTACAACTTCAAGCAGCTGGGGAACCCCATGAGGCTCCTTGCGGATATGGAGCATTTCAGAAAGAAGTCCGCCCCCGAGCTACTTCACTTCGGGTTCACTAGTCTTTACAGGGTAAGCCTTGTCACTTTCTGATTTCTGTTATTGCTACTCAATCTGATCTCTGACTTGATGATATTTGTGTAGGGCTGCTAACAAATTCTGCTTGCAGGTGACTTCCTCGAGGAAGAGGACAATAAATTAGTAATCGAGGTCACCAAAGTCCGGAGTGAGTATGACAAGAAACTGCAAGAGGCTGAGGCAAATTGCTCTGTGGCTATGTCCCAATTTCAGAAAGTGAAGTCTGAGTGCGAGACATTCAAATCCACTGCTGAGAGCACCTTCAGTAAATTAGAACTCACGAGGAAGGACTACGCAGATTTGGAGGCTGAGCTGAGGAAGATGAAGGACTCCAATGATGAATTAGCTCGGGAGAAGCGTGACTTAGCGAGGAAAGTTTGGGCCCTTGAGGCTGAGGTAGAGAAGGAGAAGGCTTCTGCCGAGAAAGCGGTGGCGGAGGAGTGGAAGAGAGTCAGGGATGCTCTCGTTGAGCAGTTGACTGACGAGCTCGAGGATACCTACCAACTCGCGTGGGATACCTTGACCGAGTTGGCCTCTGCCCAATTCTCTGGGATCGCTGACATCCCCTTCGAAAGGAGGGAATTACCCCCGGCGAGCAACCCCGCGGGTGGCGATGCTGGGGAAGCTGACGCTGAGGCTGCAAGTGAAGATGCGCCCGAAGTTAATGATACCGAAGTTACATCCCAACCCGGGCGGAAGCCGAGAGGATCGCTGGTTCCTCCAATGAACCTCCTGTTACTGCCAATGGGGACCAACCCGTCATACCAACAGAAAACATCACAGAGGCAGTCCCTGATCTACCTCCAGCTCCCGTGGCCCCTCCTACCTCTACTGCTCCTGCCCAGGTGCCCGAGATTGTTGACTCAGCTGCTGGGGACTCGGGGAAAAAGTGATTACCTAGGCTTTGTTTTTCTTTTTATTTGTCTTAGCCAAGTGCCCCAATTTGTATAGACATTTGCAAACTTTTCTTGGAATAAGACATGTCTTTTTTCTTCATTATATGCACATATTTTTTATTTCTGTACTGATTGCATGTCTAAGTATGAGTTCGGGATGAGTCCCTTATTGTCGCATAGCTATTGCTTTATCAGTAGGCTCACTAGAACTCGATTTAGTTATGAATTTTAACTCGGATAGTGATAGACTTGAGCCTTTTTCCAGGCATAGTTTGCTTGGACCCATTCTTGGGCAAGCCTTATGGCTGAGCCTATTCTTAGGCAGATTTTGCTTGGACCCGTTCTTGGGCAAGACTTTAAAGCGAAGCCTTTTCTTAGGCAGATTGTGCTTGGACCCTTTCTTGGGAAAGACTTTAAAGTGAAACCTTTTCTTAGGCTAATTGTGCTTGGACCCTTTCTTGGGCAAGACTTGGAATTGAGCCAATTCTTAGGTAAATAGCTGACCTGGACCCAACCCTGGGCAGGTTCCTTTTCCAACCCATTCTTAGGTTTATAATGCTAAAACCTTTTCTTAGGCGAGACTTGTGCCCATTTTTAGGCAGTTTATGACTTGGACCCATTCTTGGGCAAGTACTTTTAGTTCAAAGTGATAAATAAACGATAATCTTTCTGAATAACATCTGTATTTGTATTGAATGACCTTTGCATGTAATTACAACTTTCTTTAACGGTAAAACAATCTCAAATCAATTATATTAACTGATCTCGAGAGTTCCTGTCCAGTCTCTAAGCTCTTTAGCCTGTAAGAACCTCTGCCCCCAATGCAGATGACCTCATAAGGACCTTCCCATATTGCCCCGAGCCTCCCTTCTACAGGATTTCTAGTTCCAGAGTTTACTTATCTAAGCACTAACTCCCTAACTTTAAACTACCTTGACTTGACCCTTTGGTTGTAGTATTTCTTCAGTTCTTATTGGTAAGATGCCATTTTAATTTGAGCTCTTTCCCTTCTTTCCTCTACCAGATCCAGATCTCGAGACAATACTTGATCGTTTATTGCTGCATCATTCAGTTCTGTCCTGAGACCCGTGTCACACCCCATTTTTGTACCATCTTACTAGGGCTCATCATTTCATGCATGTTTTTGTTTTGTTTTTGAGTCTAGTCACTTGCATTAGTTTTCTAAAATCACAAAGACAATGGATATGAATTTTGGTTTAATTCAGGAGTTGATCTTGAGGGATAATAAGAGCTTTTGTGACTTAAGGGGCATAATCGTCTTTTAAGTCCCAAACTTTTCATTTGACCTTGGAATGATCTCTAAATTGTCAATTGGAGTTCATATGGATGCATATGGGGTATTTCTAGGTTCAATTTGATGAATCAATGGCTTGGGATTAAAATGGCTTGATGTAGTTCAAAGTTGGTTAATTGACCCTTCTTTGGGTTAGCTCTAATTGACTCACAATTACTAATCAAATCTTTTCAAATGAACTTTTATTAGTCATTATTTTATCCTTAAAAGTGTTTTAGAAAGGTTAATTTTGATATGGAAAGCATTTGGTTTGATCCTATGTGCATTCCTATGCTTAGCGAAGGTAGAGCATAGCGGTTAATCGCCTTTGTCAAACCTAACCATGCCCCCATGGTTAGTGGTTTTCACCCTAAAATGTTCAAAAATGTATTCCTCATCGAAACACGGTCGTTTTGGCTTTCGTTTCATCAAAATCGGACTTAATTTGCCCCCTGAAACACTTCTAGAAGAATTAGGAGGCAAAATAGGAGAAAAATCCGAAGTGGGCTCGGGTGACCACCCAGCCCCTGGCGGCTAGCCACCTGGGCCCAGGTGGCTAGCCGCCCAGGCCCTGGTGGTCACCCGAGACCACTTTCCTATTTTCACTCTAACTCCTTGCTGAAGCGGACTCTTGCCTATTTTGACGTATTTGGGCTCTTTTGGACGTGTTTCCTTCTAATTTTTGGTAACTTCTGAGTTACTTAAGCCCCAAGGGGGTCTCTAATAGCCCTTGGATTAATTTTTAGGGTTTTAATCTCAACCATTGGTTAATCCTAATTGAAGTCTATAAATACCCCCTATGCTTCAGCACAAGGGGAGCCACTTTATGCCTAAAAACCTAAGTGTTTGAGAGAGAATAAGAGAGAGAGACTTGAAGGAGAGCTAGAGTTCTTGCTATAGCCTTGGAGAACATTGGTTCAAGTCATCCATAAAAGGAAGAGAGAGTCTCTACAGCAGCAAGGAAGCTTCTTCCTAAGGTACTCCTCATTCATTCTTTATGCTGAATATGGGTTTTCTTATAGAATAGGCTTATTGCATGTTAAAGGTAGCTTTTTTATCATGTATTAACACTTTAGCTAGTTAATATACATGAAATACTTACTGTTTATCATAAGTTTAGCATGCTTTAGGGCTGTCCTATGTGTTTTTAAGCATAGTTGTGATTCTTGTGCTTCTGTTGTTCTAGAATAGTGTTATTCTATGTTAGAGTTAGGTTTTTATATCATATTCTATTGCTTTAGTTAGTTAATATGCATGATTTAGGTCCTATTTAGTTTGGTTTTAGCATGTTTAGAGTTTATTTTGTATGTTTTTAAGCATATTTGTGGGTTTAGGGTTCTTAGTGTCCTTGTTTTAGGATAGGTTCATACAGCATGTTAAAGTAGAACTTTTTATTGATTTTTCTTCATAGTTGCTGTATATGTTTTACATATGAAATAACTATGATATTTTTGCATGCATGTTAATTGATTTCTAGGGTTTTATGCATGATATGGTTCTAGGATTGTGTTAGAACTTATATTTATTCGCTGTTTTTGCTGTTAGCATGATTAGTGGATCAATTTAGGCCTTAGTACTATTCTGTCCAGATTTATATATCATTGTGTTTGCATAGTTTTGAGTAGGTGTAAGGGTGCAAATAGGTGTGGTAATTGTCCTATGGCAAATAGGGTTGCCATTGCTTGAAATTGCTAATGTTTGGAGCTATCGCGCTCAGGTAAGCGGGTGTGAAGGTGCCCCAATTCACCTCCCTTCTTTAACTCTTTCTCTTCTCCCTCTTTAGGGTTATTTCCTAATATAAGCTTATGGTATAATTAGAGGTTTCCTTAACCAATAAAATTCTGGTTTTTGTTAAAGTTTCCATCTTGTGGAATTCTTTCCAAATTCAAACTTAGTTTATTCGATTCTCTTTCAAATAAGGAAACCTAGGGTTTTTACCATAGGTTTGTATTAGGATTTAACCCTATTTCTAATCGAACTACGTGGACTTTGATCCATGTATTTCTTTGCATGGTACATAGGCGCTCTTCGTGAGGCTCAAGTCTAGTTCTAGGATCCAAGTATCCTAGATTTCTTTCTTTTATTCTTTTCTTTATTTTCTGTTTTTATTTGCTTATTATGCATGGATGGATGAATGAAATATGTGATATGCATGCAATTCTTGTGATGATATAATTGCTGATTTTTGTATGGAAAGATCTTAATTTAGCCCAAATAAACCGAGAGACGAAAGGGTGACATGGGTGCCTATAGGCTTTGCCTAGAACCTTCCGATGTCATAACTTAGCCTCCGAATCCCTGATTTCTTTTGCATTATACAGAGTGCAGCTCATCAGGCCAAGGCCCTTTTGCATTATCCAGCCTTTTCTTTATCCCTGCGACTATGATCTTATTTGTTGCCTCTGCTTGGCCATTGCACTGTGGGTAGCTCGGGTTTGAATACCACCACTAGATCTCGTGTTCCGCACTGAATTCCCTGGTTCTCTTACTGTCGAACTGAGTTCCATTATCTGACACGAACTCTCTCGGGACCCCGAAGCAAGTAATGATATTTTCCCAAAGGAATTTGATGATGTCTGAATCCTTGATTGATGCGAGCGCAATGGCTTCCACCCATTTGGTGAAGTAGTCAGTTGCAATAAACAAGTACTTCCGGTTCCCTAAGGCTGTGGGTAATGAACCAACAAAATCTAACCCCCACTGTGCGAAAGGCCACGGGCTAGATATGGGGTATAACTCTTGAGCTGGCTGATATATCTTGTTGGCGAACATTTAACACTTCGGGTATTTCCTCACATATTTGATAGCATCTTTCTGCATATATGGCCACCAATATCCCTAGGAGTTTGCTCTGTGGGCTAATGATCTTCCTCCTATATCACCCCCACATAACCCCTCGTAGAGTTCTGTTAGAAGGTCTAGCACTTGGTCTGGATGTACACACTTCAAGTATGGCTCTGTATAAGATCTTTTGTAGAGACAGCCTGAAGGGGATAACCAAAATCTAGCTGACTTAGCTCGAACTCGATGACCCTGATTCCTATCCTCGGGTAGTTCATCTCTTTGTAAATAAGCAATTATCTCGTCCATCTAGCTCGGTGATGAGGCCTGAATGTCCGAGATGACATCTTCTGTCCCAATGCTGGGTTCTTGTAGGACCTCAACGTTTATGGTTCGAGGAGTGTTCGTTTCCAATGCTGTAGCCAAGGCTGCCAACCCATCTGCATATCTGTTCTGATCCCTCACAAAATGCCTAAACTCGACGCTTTTGAAATCTGCAACCAATTCCCAGACCTTGTGCATGTACACAATCATTCTTTCGTCTTTGGCTTCACATTCTTTGTTCAGCTAATTAACTATGAGTTTGGGATCACTATATACCAATAATTCTTTACCCCCATTGCTCGGGTAACCCCTAGTCCGGCCACAACTGTCTCATATTCTGCTTTATTGTTTGAGGCTGGGAACATAAGCCTAATTGCCTACTCGATGATCTCTTCCTCGAGATCTGTCAGCACAATTCCCAGACCTGCTCCTTTCCTGTTTGATGCCCCATCCACTTTAAGCTCCCATTTCTTCTTCTTTTCACTGTCTATCTTGTCTTCCCTCCCTTAGTTTAGGTATGGAGGATTTTAATTCTGTCTGGTTTGAATTGGAATTAGGATCTCCGAACTCTGCAATAAAATCTGCCAACACCTAGCCCTTAATGGCAGGTCGGGGCTTAAAGTGGATGTCATAAGCATTGAGTCCTACCCCCACTTCGAGACTCGTCTTGATAAGTCAACTCAATTTAAGACATCTTTTAGTGGGTAGTTGGTGAATACGGTGATAGGATGAGACTGGAAGTAGTGTTGGAGTTTTCGAGAGGCTGTGACAAGAGCTAGAATCAATTTTTCGAGGGGTAGGTAGCGAGTTTCAGCATCTAATAGTGTCTTGCTAATATAATAGATTGGCTTTTGGGTTAGTCCACGCTGGGCAATGAGTACCCCGCTAAGTGAATGGGTTGACACGGTAAAGTAGAGATAAAGTGTTTCCCCGTGGTGAGGGTGGGTCAGGGTGGAGAGTGTTTCTAAGTGAGCCACCAACTTCTGGTAAGCTTCCTGACACTCTGTATCCCATCCCGATTTCTTACCCTTCTTTAGTATTTGAAAGAAAGGGTGGCATTTGTCTGATGACCTCGAGATAAATCTACTAAGTGCTGCCACCATGCCGTTCAACTGCTGAACATCCCTAACTTTTGTTAGTGTTTTGAGGGTTCTGATTGCCTCAATCTTACTTGGGTTTGCTTTAATCCCCCTTCTCGAGACTAAGTGACCTAAAAACTTTTCCGAACTTATTCCGAATGAACTTTTCTTTGCGTTCAACTTCATCCCGTACTCCTTGAGTCAGGCGAAGGCCTCGATCAGGTCTGCCTAAATGTTCTTCTCAGAACTGCTCTTAACAATAGTATCATCAACGTACGCTTCCAAGTTTTTATCAATTAGTCTCTCAAACATCCTGCTTACAAGACGTTGATAGGTTGCCCCAACATTCTTCAATCCAAATGGCATTACCTTGTAGCAGTATGTTGATAATAGCTTAAAATTGCATTAATGTTATACTTTTAGTAGGCACTACCACATTTATTTGGCACTTAATTCCGCATTTTACACATTATACATGAATTCTCTTTATACATGCTCTTATGCTTAAAGTGGTGTATTAATGCATGCTTTATTTTGTAGGAAGCCAATTTCCTATGGTCAAGCATTCTAAATTTATTTGGAACTATATAGAAGCTTTGTAAGGGTGAAGTGCATTAATTTTAGAAGATTTTAGCAAAGAAATTGGCAACCTCAAAGTTGGAAAGAAGATTAAAAAGGAAGTTTAGAGTAGTTACTGTATTTTAGCCATAACTTTTGACTACGAAGTCCAATTGATGCGAAATTGGTGTCCCTAGAAAGCTGATTTGAAGCCCTACAATATTGTATTTCACGAATATTTCATGATTTCAACGTTTAATAGGTCAAAAACGGGTCACAAGGTAGCCCTGCTGGAAAAAACCGGAATTCCCAATTTGTTTCCTAATTTTTCTTCTCTTTCTCTTGGAAACCCTAAGAGCACATGGAAAGGAAAAGGCGGCTGCACGTATATATATTACTTCTCCTCTTCTCTTCTAGGAGGACCTCTCTTATTCTTCTTCTTCTTCTACCTCTCTTTAGTTTTCTAGTTTTCAATTATCATGAGTAGCTAAACTTTTTGCTAAGGTTAGGAGTGAAGCCACAACAATTATTTGGTATTTGTTTAATGACTCTTTCATGGATTTAATGTAAGGTTTTATAGTTTTGATTGATTTTGATTATTTTGCAAAGTATTTATTCTGTATAATTCTTTTATTTATCGTTAACTTCGAGTACGGTAAATGCTTAGAATTCTCTACGAATTAAATTACTAGTTTTCTCATGCATTAAATCAATCAATCTTATGAATCCATATTTTTAGAATTGTTTTGAATAAAATTAATTGTTACATCATCCGACTGGGGTCATCCTTCATATGAATCTCAGTTGAGTTATAAAATTGAGTCGTTAACAAATATCTAATATTTGTTGTGAGTGGACCTCTGAACCTTAGTGCTTTTAACTTATTGTTTTAAATCAAATTAATTCTTTGCAATTAAGCAACTAAATTTCTAAAATATTTTCTTAATCTTCTCTGCTAATTATTCCCCTTCCCTGTGGTTCGACCTCGGACTCACCGAGAATTTATTACTTCGCGACATCCTGCACTTGGGAGCATTATTAAAGTCGCAGCATATGTCCCCTTAGGAGTAATAAACCCTGTTTTGTCTTGATCATGCTTTGCCATAGGAATTTGATGATAACCCGAGAAGGCATCAAAGATACTCAATCGCTCGTATTCCGAGATAGAATCTATTAGCTGGTCAATCTTCGGTAAAGGAAAACTGTCCTTCAGGCAAGCTTTATTGAGGTCTATAAAATCAATACAAACACGCCAATCCCCAGTCTTCTTTCTTACGCACACGGGATTAGCTAACCAACTTGGGTATTTCACTTCTCTGATAAATCCTGCTTTCAAGAGCTTATCTATCTCGGAAGAAATTGTTTCAGCTCGATTGTCAGACAACTTTCGTTGCTTCTGAACTACGGGCTTGCAATTCGGATTAACCTGCAGTTCGTGCGTGATAATCTTTGGGTCAATTCCAGGCATTTCATAGGGCGACCAAGCAAATACATCGATGTTATCTTTCAAGAATTCGAACAGTTCTGCAGCGTCGGTTTCATTTAGTGACTTTCCAATCCAGAAGAACCTCTTGGGATCCTTGGGATTAATTATTTTCTTTATAAGCTCTTCCCCTATTCAGTCTGCACGCTCCAGAGCAGTTTCTTCCACCCCGGGCCGTTCCCTCTTTCGCTGCTATAAGGGGATTTCATCAACTTTGGCTTTTTTCTTCTGTTCTAGTACTTGCTTCGATGTCTTGATTTTGCCAATCCCCGAACTAGGGAGGCGTGGGATTTTGGACTTCAATTTTTCCTCAGAGGAGGTTGAGTGGCCTACATACTCTGCCAGAAAACACTCCCTAGGCTGCTTCCTGGTTTCTCTTTATCTCCATGATCCCCTCTAGACTCGGGAACCTAATAGACTGATGGTAAGAGGACGGGACAGCCTTAATGGCGTGGATCCAGGATCGCCCAAGTATTACGTTATAGGCTGACCTCTCCTGAATTACTACAAAGGTTTCCATGGATTGAACTGGACTAGACCGAACTGGGAGAGTGATCTGCCCCAGTGGAAAAGTCATGTTCCCATTGAAGGCTTTCAAGCTGACGTGGTAAGGTTTGAGGTCTAAGTCCTTCAGCCCGAGTTGACCAAACAATTTTTGAAACATCACATTCACAGATGCCCTATTGTCCATATAGACTTTCCCCACGTCATAGTTCCCTATGAGCATGCGCACAACCAAAGCGTCGTTGTGGGGGCATCGTACTGTCCCATCAGACTCTGCGTCCCCAAAGAATAGCAACTTTTCTCCAGTCTCTCCTTCATCTCGAGGTAGTAGTACTGGTTCATTCCCGATGTCACTGACCTCAGCATCTTGGCAAGCCATCCTATATTATGCCCTGAGCTGGCTGGTTGACAGAGTAGTTTCCTCATATCCCCCTGTGATCACATCAATCCTCCCGAGGATCTTTGGCTGTATGGATTAAGGAGCTCTATTCTTAGGCTTTTTCTGTTCGGATGGCTGTGTGGACCCTGGAAATTGGGCCCACAAGGGATTGGAAAGAAGATAGGGTTTGAAAACGAAAAAGGAGTCGCCACCTTATTTTTTAAAGGAAACAAGGAAAACCCTAAAAAAACAGTTTTATTTTAGGAAAACAAAAGATTGACTCCATGTTTAAAAATAGTAAGGCAAAAAGTCTTTTGGAAACTAGAGAAATCGGGGATTCGGAGGCTAAGTTACGATATGGGAAGGTTCTAGGCAAAGCCTATAGGCACCCATATCGCCCTAAACGGTCTGTTAATTTAATTGGGCTAAATCAAAGTCTTAATCACACACAAATCAACAATTATCATCAAAAGACAGCATGCATATCATTCATTCATTCATCCATATAATCAAGTAAATCAAAGAAAAACAGAAAAAGAAAGAGGGAGGGGAGAAAACCTAGGATACTTAGTATCCTAGGGCGGACTTGAACCTCACGAAGAGCGCCTACGTACCATGTATGGAAATACATGGATCAAAGTCCACGTAGTTCGAAAAGGAATAGGGTTATAACCTAATAGAGGCCTATGGTAAACCTTAAGTTTCCTTTCAAGTAAAACATGGTAATGTTTCCAAAATAAATGATTCTCAAAAGATCTTTAGAAAATATGGAATTTGATAAAGATGGAAACTTTGATTTAAAAGGCACCTTTTTAATGAAAGGATACTATAGAATCTACCATACCCCTCTATTAAGGAACAACCCTAGGAGGGAGAAAGGGAAAGTTTCAAGGAAAGGAAAGAAGGGAGAATTAGGGCACCCTCATACCCTACTTACCTTTAAGCAAAAGCAACCTGTCAAAATAACTACCCTATTGCATAGGGTAATTACCTTATTTGCAAGATTTCATCTCGCAATAGCCAAAATAACCACCCCACATTGGTGGGGTAGTTGCACCTGTTGTACCTGTCAAGCACCTGCAATTTGCATGCAAAACATACCAAAATACCAACCAACCAAGCTAGGTTCCAATCAAGCAATTATCATGCTAAAACATAGGCAAACACATGCTCAGAATATGGCAATAAGAACAATGGACAAATCTGGACAGAATTGAAATAAGGTCTAAAATCACTCATAAGTCATGCAAAGAACACCAATCATGAACCAATAAAAACCCTAATTCAATCCTTATGCAATGACATGCAATAAACCCTAAAATCCACTACTATGAATGCAAAAATATCATTTTTAAGGAAATAAACAAATCTGGACAGAATTGAATTAAAGCCTATGTTCATCCACTAAGCATGCAAACAACATAAATAGTGAACAACTATAAACCCTAATTTGATCCTAGAACCATGACATGCATAAAAACCCTAAAATCAACTATGTGAATGCTCAAAAATATCATAGTTATCAAATATGCAGCACATATATATCAACTATGAAGAAAAAATAAAGAAAAATCCTAAGCTATCATGCTATATGCAACTTTCCTAATACAAGGATGAATGAAACCCTAGAATCACAATTGTGCTCAAAATCACATAAAATAACTCTAAATCATGCAAAACTCCTCATAGACATCATTCTAATCATGCATATTAATCAATAGAAGCATCAACACATGATAAAAACACAAGCTTGCACATGAAATATAGCTATTCTAAGTAAAAACCTAATTTCAGCACAAGAGAAACCCTAGAATTGCAAACATGCATTAAATCACATTAAACAGCCTTCTAGCATTTTAAACAGCCTATAAACATCATCCTAATCATGCATACTAACTCATAGAAGTAGCAAAACATGATAAAAACATATGCTTTAACATGAAATCATAGCCATTCAATGCAAAACCCTAGAACAGACTCTAGAAACCCTAAAAACACAACTACACCTAAAATTACATGAAATAACATTATATCATGCAAACCCAGCCATAAACATTATTCTAATCATGTATTTTAAGCATTAGAAGCATCAACACATGATAAAAAAAAATAAGCTTGAACATGAGATAATGCTATTCTATGCAAAAACCTAATTTTAAAAGAGAGAAGAGGAGAAGAGAGGGTATACCTATGGTTGCTGCTGTAGAACTCCTCTTCTCTTCTTGTGGACAAGTTGAAAAGCTCTCCTTCAAGCCTCCAAGTATAGTTCCAGCCCTCCTTCAAGCTCTCTCTCTCACTCTCTCACTCAAAATTTAGGTTAAACTACCCTAAGGATGGCTGTCATAGCCTCCAATGTGCCTCCCACTTCCAAAATTTTCCTCCCCTATTGCTGAAGTATAAGGGGGTATTTATAGGGATTGAGGGGAAACCTTCAATGGTTGGGATTAAAACCCTAGGGATTGATCCAAGGGCTCTTAGAGGTTCCCTTGGGGCTCAAGTAGGTCAAATAGGGCTGAAAATAGGGTTAAATGGCGGCTTGAGGCGAGCAAATCCGAGAAAATAGGGAGGGAGCCGCAGTCAAGACTCAAAAAAGGAAAGTGGCTTGGGTGACCACCTGGGGCTGGGCGGCTAGCCTCCTGGGCCCAGGCGGCTAGCCGCCCAGGCCTGGGTGGTCACCCGAGGCCATGTCATCCTCAGCCCATTTTTGACCCCTTTTCGGCTTCCAAATGTGTTTCAGGGCTCAAATCAACTCCGATTGTGACGAAACGAAAGCCAAAATGACCGTGTTTCGAAGGGGAATGTAATTTGAGTCACTTGAGGGCAAGAAACCCTAGCCATGGCTGCATGGTTGGGTCCTACAAAGGTGGTTAACCGCTATGCCTCACCATCGCTTAACTTAAGTATGCACATAGGGTCGCACCTGAATGCTTTCCAATTCGAAATCCAACCTCCCTAAACACATTTGGGGATGAGATTAAGACTAATCAAGGTCAAATGAGTAGTCATAGAGTGAAAATCATAAGCCAATTCGGGCAAACCCGAAATAAGTCTCTTAGCCAACCTGAGCCTTGTTGAGCCATTCTAATCCCGAACCATCAATTCATCGAATTGAACCCATAAATACCTCAAGTGCATTCATATGAACTCCAATTGGCAACTTGGAGATCATTTCAAGGTCAAATGGAAAGTTTGTGACTAAAAAGACGATTATGCCCCTCAAGTCACAAAAATTCTTATTAACCCTCAAGATCAACTCCAAATTGAACCAAAATTCATACACACCATCCTTAGGACCCTAGAAACTCAATGCAAAAGACTAGACTAAAAAAGGAAACAAAAAGACACATTGCGAACCCTAGCTAAGGTGGCCAAATGGGGTGTGACAGGCTATCCTTTCTCACCTCGGGCTATAAATTCATTCAACTTTCCTTCCTTGGCCTAGGCCTCAAGATTGTACTTCAGGATCTTGCAATCTTCTGTTTTATGACCGTGATCCTTGTGATAACTACAAAACAACTTTCTGTTTCTCTTCTCAGGCTCTTTAAACATGGGTTTAGGTCTTTGGAAAAAGTCTCTATCTTCTACTGCCTTCATTAATTTGTAAATAGGGAGAGTGAATACAGTGAAGATGGCTTGGTTTGGATTGGAAGGTGGCTTTGACTTTTCTCCTCGGGGGCTATCCTTCCGGATCTTTGAGTCTTTTCTCTTATCGTCTTTCTCATTGGTTTTGGTAGGCTGTGGGCTGTAGAAGTCATCTAGCTTTAAATAGTTGGCCACAGTGGAGAGTAGCTTGGTTAAATTTCTGGGGGGATTAACTGTCAACTCTTTAAACAGAGGTAATGGTTTCCTCAGCCTGAGGCGAAATAAATCCATGGCATTCTTCTCAATCGGGTCGTCAATCTCGTTGTAAACCTCCCAAAACCTTTGAGAATATTCCCGGAGTCCTTCCCCATCTTTCTGCTTTAGTTCGTATAGGTTCTGCATGGTCTTCGGGAATTTGCAACTAGTGATGAACCTCTTCTTAAACAACTTACTCAGTTCTTGCTAGCTGTCAATAGACTCATCTAGAATCTTGGCCCACCACTTAAGAGCCACATCCCCCAAACTCATAGGAAATATTTTACATAGAAAAGCCCTCATTTCCAGCATATAACGACATACGTTGCAAATAATAATTTAAATGATGGTCTGATCTATTGAAAGAGAGTAAAGAGTAAAGGTTATCTCGGAGTACCCTCGTGGGATTGGGACCCATTGAATCCACCTTGTGAATGGACTTCTAGCCACAGCAGTGCTCCCTGGTCTTTCTCATCCTCTACTCTGATTACCCCGGTGTCTCTTGGAGCCTTCTTCCTTATTTTTCTCATGTTTGGGAAACTGAGAATGTTTTTTGCTTGTTCCCTTAGTACTCCTTTCCCTTCTTCTTTCAGGAGACCGAGACCTATGGTGTTGCCTCTCGTCTCTATGAGTTTCATTCCCAAAGCCCACTTGAGCACGAGGTCTACGATGGTCCTCACTCCATCTCCGGGAGTGGCCTGAACACCTAGAATTGCGCTCAAGGGATCTTTGCACTAACTCGTGGTGCTGTCTATCCCCCCTTCCTGAGTGCCTTTGTTCTGACCTAGTCAATTGTGGCTCATCATCGCGTCTGCTGCGGTGATGGTGGTATAAGGCTCTAGGTCTTGGTGAGCTTTCCTGGTGCCGAGTGCGATGGAATGGACTGGTTTGGCTAGCTTCCTCAGCGACAACATTGACTCTGCGAAGAGAAAAAGTTCACTGGAGGTAGCAGTGGTAGTTTTGCTCTGCAGTCAGTTTTGCGAGCTGTGCCGATTGAATCTCCGATTGCATAGTTGCAATCAGTTCCACCACCGCTACTGGGTTAGGTTGTTCGTCACGGCCTTATCAAACGCAGCCTTCAAGACAGGCTGGTCATCAAGAGAGTAAAGAACAGCAGACATCTCCGGGGAGATTTGATGCTGCTGAATCGAGGGAAGTTGACTGATTCCCACTTGAGGTAATGGTGGGTTTGCCTGTGAAGGCTGGGTTTCTGCTTGCTTCCCAACGTCGCCTCCAACTGCTTGGTCTACGTGAGTAAAGTTTGCTCCAAATCTTGTTCGCCCATAGGTAGGCGGAGGTAGGCGGAGGTGGAGTAGCCATCTTATCGCAATGGTTCCCACAGACGGCGCCAAATTGTACAGGGTAAAATCTGTTCCCCGAACTTGATGTTGATGAAGGAGTTTGTCCTCGAGCTTGGACCTGCACTCACAAGCTTGGAAATAGAGTCAGAGGGTAGGCCAAGGTGGGTTTTGGCTAAGCCCTCTCCAAAGCTTAAGTCAGAAGCTGTTTTTGGAGAAAGAGACAAGGAAGAAGATGAATTTCAGAGGATTAGGGTATTGTAGCTTACCTCATTTGGCTGTATTGTAATCTTTTTATACCCACCTGTACGGACTGACCATGTGAGGTCAGGTAACTGCCTTGGTTAGGTCAGATCTGACCATGGTTAACTAATAACCATCTGATCATGGTTTGTTGATCGTGATTAGACAAGGAACCATGGTTTCCTGTAATCGCTGTGTCAGGAATTACAACTGCTGCAATATTTTTGGACTGTAATAAGATTTAGACTGTAGTGTGAGTCATAGGACAGGTGTCCCAAACTGAATGTAAGGCTCTGAGTTGGGAGATCATGTGCGCTGTAACGGGCCTAGTTGAATTGTCCTTGCCACGTGTCAGTGTTTTTGGTTGGAACTCTCTATCCCGAGTTGGATCCTCGGTTCAAAGATATTCTCACACAATGTCCATATGCTACAACCGAAACACCAACTAATGACAAATCGATGTTTTGTCCAATGACAACATTATCAGAGGGATATTGTCTGGCACTTTGCCATATCCCGAATGGCCACAAATAAGAAGCTAGTATCAATTATTTTTCCTAGCCACGACACCACATCCTTCATTGAAAAACAATTAATTGTACTACACTTTTAAGATGTAATTTTGTCCATACTCCGATCATATCGACCCAAAATAACTAAGAATTTAGATTTAAGGTAAAATTTAATTTAGTACTGCTCATAATAATCCCCTTAGATTAGGGTCATAATTTAAAGTACATAGTGTGCGGGGTAATTTCTGATCCCTGAGACCTGGTGATAACGAAGGAGCTGATTCTCGCGCGTGGACCTGCACTCACGAACTTGGAAACGAAGTCAGAGGGTAGGCCAAGGTGGGTTTTGGCCAAACCCTCTCCAAAGCTTAAGTCAGAACCCGTTTATGGAGGGAAAGGCAATGAAGAAGATGAATTTCAGAGGATTAGGGTACTGTAGCCTACCTTATTTGGCTGTATTGTATTCTATTTATACCTACCTGTATGGACTGACCATGTGAGGTCAGGTAACTGCTTTGGTTAGGTCAGATCTGACCATGGTTTGCCAATAACCGTTTGATCATGGTTTATTAACTATGGTTAAGCAAAGGACCACAGTTTCCTGTAACTGTTGTGTCAGGAATTACGGTTGTAGTAACAATTTTGGACTGTAGTAGCGATTTGGATTGTAATGTGAGTTATGGGACAGGTGTCCCGAGCTGAATATAAGGCCTCGAGTTGGGAGACCACGTGCATTGTAATAGATCTAGTTAAATTGCCTTTGCCACGTGTCAATAATTATGAGTTGAGCTCCTTAACCTGAGCTGGATCCTCGATTCAAGATTATTTCCACACACGTAGATAATACAACGACATTCCAAATCTTTTATTTTCCATAAACTACTAAACTTTTACATAACAAATTAAATAAAGGGAGATTATCCCTCTAAAATCTGATAATTACAAATAGACCCCCTCACGTTTCTGAAATTACATTAAGACCCCCTCCCTCTAACCTCCGTCCATAATTCATTAAATTACTTTCAATTTTTTTCAACATACCCTAATTACCCTTATTGGATGACAATTTCCATGTTAAATGCATATAACTCATCAGTCCAACACATTCATCCAGTACATTTGATTGATTTATTTATTTATTGATAAACAACTAAAAGATTAAAAGATTATATATATATATATAAAAGAAAAATGCCAAAGAGCTTAAATTTTTGTCCAACTGATGTGGTAGCCATCAGATTTGCTCATTAGAAACAATTATCTATTTAATTGATTTGTAAAAAAAAAAAAAAAAAAAAAAAAATTGATTTGCCAAGTTGCCACCTTATTTGCCACCTCTATACGTGCATCTCCATTATAATAATTTTTTTTATTTATTTCTACATATGAGTAATGCTACATAGCCCTTTTTTTTTTTTTTTTTCTTTTTATACTCAAATCTACTTACTCAAATGAGGTGGCAACTTAGCAAATCAATTTTTTTATTTTTTTATTTTGCAAATCAATTAAAAATTTAATTAAATAAATAATTGTTTCTAAACAGCAAATTTGACAGTTGCCACATCAGTTGGACAGAAAATTTAAATTGTTTTTAGCATTTTTCTTATATATATATTATATTTTAGTTGTTTATCAATAATAATTAAAAAATTCAAAAGTATGGGATGAACTATTGGACTGGTGAGTTATATGCATTTAACATGGAAATTATCATCCACTAAGGATAGTTAGGGTATTTTGAAAAAATTTGAATATGATTTAACGGATTAATAGATGGAAGTTAGAAAGAGGGGTCTCTTCGTAGTTTATTTTGTAAAGTAGGAAGGTGTCAGTGTAATTTTAAAAACGTAAGGGGGTATATCTATAATAGTCAGATTTTAGAGAATGTCTCATTGTAATTTACCCTTTATTTATTGGATAGATATAGGGGAAGTTGTGACTCCCATTGTACATGGAGTACTAACGTACTCCTCAAAGCACGTGATGTTCTCGGCTTGGAATTCAAAGAAGATTTGAGACAACAAAGAGCAGGGGAAAGGAGCCTTTCCCTTCACAAAATCAAACATTCACCAACCCTCAGGCGCACGACCCGGGAGCAAACCCGATCCGCGAACCAGGAACATCAAACACGACCCGGAACCCCTGTTGCTGGATGCTCCCAATAATCGTCGAATTGTCATCTGACTTCATGAACGCCAAGCAAGAAATCCCGCTCTCAGAAACCGGCAGCATCACATTCTTCATCGACAGCGAAACGTCGGCGTTGCGAAAATGCAACACCACCGACGGCACCTTCACCTTCTTCTTCGACAAATCATAGCACGTGTCGAAACCCGATTCCTCATCACCCACCCGTTTCAAATTGATTGCTCTTCGAAACGCGTCTCGGAGTGCTATATAAGCAGGTTGGACCAACCGAGTTACAGCCGTTCCCGAGTCAATCAACACCCCGCCGTCCCCCGACGAGTCGAATTTGAAAAGAGAGGGTCTAATTTCTGGGACACGTGCACCCCCTACGCTGATCCCAATCAGCTCAACGTAATAATATGTGCCGAGAACAGAGTGAGGGTGAGGGTTACTGAGTAACGGAGTGTAAACGGCAGTTCGTGAAACGGCTGAGTCGCCGAACATGAGCCACGACTTCTTGGTCGATTCAAACAGATCCACGAAACAATAAGAAAATTTCCCGCCAAACCGTCTGCTGGTTTGGACTGTAAATGATTCATCAAGGCGGCCAAGTCCGAGTATACCGGCAGAGCCGGAGAACTGACCCTTATTATAGCGGCCACAACCGAGCAACATGTTGGGCACTCTCGTCCTCCCAAACGTTAGCGTTTCGATCGAGAACTCACCGATTGTGGTGGATTTGTCACCGTAGGCTGAACCGTAGAGACACGTGTGCCGTCTCGAACAATTCAATGGCGAGGGTGGACACAAATGAGACGTACATGAGACAGGGGCGAAGGTCTTGGACTTCTTGGGGTTGAATATGGGGCGGGTTTGGTTGTAGCACTTCATGCACGGGGCACATTGGATCCAGACCAAGTTGGATCCGGTATCAAGATTCATGTACTCGTATTGTGGAGGTGTACCTACACCCACGAGCGCTAAGTACTCGCCAAAAATGCCTTGCGAGTATCCCGATATAATTGAGCTGCTCAAGTCGGCACCTTTCTTCTTAGCGGCGGCGGCCATGGCGGTTAGAGTTTTGATCCTGGCGGCATCGCGCTGGAGTCGGAGCTTGAAGAGGGCTTCTCGGGTTGTGTTGAAAGCTAAGGCGTCTCGGTGCACGAGAGGTAGGGTGATGCTGGTCTCTGAGGCCGTTTCTAGAAGGGTTAAGGTTTGGGATTCTGATTCGGGCCATGAGGGTGTCAGTGGTTTTGAGAAGGCAGTGCTGGAGAGAGAGACAAGGAGGATGGAAAACACAAGGGCTGTTGCTTTTCCTTCCATTTTGAGAAGAGAGTGTGTGATTGGGTATTTGTTGCTTTAATTTTCCTTCCATGCATTTTGGCTTTATATAAGATGCACAGGTAGAAAATTCAGTTATGCATGTGGAACATGCATTGAAACATTCGCGAGTACATTGATTAATAGAGCTACAGGCAAATGTGACCAAAGGTATTTCTCCCATCAGTGCATGTGGTGCAATTGCAGCCGCTAGAGGTGGATTGGGATTTGGGAAGGTGATGGCCATCTGGATGCCACTATGGAATGGGACCAGGGTCAGGAAAGATAGGTTGGGAAGTGAGTGGTGGGGGCAAAAGCATCAATATGTAAGAGAATAACAAAATATGCTTTTGACTGGTGGGGGCAATCGCACTGCTGGAACATAATTAGCTGTGCAGATTTTTGTGCATTATTCAAAGGTAAAAAGAGGCGATAAATTGTGGTAGAAGAATTGCTACAAGTTTTGCTACTTTCTCGTTTATTCTATTGTGTGAAGAGATTTTGTAGTGTGGTGGTTCACCGTGTAACCAAGTATGTGAAATCTTTTGAGGAATGGGGAATAGTGGCCCATGCACCATGGCTTGAACAAATTCTCTCATCTATTGTTGGCTCTATGCCATAACCTTTGAATGGAATAAGATCACTTATCTTAGGAAAAAAGAGCTGTTCAACAGGATAATGAACAAAAAAGGTTACATGGGCTAAGGGCCGGTTGTGTATAATTAGAGTTGAAAGACAAAAACTTATCCTCTTGGCTCTAGCTAGAGGTATGACATCATCAAGTGCCGTCTTAGCTCAACTGGTAGAGTGCATGGTTTATAACCGTGTGGTTGTGGGTTCGATTTCTGTAGACAGCGACCTAGGCAAGTTGTTTTATTTTGACATTTTTTGCTATTTGGACAGAGCACTTATTTGTAGCCGAAAGGTATGATTCATCAGGATGGTCACACTTTACTTCCCCGTTGATGTTCATCACACGTCAGTTTAGGGCTGGCAATTGGGTTGGTTAGGTGGGTTTGGGTTGATGCATAAATGGTTGGGTTAGGTTTGGATTGGATCATTAATGGGTTATATAATTTGTGCCATCAATGGGTTGGGTTACCCAACCCAATTACTGTGCATACCCGCATCTAACCTTCAAATTACTTCTATTCAACCCATGGATCATACCTGACCCGCCTCATGACCCAATCCGACCCATATTTAAACCCAATCCAAACCGTTTGTGCCCTTGTTTGTTTGTTTGTTTGTTTTTGTTTTGTTTGTGTATTTTTTTTTCCCTCTCTCTCTCTCCTCACAACTCTTCAAAGTTAAGAACTTCTCAATAATTGCAAGTTGTAACAAAAAGAAAAAAGAAAGCAAAAAGCAAAAAAGACACAGTTTCAGACCATAATGTCTTCAACCCTTTGCCTGGGATGGCTATAATTGGCCAGTTGCTAGGCATTCCATGGATGCTTCACACAGCAGTGCTTTGTTTGACCTTAAACTCTACATTGCAAATTTGCAAGTGACTCAACATGATGTTGGCTCCATGGTGAAGCAACTGCATTTTGACAGGCATCTCTAACTCTCTAAAGGATAAAACCAAAAAAAAAAAAATTTGAGTTTAAAAATTGCACGTTGCAACAAACAAAAGCAAAAGAACAAAAAAAAAAAAAACAAAGAAGGAAAAAGACTCAAAACACACATTAAAGGCAGAGGATCTAGATGAATACTTCGTCGGCCGGAGAACTCATAGCAGCCATGGCCAGCGGCAGCTGCCCGTTTTCAGATATGATGTAGATCTGCCCCCTCTCTCGTCGGTGAACTTCGCCGATATTATTAAGTTCGTCAGTGGTCTTCAAACTCTCAGATATCAGATCTACTCGGATCTCTCCATCTGGAGTTGCAAACCCCTGGAAATTCCATGGCAGCCCTTTATCTTCTTCGTCATTTTTTTTTTTTTTTTTTCTTTTGAGTATTCATCTCACTGCCCTCCACTACTTCCTTAATTCATCCATCCCCATGGTGGTCATGAAGTATTTTTTTTAATTAAAATAAAAAATAAAAATGAGAAGAATGTTAGGGATGGGTTCGACGTCGACAGCGACGGTGAAAATTGCACGGCTGTGAGTCTAGAAAGCCAGCTGTGCTCACTGCTTGCCTCACGCTCCCCTTTCTCCCTCTCTTTCCTTCTTCCTTCTTCCTTCTTCCTTTGAGTTACCCAATAAAACCCAACGGGTCCATGGTTAACTCATTACCAATCCATTTATAATTGGGTCGATTATGAATAACCCATTACCAACCCAATTAAAAATTTACTTTATCCAAACCCATTTATTACGGATGGATTTGGACGGATTCACAGGTTTGGGTTGAGATTGCCAGCCCTACGTCAGTTCCACCATCTCAATTCTCACGTAGTAAACACTCCATATTCTTCTTATTGAACATGTGAGTACTGGAAAGGATCTAGCCTACTGATCAACCCAATATGGCTTAATTGGGTATTAGTAATTGTGTTTCTTTTCTCTCACAGTTATAAGCGAGAAGGAAGCCTTTGCTCTTAATATTAGGATCTGCTGAGTGTCGCTTGTAGTAATGATTTGCTTTGAAATTTAAAAGTGATCAAACATTTTGACACGTCCTAAAAGAAAAAAAGTGATCAAACAAACCAAAACGGATGGAGTTCATGAATAGAATTATCAGTGGTTTTGAGAGAGAGAGAGAGGAGGATCTTCTGGTATAATGGTTTTTTCTATTAGTAATATTTTTTTAAAAAAATTTTTTTGCAGATCAAAATTAAAATAAATTAAAATAAAACTAAAAAAAAGGAGGATGAGGAGGATGGAAAAACAAAACGGGTGTTGCTTTGCCTTCCATTTTGAGAGAGAGAGAGACAGAGAGAGATTGAGTTTTTAAAGGTGAGTGAAAGAATAATAAGATCTAAAACATAAGAGAAAATATCAAGCTTTATTTAAGACAAGCAAATAAAATATGTGGATTATCTTGTTGGATATATTGTTAGGAATTTCTATTAAATCAATTATAACATAATAATCATCAAAATGAATTTAACTCATAATAATCAACAATATTAAAATTACAAGAACTAGAGTTTAGAATAGCCTATAATATGGATCAAGGCACGCTGCGAAGCGCTATCCTTAGAGAAAATACGCCCCCGTCTACACTGGGTTTGCATGACGTTTCTCTCCCAAGATACAATGATCCTCCGGGTAGCCTTGTGTGCAGCTAAGACTTCCCACGAACCTCAAATCATCTGTATGCTCCAAATACACAAAATATAATCATAGAAAATATAAAAAGAAATCAAAGTGTACAACAAATATGGAGATATTGGTGCTAAAAATTTCAGCATATGCAAGCTATTCTCTACCCTCTTCATCTCCACACATAACACTTATAAATAAATAACCAAAAGAAAATAACCTCCAACAATAATGGTATGGTAAAGTAGTGGTGTGGGAGTTACCTCCACCCACTTACTCACCTCCATAAAGAAATATAAAGAGGTAAATAAAAGGTCATTGTAGGTTACACCTACATTAACCAAATAGAATAAATAAATTAAAGACTATAAATAACAACAAATTAATTGAATTAATTTTAAATCAAATATATATACAACAATCCCCCACATGATTTAAAATTAAAATAATATATATAAGGAGCATTTTTACTGTGCAATGGGTATAGGTACCTTCCGGGTTTGAACCTACACTTAGTGTTAGCAAGTTTCCGTTTGAAGGAGCCGTAGTGAACTAGTCTTGAACTAGGTCCTTGAATTCAAACTTCTACTTACCACACACACAGTACGGCTAATTCATTTGGTTCTAGTCTGGTTGGCGCTTTAAACGGTCATGCGCCCGTATCTCGTATCATGAGTATTTTTAGGGAGTAGCCTATTTTCCCACAGTAGCGACCCCACTACTATACTCACTTAGGTGAGACCTCCAAGGGTGATCTGTGATTAACACCCTGTAGAATTTCTGCCTTGGACTCATTCAAAGCTAAGCTCTTCCTAAACCATCACAATTTTGAGCACTATCATCATAGGCATGGGACTAGGGAATACCCCTCAAAATATTTTAGTGCTCCTCCTAGTCACCCTACAGTTTCGTTCTTACCCATTGAACCCCCTTCATGGGATCTCCAATCATAGAGGTTGGGTGTCCACTGCGATGACTAATTTATAGGCTTCAGTCCCATTCCCCTCGATGATTTGGATTTAGCCAACACGCTAATCCTGAGGCAATCACTCAACAAGAGTTATATAATTTTTATAATGCCTCTTTTTTTTTTTTTTAATTTTTTTTTTTTTTTACATAGCTTTTAGCCATATTTTACACACCATATTATGGATCTCAAATATGTGCTTTACATGTATGGTCCAACTCTCAACTAATGTATATATGTGCTTTCACTTCTGCATTCTCAAACAAAAATTAAACAGATGATTAAATCTGAATAATAAAATATCACATAATAACCATAAACCCATCATCATGATTTCAAATTGTGAACTTCCACAATTTCTCTTCTAAAGATGTTCAACTATTAAATTAGCACATGATATCCAAATAATGTAGACAATTATAAATCTATTACATCAAATTACAATTGCCACGTACAAAAAATAATTTATGTTACTACACTGAACATTGTTCTATTATAAACCCCCACAATGAATTTTTTTTTTTTAAATTCCACAATTAGGATTGTTCGATGACAACCCCCACATCAAAATTATTTTATTTTTTATTTCAATTTTATGAAAATATAATTTCCAATAACATGTGACTTCATTCAAAGAGCATTTGTATTAAAATTCAACATTTTTTTTTTTCAATTAAGAATAGCATTAGGCCAATAAAACTCTTATCAAAATGTGTTCATATTTTAAAATAACATGAACCAACGTAAAAATAATAAGTCACTTTTATATTCAAATGAGAATCACCAAAAGAAGAGTTATTTCACTAAACAGCTTATGATCCACAACTTAAGAAATATCATAACAAAGCATACATCTTAAAGGATTTATATACACCTTCATATGCTACCATTCTAGTCACAAGTGTATGTGTCAAAGCACTTTCATCCTAACATAAGGATATAAATATTAGGTAAATCAATCTTACCTGTTAGAGGGACTCTTTAATCCGATTTCTGCATCACCACGAATATGAAGGAAACTTTCTTAGTGATAAGTATTAATACAAGATGAGTTTTCAAACTCTAACACTGCATACAATATATATTAACTTTACATTATATATGCTGAATCAACATATATAAATCTATGTCCACTTTTTATGCCAACATTTGAATAACTATAAAAATAAATCATTATCAAATTCTTAAAATACAATATCAACTATCAATACAGTATGGAAACTATTCCTTCACAGGTCATAAGTCCTAATCGTAGGTATACACAATGTAAGCCATTGGATAAGGAACACATTTGCTAGCCAAGAATTGTATAATATAAGCTATAAGCAAAGTCATGTGGATCGTTCTGAATTGAAATTCATAGCATATGTAAGAAACTATAACAATTATCCATCAAAGCCGTAACACAAGCCATCAATATTAGAATTTATAAATCCAATATTAGACTACATCATCCGTCTTCTTGTGTTGCAATAGTAGCAATATGCTCCAAAGGTATATATATTTATATTGGTTCTAAACTCGTATCATCTTTGTAAGTTAAAATACTCAAAGACTATAAAAATTAAATTAACAGAAATTCCTACGTATTTTCTCTAAGATTGTTGGATATATTGTTAGGAATTTCTATTAAATCAATTATAACACAATAATCATCAAAATGAATTTAACTCATAATAATCAACAATATTAAAATTACAAGAACTAGAGTTTAGAATAGCCTGTAATATGGATCAAGGCACGCTGCGAAGCGCTATCCTTAGAGAAAATACGCCCCCGTCTGCACTGGGTTTGCATGACGTTTCTCTCCCAAGATACAATGATCCTCCGGGTAGCCTTGTGTGCAGCTAAGACTTCCCACGAACCTCAAATCATCCGTATGCTCCAAATACACAAAATATAATCATAGAAAATATAAAAAGAAATCAAAGTGTACAACAAATATGGAGATATTGGTGCTGAAAATTTCAGCATATGTAAGCTATTCTCTACCCTCTTCATCTCCATACATAACACTTATAAATAAATAACCAAAAGAAAATAACCTCTAACAATAATGGTATGGTAAAGTAGTGGTGTGAGAGTTACCTCCACCCACTTACTCACCTCCATAAAGAAATATAAAGAGGTAAATAAAAGGTCATTGTAGGTTACACCTACATTAACCAAATAGAATAAATAAATTAAAGACTATAAATAACAACAAATTAATTGAATTAATTTTAAATCAAATATATATACAACATATCCAAACATGTGGTACAGTACTACAATATAATAGAACTACAGACAAATGTGACTAAAGTTATTTCTTTAGAGCATCGCCGGAGATTGATGTGGAACTCAATGGCCAGCAGCAGAATTTGGAAACCATCATCTGATGGATAATATTAAGTAAAGTAAACCTTTTGTTCTGTTTTTTGGTCAGAGATAATAAAGTAAACTTTGTTGGCTGGATGAGCAAAGAGAGGTTATGCTAAAGAATGATGTGAGTCCACTGTTAGGGGCAAGAGCATCGATCTAAGCATCACAGAATTATACCCCTGCAGAACTTTATGTACTGTTGGCAGTACGGAGAGCTATCAATCGACTGGCAGTGACAGAGTTATGGTAGAAGGGGATGCTTTACACCTACTCATCCGATTAGCACAAGGAAAGCGGAAATCAAATGTTGGGGTGGAGGCTTTTTGTTCATAACGTTAAAGAGAATCGCTACAAGTTTTTACTTTTTGTTTATGGAGTACTAATTATGTGAATGGATCCTGTAATGGGTTTGGCTTACAGTGTAGCCGAGTATACACTTGGTGTGAAATATGTTGAGGAATGGTAGGATAATGGCCTATGCACAATGGCGCCCCCTTTTATTTTTTATTTTTTTTATTTTATTATTTTTTTTCAATTAAGAGTTGATGTAGAAACATTAAAAAAATAATTTAAAATTCCAATTCGGTTAGCACCCTCTGCAACCTAATCATGTGCTCACTACTCTAAACACATCCTTAGCCCAAAAAAGATGTGCTTGGCTTAAATAGTCTTTTATTCTCTATATGTTTGAAACCATAACCTTTGAATGGATAAGACCTTTTAAATGGGATAAACAAAAAGTAATTTGCCATTACCACGTTTATGAGTTGAAAAAAGAAGAATAGATATATCCCATGATAACTTTAGCATTTTCAAATATGTCTATATATATATATATATATATATATATATATATATGATAATTAGGTGAGCACGTACTGTTATAACTTATATCAGAGAAATGATCCTCTCTAATAACTGGACATGTCCAGTTACTGGAGAGGATCCATGCTCCTTATATCAACACCTGCATTGGGGGTTGTACCTCATGTATTAGTAGATTACGAGGTACATCAAAATAATGCACAGGATAAGCTTGTCTATTGACAAGGTTGGGTTCAAGTTGGACGAGCTTAATCCACCCAAGTTACAGCCTTAAAAAAAATTACTGATTGAGATTATTTTGATTTTTAACTTTTAATTCAAACTGAATGAGCTCATCCTAAAGTGTTAGAGTTTTAGTTTTAAACACCTCAGCACCAAATCCTTAAAAAGCAATGTCTTGCTGAATATATGGCAACATTATCAATTAGACGTCGTTTCGCCATCTTCTCAAATATACACGTGATCGAGTTTCCTAGCCGACGCTTCTTCCATGATAGAAATGGACAATTACTACCGATTGTACACTTGAGTTGTAGTTTGTGTTCACATTGTGATCCGTATTAACCCACAATCAAGAACTGAGAATAAAGTAAAATGTACTCCGTAATTTAGTATTGAGCATTATACAGAGTATATTTTATTGCGAAAGTGGATAAGTGAAAGTGGCAGTTTCTATTTCACATTATGATCCACTTTCATCCATCCACTTATGGGTGAATTTATGTTATATGACAGTTTTCTCATTTTCACTTTAATTTGGACACATAAGGTGGGTGTAAAAGAAAAGTTACAAAAGATAGGTGAAATAAAATTTTTCTATATTTATTTGATAAGAAAAATCAAATCATTCATTGGAAGTACTAATACAACGTGGAAATACAACTCCTTCTCAAAGGTGCCTGTTATTTGGGGGGTGACGGTACTTCTATTGATATTTGGAAAGATCCCTGGGTTCCTTATGTCTAAGGGTTTTCTCCTCGGCCGTGTGGTGAGCGCCGTATTGGCATTAATTTGGTGGCTGATCTTATTTCTTGTGAGACTGGTGGTTGGGACCATAGAAAATTGTTTGAGCTTTTTGACCCAGTGACTGTCAATTGTATTCTTAAGATCCAAATTTCTCCTAGCCTTCTCACGGATAGACTGGCCTGGATTCCTTGCAAATCAGGTGTTTTTTCTATCAGATCTGCTTATTTACTTGACCAAAGTAATAGACTCTCTTTGCACAGCCCCTGCTCTCCACTGGTATGGAAGAAGTTATGGAGTTCGAAGATTCATGAGAGATTCGAGGTTCTTTGGAAAATCATTTGGAATATCTTGCCTGTTCAAGCTGTCTTGTGTGGAAGATTTCCAATTGATGATTGTTGTTGCCCTCTCTGTGGAGCTTGTGTTGAGAGTGCTAAGCATCTATTCATGGAGTGCAAGCTGGTTGAAGTCTTGTGGTTGAGCTCTAAATGGTCATTTCGGATTTTTGCCTTTCATCACTTGAGTTTGAATGAGTGGATTACTTCAGTGATATGCAATGACCCGGTTCTTAACTTGGGTACTGATGTTGCGTTCGAATTCCTTTTGTTTAATGTGGTGCTTATGGATATGATTTGGTTTACTCGCAACAAAGTTATTTTTGATAAGGTGGTGGTGGATCCTAAAGTTCTCTTGGATCAGATTGGGAAGATTTTTGCTGAGCATTTATTGGTTTGGGCCCCTAATTTGTCCTCTTCCTGATTCCATCTCTGTTTGGTCATGCCCTCCTTACCCTTGGATTAAAATCAACACTGATGTTGCAATTAGGCCGTCATTTACTGTGTTGAGTGCTGTTGTTAGAGATCACTTGGGGTCTTTTCTCTTTGCTTGGATAGCTAAGCATGGTCCCTTAGATGCATCTGTGGCGAAAGCCAAGGCTATTTGTTTTGGCCTCAAGGAGGCTTTTGAGCAGGGACTTCCTTTGATTATTTTAGAAGGGGATGCTTCTTCTGTGTTTGATCCCATCTCAGATTGGTCCTCCCATCCTCCTTGGGAGTTTGCTTCTTTGATTTTTGAGGCCAGAGATTGGTTATGTAAGTTCTCTCTGTGGTCTGTTAATTTAGTTCCTAGAGCTACCAATAAGGCAGCTCATGAGCTTGCTCTTTGGGCAGCAAATTGTAATTTTTTTGGCTCCATCCCCACCTCTCAGATTCCTCCTTCGATTTTGTCGGACAGATCTGATAGTGGGGGATGGGGTGCCCTAGTGGCCCCTTGATATATATATTCATTTGCTTATCAAAAAAAAAAAAAAAAAACATTCCAAAGAATTTTAGGAACTCTATTTTCATGTTATGTTCATAATAATTAGCTACATGTGCACATTTACAAAACTTCGTCGATATTTAGCTAGTTAATTACTCCGTAATAATTAGGACAACCTTAGTAATATCTTTATAATAAAAAAATGCACAACCTTTAACACACACAATTATCCCTATCCCTCTTCTTTTCCTTCCCTCCTCTATTCCCCCCAACCAAACACAGGGTAATAGTCCCCATTTGCTGGAATGGATATCTTCTCTCTATTTATTATGGCCTGTTAATGATGATCTAGAACCAATAAGGTGACTGTCCTGTTAATGATAATCTAAATGAAAAATTTCCCCTTCTTGTCAATATATTGATTGGCGTGACTAAAAAAAGATTTTGGCCAGAATTATTCAAGGGGAAATTAGCGAAAAGTCTATTTTTATAGAACTTATAGAGGCATAAGTCTATGCAGCAAACTTATACAGCCATAAGTCCATTTTTAAGTAAGAGTTTACTTTTGTAATCGTGGTAAATGTATAAAGTCAAGTTTACCCTTGAGTGTTAATTTTTGTTTTCAAATTTTAAAATGACATAACTTTTGATCTAGATATCAATTTTCAATAAAATTTATATATTTGAAATCTATTCATTGAGCTTTTCGAAACAAGACCCATGATAAAAATAAAATTATATATAAAATAAAAAAAATAGTTACATTGATTACATATTTACATATATCGGTTTTAAAATAAATAAACATGTAACTATTTTAATGTGGATTCAATTTTGTACAATTTCCCATACAAAATTATTAAATTTATCATATGTAACTATTGAATCAGTTAAATTGATGTGTTTGAAACTAAAAATTTGTAAGATTTACATATTTTGTGACTAAAATTCAGTTACAATTGACTTAAAAGTAATTGTTTTCATGTAACTATTTTTCTGTGAGTTTAGTACATACTTCAGTTACAAGTAGATGTCTGCCTAGATTTAATTTATTTTTTTTTTTTTTTTTGGGAAAAATTAGGAAAAAGACTTATGATGAATATAAAATTATGAATAAAAAAATATAAAAAAAAACAGTTACATTGATTATATATAACTTTTTAAGAAGAACTTTTTACTACATAATATAAAGGGGTAATATCATCTGAAAATATCTTAAAGGAACATTTGGCTATATAAGATTTTATGATAGACTTATGATTGCACAAGTCTAACTTTGTGGACTTGTGGCCAAAGTCCCCATTATTCAAAGACGGTGATACTTGTGTCATATGGAATATTTAGGGGGAGCCATCATTTGGTGAGATCCATTTGTATTATGCTATTAATGTAGCTTAATTACACAACAGAAAATGCCAAAATGGTTGGTTTCATTCACCATTTTTGTTTACTAGTTGATGCGTTAATGAAAATATTGCATTTAACCACTGTATAAAGAACAGGTAAGGAAATGAATGCCACATCAATTGAACAATGGATTTAGCTAATTGACGTCACATTGTCACACTAGGTTTACACAAAGGATTTAAGTGAAAAATAACAAAGAGTAATGTTATATGCACCAACTTAATGTCCTAATTCATATCACAACGCTGTTATAAGAAGGAGGAGAGTATACCTATGCGGATGGCAGGTGAGCCCCACCCTAATGAGTAATGAGAGAGTTGGGATGAGTTGATGCATGCTTGAAGCATTCACCAATGACATAATGAAAAATACTTAATGCATGACCTAAAAAAGTTGACCCAATAGATGACTCTAGCCCTTGTAAAATACCCAGAGGGGGCCCGGGGAAGGGGCGGAGCACACTCTAGAATGGGTCATCTTTTGGGTCACATTTTTTGAATCATTAAAACATTACTCATAAGTCGCAACATAATTAAGGAGACAGTGCATCTCTATTTGCTCCATCCTAACACAAATACCCCAAGCTATCCCCATCTAAAAAATAAAATAAAATAAAATAAAAAAACACCCCTTTCACTTTCACTTTGGCGGATCTCCCAAAGGAAAATTTCTTAGGTCCGGACCCTGGACAGGACAACATCTCAGGGAGTAGTAGTTCGTGTCTTGGCTTTCAAAAAAGACTGCAAAAAGCACCTTTTGCTAAAGGACTTTGGAAGATGCCCTTTCGAAAACAAAAGGCCAAAACAGAAAGAAATTTGGGTCCGGCTTCCCCTATTGTCACCATCCTCTAGTAAGCATTTAATTAAACCAGCAAGAGAAAAAGGATTGTGAACCAACTGTGGAGCACTAGACTCTCCTCCAGTTGCTAGGATACTCATTTTAATTTAATGCCCATGCTCTACAAAGTTGCACTTGTCAATTTGTGGGTCATCAACTCATGTAATCATTTTTTTGGTTTGGACACGGCACTGTTGCCTGCCAGAAAAATCATTAGGATAATTTTTTTTTTTCTTTTTTGATTTGTTTTAAAGGAAAAAAAAAATGGTGAAGGGGGAAATCGGTCATGACAATCATTCCAGCACAAGAAGGCTCGCATCGTTCAAATATTATATTTTAATACGACATCATATATTTGTTTGGATCTTTGTACTTAATAGCTCAAGTTTTTGGAGTCAAGTGATTTATGAGATCTTTTCTTTTGGACTTGGATTCACTTAATGTTTTTTCTTATAGAGATCTTATGGGACTTTTCACATCCTATGGATCATGTTTGATGATCTAACGACTCTTTAAGAAAAAAGTATGACAATTTTGTTTCTGTTTTATTAGACTTGAAAGTGAGAAGGCCCCTCCACCTAACAGTAGCGTCCACCTCTTCCTCTTCATTGCCACCTTTTGCATCAGCCACCGCAAATAGTGACAGTATTCGTGCCACCTTACCACAGTGCAATTGGTACAACCGCCTTAAGCAATCGCTGCCGTGACAATCAACACCATGCCAGCACATTTTCAACCATTTTAAGTAAACAGATTATTTGGCACAATGGTTTACCAAACAGGACTTTGTGACTTTTTCTCTTTAGAAAAGTGCTAAGTCAAAGAATCAAACGAACAGGTGCTTCCGGACGAAGGAGTGGTTCTATACTTTGTCAGTTTCCCCAATGACTTTTTCGGATATTTAGCTAGTAAAGGAATTCTATGGTACCTACAAAGATTTTAGAGTATAATACTCACTTATCATTTAAAATGATTTATTTACCATTTGAAATAGTTCAAAATAGCTTTCTTACCATTTAAAGTGATGCAGTTATCATTTAGTGACTACTTACCATTTGAAATGATTAACTTACCATTTCAACTGGCTCACTTACCATTTGTAGTGACCAATTTACCATTTCAAGTGACCTTATAGGTATGACACCCAATTTTTTGTTAGGGTACCATAGAATTGGTTGTAAAGACAACCTTAGTTATATTTAAAATAATAATAATAATGATTAATAAAAGACAGCCTTTTGCTTACACAATAAATATTCAAACATTGTTTCGCGATCACCCCAAATGTACACTTGAGTTGCTCAGTCAGCACTTCTTCTGTTATTGAAAACCAATTATATACTTCTTACGTTTCTAAATTATTGGCCTCCTTTTTATTTTGGATGTTTCAAAATTATTGTCGCATTCTAAAAGTTAATGATTCTTTTTATTTCATTTTCTAAAATATCCTTAAAAGGGTGTTATCCATTTTTCTAATGTTTTAAGGTAAAATTGGAGTATCAAAACATATATATTAATGTGAAAACATTTAATAGGATTTCTTAAAAAAAGTGCGTTTTTACAAAAAGGACAGCCAATTAGAATGGGATGAAGTATTTGCGTTATAATTTGTGTCTACCTTGTGATCTTATAGTCAAGAATGGAGAATAGTGTAAATTTTAATTTAATAATTAATGTGCATAATATATATATATATATATATATATATATAGATCTAGTCCTATGATGATGTATGTTATATCAACATTTGTATCAATTGCATTAGGAACTCTACTTTCATATTATGTCCATAATTAGGTAAATGGTGAACTATCCAATTTGCTTGCCTAAAATATGAGAAAAACTAGTTCCTCCAAATTTCATGGTCAAGTAGCAAACATCTTTCTCTAAATTAGCAATAACCCCGCCATAAACAATGGAACTCTCATTTCATGGTCAAGTTGCTGATCATATATATGGGGAGGGATCCGTTGACACCTAGTGTAAGTGTAAGAGTTCTACTTTTACACCTTTTTATAGCCTTAGATCTCTTTTGATCTAACAGCTAAGAAGCACGGACACTGACACAGTTACGACACGACACGGACATATCGACATGACAACTTTTAAAAATTCAAGATACAACACGACAGGGATACGGCAATAAATGAATAATATATATATATATATATATATATATATATATATAGAATTTTATGCAATGTTCTAAAAAATTGTTCGAAGTTTGAACATTTTTGTGCCCCACCATAAGAACTATATGGCTCATGGTATAATATTAGTGCTCTTTAACCCCTTTGCATAAAAATCTTTCTCTAGTTAAAAGTAATCATTATAGCTGTACATGTAGGAAACCTTTTATAGCTGTACAGGAAACCTTTTAAGCCTTCGGTCAAAAAGCAAAGGTCACTCATCAATCATCTCCTATTTTCCAAATAGAGAGAAGGAGAAGCGAGATGAAGAGCATCAGACCAAGACAGAGAAGCGAGTCGGCAACGGCAACGGCAACAGCAACAGCAACAGCAACGGCAATGGCAACGGCAACAGCAGTTATTTTTTCGATCTTTAGATTGTTTCTTTTCAATTTTTTGTGGGTTCAGTTTCCCGACGAACTGTGGATGTCCACCTCCGTCAATGGCGAAACGCAGTCTACTCCCTTCTCACGTCGTATTCTACAAGTGTCAGAACCGCGTCCCATAAGTGTCTGAAATTATTTTGCTAGTTTTATTTTTTTGACACGTATGGAGCGTGTTCGACACGTGTCGGAGGCGTGTCGGGAGCGTGTCCGTGTCCGACACGTGTCAGACACAGCCACGCCTCCAAAACAGGGGTGTCCGTGCTTCCTAGTCTAACAGCCTTATATTTGTGGATCTTTTTACTTAAGTTGCAAATACGAGTCGGTTCAAGACGAAAGATCTAAGACCCATTTATATTGTGTTTTATTTTCTTTTGTTTTCACACCCATTCTTACGAGTTACGACGCTCCCACTCTCTTCGCTTTCAAGCTCTAACCCCATACATTCTAATCACCTTCTCACACCCACAATCTCTAATTCCCACATACTGAAACAAATGTAGCTGCACCAAGAACTCCAGAACTGCAGCAAAAACTAGAAAACAAGTTTTATGAATTTCTTAATCTTCTTCCTCTTCGTCTCCTAAAAAATAAACATAGTAGATTTTTTTTTTTTTTTTGAATCTATTTCCTTGTTCAGTTTTGGTATAAATATATAATCAAATCTCAGTTGATATTTTTTAGACTAGGGGGAAAAGAAAAAAAAAAAAAAAAAGAACCTAAAGGTTGTTGGTGGATCTGGTGTAAAGAGGCTTCATTTGAATGTTTTATTTGTTTTTTGTTGTGGTCTTGTGGAATTTCATATTTCCTCTTTTAATGGAGCTAGGGTGGTGCTATATTTTTTGAAGACTTGGAGTACTGGAAAAACCATCCTCTTCTTTCTCTCTCTCTTTTTTGTTTTTTGTTTTTTTGTTTTGTTGTTGTTGTTGTACGTTGTTGTTGTTTGGGATGGATGGGGGTTGCTAATAGTAGTTTGGTCTTCCACTAATATTAAACAAATTTTCGTAAATGGGAGTTCTTTATTTTAATATGCTATTGTTGGAGTTGCTTGTAACAGTTTGGTCTTATACCTAGTCGCCGCAAAGTCGAGCTATTGCTGGAGTTGTGGAGTTTTTGCTGATGAACTATTTCCAAAAGTGGATGGGCTTTTGTCACCGGTGAGAAGAGATTGATTGATCTTGAGTGAGAGATGAAGTAATTGAAATGGGTTTAGGGGTGGGGATTGAGAGAGAGAGAGAGGAAGATAGATGTAGGATCGGTTAGAAGATTAGAACATGTTCAATTGAAAGAAATGGATTTTGGGTTAATTTTGATTCAACCCTATTCATATCCAACCCAAATCTGTGTTTAAAAGATATGAAATGAGGATGATGGGAGTCGTTGGATCAAAAGATATCTAAGGTTGTAAAAAGGTGTAGAAGTAAAACTCTTACATTGGGTGTCAACGGAACCCTTCCCTATATGTATATATAGGAAGAGATTCTCTCCATTTAATGGACAGTAAATTGAAATCTGGACTACTCACATCATATGGGATCCATAAAAACACATAAAACTTGTACGGTATGAACGGTTCTAATGTCAATGAATCATTCAATGCAATGAAGAGGACCCTTGCTCATATATTTATATATATATCATTTACTCTCATATTATTTAGGTGAGTAGGTAGTTGGGTTAAAATCTAGTCACGAAGAGTAAAATTACGAATCTAAGCCTGATCCCATAATATATAAGATTACCATTATAGCCTACCACCGATCTGGAGTGTTTTTGGATCTTTTGAATCATTCATATGGTCATTCTATTTATGAATGTGCTTCCAAATATATATGAGAGTGATTAGACTTGCTTTGATCGAGCTTCAAAGGAGAATTTGAGCAGTTTTTCCTCTTCTTAACTCTGGCCCACAAATTATTAATTAGATCTTGAATGAAGACGCCATCCAAATTTTAAGTCATAATTAAGTTTTATTTAGAGCTTTAAGAATTATTTTTTTTCCTTTTGCCAAACGAGGGGTATTTTAAGTCATTTGGCCTAGACTAATCCCTCCGTTACCCTTTGATTCACAAATTAGATGCAAACTCATGCATCTGATAATAAAGGAACGAAAACTCGAACTCAGGACCTATAGTTCATAAGTTGTGATCGTTTGTCATTAATTTGAGCTACCCTAGTGGGTAACATTTTAGTTATTCAAACCCCCATTATTTAGTATTTCCCTTACCCGATATTGTATAGACCTAAAGCATCAATGGCTTTTCCCAACTCATTCCTAATAATTTGAAGTAGATAACACAGCAAGTGAACATAATATTTAATCCCTTCGGTATAGGAGTCATAATTTGAAGTAGAAAATACAATTACAGGCAACAGCAGAACGTATAACAACTTCCCAAATCTATTATTTTTAGTAAACTATTGGGAAGATTTGAGAAAACAAAGAGCAGGGGAAAAGGAACCTTTCCCTCCACACAAACAACTGGGATCAGCCTCGATCACGCGTATATTAATTCACAGTATAACCTGAACCAAACAAAAAAAAAAACAAAGGGTTCAAGGGAAAGAAGGCTTTCCGTGCATGGATCCACTTTTTTCATTGAACATGTCTAAAGAAATGATCTAGACGGTCCATATATGGGCCCCACCTCATATAGATGGTCAGATTTCATTGATAATGTGGAGAAGATCCTCTGTCATCCTTTCTTTTCACACAAACAACTCCAACCAACCTCAGGTGTATATCTAAAAAAAAATATATAAAAAGAAAAAAAAAAAAAAAGGGTTGTGTGCGTGAATGAGCCCATGGCTGATGGCTGACTACTCGGTTGACATTGCAATCAGCCCAGTCCAAGTTTGCAGCCCGACAGTCATCGTATGCGTGAATGAGCTCATGACTGGCTACTTGGCTGACATCATCTTGAAAGTTCATTTGATTGCTATGTACCATAATTTGCACACATTGGAGAGGAGATTAACAATAAATAAATAAATGGACCAAGAGTCAATACGAAATCAAGCCCATCAATTAATAGAGTAAAGCACGGTTCATCAAAATATAACTATATTTACCAAAATCACTATAAAAAAAGACTCAACAAATAATAAAAATGATAATGAAAATAAAAATGTTCCATTAAGGACTTAATGTTTGCTCCTTTGGCGCCTTAAATTTTGCCACTATTATGTTAACCTCTAGAAGGCAAAAAAAAAATTTTAAAAAAAAAAAATTGCTTACTGATTTTGATGGATAGTCATTTAGTGCAGGCCCAAAATCCAATGAAGAATTTGTTGATTTTCTTGCTAGGGAAGGGCATAAAGCCATGTGTAATTTTCAAGTTTTAGATATATTCTTCCCCTTCTGTGATTTGTAATTTGTTGTTTGGGGATCTGACTGGTGTTTGTGCTATCAGGTCTAGTTGAATGAATATCCATTAAACCAAAAAAAAGAAAAGAAAAGAAAAGAAAACCAATTGTTTACTCCATAGGATTCTACATTATTAGCTTCTTTTTTATTTTGAAATGTTTCAAAATTATTGTCACATGATTATTTTAAATGTGAGTGAAAGAATGATAGGATCATCTAAAATATAAGAGAAAATTAACATCAAGCTTTATATAAGACAAGCAAATAAAATCTGTGCATTATCCAAAAACATGTGGTACAATACTACAACAGAGGTACAGACAAATGTGATTAAAGTAATTTCTTTAGAGCATCTACTACAGCCGTTGGAGATTGATGAGGAAGATAATGGCGAAGAGAAAAATTTGGAAGCCGTCATCTGATGGATAATATTTAGTAAAGTAAACCATTATTATTATTATTATTTTGAGATAGTAAATTAAAGTAAACTTTGTTGGGCCTGGATGAGCAAAGAGAGATTATGCTAAAGGATGATACGAGTCCACTGGTAGGGGCAAGAGCATCCTTCTAAGCACCACAGAATTTTACCTCTGCAGAATTTTGTGTACTGTTGGTAGTACGAGGAGCTATCAATCGATTGACAATTGTTATGGCAGAAGGGGATGCTTTACACCTACTCATCCGATTAGCACAAGGAAAGCGGAAATCAAATGTTGGGGTGGAGGCTTTTTGTTCATAACTATTAAAGAGAATTGCTACAAGTTTTTACCTTTTGTTTTTGGAGTACTAATTATGTGAATAGATCCTGTAATGGGTTTGGCTTACAGTGTAGCCGAGTATGCACTTGATGTGAAATATGTTGAGGAATGGTAGAATAATGGCCTATGCACTATGGCGCCTTTTGTTTATTTTATTTTATTTTTAATTAAGAGTAGGAGTAGAAACATTAAAAAAATAATTTAGAATTCCAATTGGGTTGGCACCCTATGCAACCTGATCATGTGTTCACTACTCTAAATACATCCTTAGCCCAAAAAAGATGTGCTTGGCTTAAATAGTCTTTCATTTGCTGTATGTTTGAAGCCATAACTTTTGAATGGATAAGATCTTTTAAATGGAATAAACAAAGTAATTTGCCATTACCACATTAATTTATGAGTTGAAAAACGAAGGATAGATATATCCCGTGATAACTTTAGCATTTTCAAATATGTATATATATGTATAGATGATGATTAGGTGAGCATATACTGTTATAATTTATATCAATACCCGCATTGGAGATTGTACCTCATGCAATAGTAGATAATGAGGTATGTCAAACCAATGCACAAGGTAAAACCAATAATACGTGGTGCTGATATAACTTATATCAGCTCAATCCTAACTCGAATTGAAATCGATTAGGATTTTTCAGTCCAAGCCCAACCCAATATATGGAAAACTATTGCCCAAGCTTGTCCATTGACAAGGTTGGGTTCAAGTTGGGCGGGCTAAATCCACCCAAGTTGCAGCCTTACAAAAAATTGTCCATTGAGATTATTTTGATCATTTTAGTAATAATTTTTTCAACTTTTAATTCAAACCGTCCACAGAGCTCATCCCACAACGTTGAGTTTTAAACACCTCAGCACCAAATCCTTAAAAAGCAATGTTTTGCTGAATATGTGGCAACATTATCAATTAGATGTCGTTTCGTCATCTTCTCAAATATACACGTGATCGACTTTCCTAGAGCGATAGAAATGGGCAATTACCTACCGATTGTACACTTGAGTTGTTGTTTGTGTTCCACATTGTGATCCCTATTAACCCACAATCAAGAACTGAGAATAAAGTAAAATGTACTCCGTAACTTAGTATTGAGCATTTATACAGAGTATATTTTATTGTGAAAGTGGATAAGTGAAAGTGGCAGTTTCCATTTCACATTATGATCCACTTGCACCTATCCACATATGGGTGAGTTGATGTTATATGACAGTTTTCTCATTTTCACTTTAATTTGGACACATAAGGTGGGTGTAAAAGAATAATTACAAAAGATGGTGAAATAAAATTTTTCTATATTTATTTGATAAGAAAAATCAAATCATTCATTGGAAGTACTAATACAACAAGGAAATACAACTCCTAGCATCTTCCAACACTACAACACTCCAAATAATTTTAGGAACTCTATTTTCATATTATGTTCATAATAATTAGCTACATGTGCACATTTACAAAACTTCGTGGATATTTAGCTAGTTAATTACTCCGTAATAATTAGGGCAACCTTAGTAATATCTTTATAATAAAAAAAGGGTGGCGCTATTGCCAGAGCATCAATTGTTGCATCCACGGCTTGATATAACAAATGGACCAAATTACCCTTTTGAAGTAAAAAAGACAAGGGAAAAAGAAGAGAAAAGCGAGGAGAGAGAGAAAGCAGAACAACAAAGAAGGATGTAGACAACTAGACAAGAGAAAGGGGTTCAAACTAATAGAACTCAAAGAAGGTAAGGCTTGCAAACGCAGTTAGAAGGGAGGTCGTCTTCTATGGAGAAGGTTACAGGCAACGGCAGAGAAGTGACAATGTGTTGTTTGATTGCTGGATTTAGGTAAGATGCGTGTTGTTCGATTCTAGTAGGTAAATTGGGTTGTACCTCACTCTCTCTCTCTCTCTCTCTCTCTCTCTCTCTCTCTCTCTCTCTCAAGCCCTCGATTGGACTAGCCTTCCCAAACCTTCTCTCTTCAACCCTTCTGTAGACACCCAAATTTTGCTGGGCCGCCTTCGGACAAAATCAATTAACCTATCAACAGTACAATTAGGTCGGACACACTCCGCACCTAACTTTATTCACCCTGTCCTACCCATTAGGATAAAGCCTTTCCTCGATTCAACCCTCGGCATCTGAAGCCCAAGAGCCAGCAACGGGTGCGATACCCGAGAACCCCGAATCGAACCCCTAAATCGATACTAGGTGGTTCAACTCCTAACAATCTTCGATCCGATGGTCAATCCAACCGTAGGATCTTCAATTCAATATCCCTAGAGCGGTCTAAGACCATTTGATTGGGAATCAGAAGGCACGGCCCTCCGATCCCCAATTTCCCCCAAATTGAACCCTTAATTCAGCACTAGGTGGTTCAATCTCCAACAATCTTTAATCCCACGGTCAATTCCACCGTAGGATTTTCAATTCCACATCTCTAGAGCGGTCTAGGACCATTTGATTGGGAATCAGAAGGCACGAACCCTCCGATCCCCAATTTGCCCCAAATCGAACCCCTAAATCGGTACTAGGTGGTTCAATCTTCCGATAATCCTTGATCCGACGGTCAATTCAACCGTAGGATCTTCAATTCAATATCCTTAGAGCGGTCTAGGACCATTTGATTGGGAATCAAAAGGCACGAGCCCTCCAATCCCCAATTTCCCCCAAATTTAACCCCTAATTCAGCACTAGGTTTCAACCGTAAGATCTTCAATTCAACATCCCTAGAGTGGTCTAGAACCATTTAATTGGGAATCAGAAGGCATGGGCTCTCCGATCCCCAATTTCCCCCAAATTGAACCCCTAATTCCGCACTAGGTGGTTCAATCCCCAACAATCGTTGATCCGATGGTCAATTCAACCGTAGGATCTTCAATTCAATATCCCTAGAGCGGTCTAGGACCATTTGATTGGGAATCAAAAGGCACGAGCCCTCCGATCTCCAATTTCCCCCAAATTGAATCCCTAATTCAACACTAGGTGGTTCAATTTCCAACAATCCTTGATCCGATGGTCAATTCAACCATAGGATCTCAATTAAACGTCCCTAGAGTGGTCTAGGACCATTTGATTGAGAATTAGAGGGCACGAGCCCTCCGATCCCCAATTCACCCCCAATCGAACCCCTAATCCAGCACTAGGTGGTTCAATTCCTAACAATCTTCGATTCGATGGTCAATTCAACCATAGGATCTTCAATTCAACGTCCCTAGAGCGGTTTAGGACCATTTGATTGGGAATCAGAAGGCACGAGCCCTCCGATCCCCAAATTGCCTAAAACCGAACCCCTAATGCAACTTTAGGTGGTTCAATTCCTTCACAATTTCTCATCCAATGGTTAATCCAACCATTGGATCTTCAATTCAACCCCTCGAGATCAATACAGGACCATTTGATCGAAGATCGGGCCTCATTCAGCTCGCGAACAGCAAAACCCTAATTGCAGAGCCCAATGAGCATCATGCTCGCATCCGGGCCATTCAATCCCACCCTAGAGAGTGCACACTCCACTCTTTGGTCCCAAACCAAGTTTGGGGACCCAAAGTTTCAATCCCCATTCAAGATCACCGGTCGGATTTCACCCGATCATCGATCGAGCGCTATCACGCAATCGTACGGCCCCACAGTTGGGCGAACCACCACCATAGGCCCACCACAGCGGCCCCACACCTTCTAGAAGGGCACACTGCCCTAGAAACACAAGTTCCCATGTGTGATGATGAGAAATCATCACAAATGTAGGAAAATTGTGCCCACGCTGGCCAAACCAGCGTTGAGGATCTTGTTTTCGGCTCTGCAGTATCCTGCAGCCCCCCTGCAGCCAAAATCCAACTGGGGGATGGGACATGAGCCCACGCTAGCCATGCCAGCGTTACCTACGCCTGCCATGCCAGCGTGGGTAAGGCAACCTACCCTTTTGCCATTTTGGACCACTTTACCCTCATCAAATGAGGTATTTCCTTCATCAAACAAAGCCTAAATGCCTTCCACATCCCATGTGACCAAAATGCCCCTTCCAAATGACCATTTTACCCCTAAAAGTCCATGTTTTCCTATAAATAGCCCACATTTCATCCAAAGAAAGGATCCCAATCCCAATCCCCAACCTCTAAGCCAACTCCCTTCATCCTATCTCTCACACACACAAACACTCAACCCAATTCCCATACATCCACCCTCCATCCTTGCCTAAAAACCCTCCCCTTATCTCACATATACATAAAATCACCCCATTTTGATCCAAAGAATCTCATCCACCACAAGGAGCCCACCATATATCCCTTCACAAACCCTTTCCCACAAGTTTAGGGGCTGTTCTTGAAGGAAAATCCAAAGGTTGGACCATCCAAGTTCCATTTGGATAGCATAAAAGACACAAATTCTGCTGCAGTTTTACTACAGAAAGACTATCAAGTTCGTGTCTGCTGAGTGGCAATTTCACTTCTGCTGACTGGTAACTCCACTGTTACCCCACTTTCCTTCCCTATTTCACTCCACCACCTCCCAAGCACACTTGGAATCACCAAAGGAGCATCTCAAAGAAGATTTTCAAGCCTAGAAGAGGAGCACTCAAGCCTAACTTGGTCAAAGCTAAGGTGAAATTACCTACACTAGGTGAGCTTCTTTCTTTTTATTTCATTCCTAAGCCTTTTTAGTTTAATTTCCTATTAAGCTTACCGTTATTCTTGCAGCCTTAATATGTGATTGTCACCCTCCCTACCTTAGCTCGAGTACGTACCTAGGTCTCCTAACACGTGTCGTGAAGGATCAACCTTTGTATGGTGGGTTAAAGGCAGGGAAACCCTAAACCACCCAATGCTTGCAAACCATTCCAATAGGTTGCTAGCACCGATTTTTCATTTCTTTCATTGCATGTGAGCTTGCATATATGATGTGTGAAATGGAAATTTAAGCATATCTAAAGGTTGGGAGGATGTTTAAACAAAATCAAATTTGGTAAGGTTAGGTTCATGCATGCATGCATATTGTTTACAATAACCTCTTCTTGTCTCCTTGAGCTACAGCCCCTACACACTCATGATATGTGTCGCAGTAGGCTTCTTTTCTTCTTTCTTTTACTTTCGAGGTTGAATCCTCCAGGTTGTGGTCGTTGCAACTCTTGCCCCTAAAAATTCTAACTATTTACTATTGAGGTTAAATCCTCCGGGTTGTGGTCGTTGCGACTCTTGCCCTTAAAAATTCTAATTATTTACCTGCTTTATTTACAGCTTTATTTACCGCTTTATTTAGAGGCTATGGCTTTTCGCTACCCTTTGGGTTGTGGTCGTTGCGACCTTTTGCCCCAATACTTGAGCACTTTTCATTTTATAGTCACTTGACCCTTTTTATTTTATGTACATATACTTGTGCTTTTCAAATCAAAAAACATCGCATTCATGAATTCCAAGCCTTGCCAAGGTTGATTATGCTTATACATCTTTTGACATTTTCGATGCGCTTATCTTGAAATTTCATGCCATGTTGATATTTCAATTCTATTCTCATGTGAATAAGATTCAAATAATGTCTTGAGATAGTCTATCATGCTATGGATAGAGAGTTTACAGCATCATATGTTTAAAAACTCATCCATAACATAATAGCTTATCGCCGTCAAATGGATTTATTTAATTGACCCGCCAGATTCCAACGAATCACCTCACCCCGAGTTCAGGAATTCGTGCGTGTCCCTATGTCATGTAGTAAAAATCTCAATCCTTAGGAGATTTAGTTGATTACACTTTTATTCAATTAATTCAAGTGTGCACTAAGTTTGGATGAGATTCCTCCCAAAACCATCTTTAAGCTCCGAGAGCTCTAAGTACTTTTTCAAAAAATCTTTTAAAGTTGAAAGTGATTCTTTATATTCCAAATCCTTGTTGAAGGATTCATACCTACATAGGACCATTGTCCTCAAATCACCTTTTTGGCAACATTACCATCTTTATCAAAAAAAGATTTTTGGTTCGTACAGGACCTCTTGCCAACAAACAAGTTGTTGACACACGTGTTGTTTTCAAATTGACAAGTTCATTCCAAAAATGAATTAAACAAATTCTTTTCATTAAAGAGGCGCGTGCTCTCCCAAAAAGGGCTTTATCTTAATCAAATCAATTTTCCAAAACTATCATTCCATGTAAGATTTCCCTTCTACTATGGATTGAGAAAATCATAAAGCTTCACCTTTGCTTTATTTTACACTTCAAAAGTGTTCTTTCCTTAATCAAACACATTTTCTTCCTTCAAAAGGAACCTATGTCTTCAAAAGGCAATCTTTTCCCTTCAAAAGGGAACATTCTCTTCATTTCAATAGCTTTCAAAAAGCATCTTTTTCTTTACCCATTCCTCAACTTCAAAAGTTTCGAGTTTTCTCCAAACCCCAAAAGAGGTTTGCGCTTGATATTAATTCTTTAAAAATGGACTCACATCATTTCCATTTCCATCCTTTCATAAAGGATTGATTTTTACCACTGCAAGATAGGGATGCTTTAGAGTTAATCAATTTGACTTAAGATACCCCAAGAGAAGGAAGACGAATTTGTGGTCCTTTCAAACAAATTTCATTCACAACCTTAAGGCATACTCTTTCAAAACCAACACTTTCAAAAGAGACTTTGTTCTAATGCCTTTAAAGATCTCTTTTTCAAAAGGACAAAATTCATCACCTTTCTAAAGGGTATTCTATGTCAAATCATTCGTATAGGAAATTAACAATATCAAATGGGATTTTAATCAGAAAACATCGTTGAAATCGAGAACCGTTGGATTCCGACGGGCGACGTGGGGTGCCTCACACCTTCCCCACTTGTAACTAAACCCCCTTACCTTTAATCTTTAGTCTCATAGACCACTAAGAGTCAATCAAATTCCAAATGGACCTCAAATGGACCCGTTTGATGATAAGACCTCAGATGGACTTATTTTGGGATCTCAGATGACCCCACTCTCTAATCAACCATAGGATGCCCAGTCACATCCTCAAACCTCCTGATTGGTGGCGACTCCATAGCCTTGATAATTCTAGATATGCTCGCATGCCTAGGACGGTCAAGGCGCCCTTGAAATGAACTCAACACACACCCACCAGAAAACGGACGCCCCGGGGTCGTCCCAAAAGCGCCTAGGAAGGGAAAACATCCCATCCCTCTTTTTGGGGTAGCGACACCTTCAAAAAAAAAAAAAAAAAAAAATTCCTGTAGACCACAGCTTGGTAATAAATCAAGCTTCAATTCACAATGGAGCTATAGAGTTTTAGGGCTGGGCTTGGTTATTTTATTTCTTTGTTTCCTCGTTATTTTTCTTCCAAATTAACACAAATCATAGCCTATTGCAAATGGTTGTTGCAAATTGGCCAAAATCTGACAGGCAAGAAGATGTTCTTAGAATAGAGGGGCATCGTCACCGGTAGGTGGCCTCACGGGACAATGTCATTAATTTTAGACGATTGAGTTTCTTCTTTATTTATTTCTCATTTTTCCCCTTTTCCGAGATAGGGAGTTATCGGTATTCACTATTGTCGAGCAAACCCTGTGTGATTGGACTAAAGTGGATGGAAGGGTGTTGGGTTGCAATAAGAAGGTTGTGTTTTAGATGTTGAGAGTGGAGATAGATGAGAGCTAACGATGACATAGGTGAGGGTATGGTGGTGAGATTGTAGTTTGGTTCATGGATTCATCGAAGGTGAAGGAAAAATGGTGGCTTTTTCTAAACTTTCTGACCATTTCTTTCTTGTTTTTGACTTCAAAAGGGTAATTTAGTCAATTAACTATATTTTTATTGAAAGGACCGTGGAAACAACAATTTATTCTCTGGCATTAACGCCAACCTAAAAAAATGCACAACCTTTTGCTGGCCTGTGACACTTTGTTAGTTTCCCCAATCACTTTTTTGGATATTTATCTAGTAAAGGAAGGGTAATTTTGTGGTACCCATAAGGTTTTTAGGGTACAATACTCACTTACCATTTAAAATGACCTACTTACCATTTGAAGTGGTTCAAAATAGCCTTCTTACCATTTGAAATGATGCACTTACCATTTAGTGACTACTTACCTTTTGAAATGATTAACTTACTATTTCAAGTGGCTCACTTACCATTTGCACTTACCAACTTACCATTTCAAGTGACCTTATGGGTATTTTACCCAATTTTTTGCTAGGGTATCATAGAATTGGCTATAATGACAACCTTAGTTATATTTAAAATAATAATAATAATTAATAAAAGACAGCCTTTTGCTGACACAAAGTAAATATTCAGACATTGTTTCGCCATCACCCCAAAAGTACACTTGAGTTGCTTAGTCGACACTTCTTTTGTTATTGAAAACCAATTGTATACTTCTTACGTTTCTAAATTATTTAATTGGCCTCCTTTTTATTTTGGGATGTTTCAAAATTATTGTCACATTCTAAAGGTTAATGATTCCCTTTATTTCATTTTTTAAAATACCCTTAAAAGGGTATTATCCCTTTTTCTAATGTTTTAAGGTAAAATTGGAGTATCAAAACATATTATTAATGTGAAAACATTTAATAGGATTTTTTTAAAAAAGTGTGTTTTCACAAAAAGGACAGTCAATTAGAATGGGATGAAGTATTTGCGTTATAATTTGTGTCTACCTTGTCATCTTATAGTAAAAAATGGAGAATAGTGTAAATTTTGAATTTAATAATTAATGAGCATAATATATATATAGATAATATACAGATCTAGTCCTATGAAGACATGATGATGTATGTTATATCAACATCTTGTATCACTTGCATTAGGAACTCTACTTTCATATTATGTCCATAATTAGCTAAATGGTGAACTATCCAACTTGCTTGCCTAAAATATGAGAAAAACTAGTTACTCTCATATTATTTAGGTGAGTGGCTAATTGGGTTAAAATCTAGTCACGAAGAGTAGAATTACCAATCTAAGCCTGATCCCATAATATGTAAGATTACCATTATAGCCTACCACCCATCTGGAGTGTTTTTGGATCTTTTGAATCATTCATATGATCATTCTATGTATAAATGTGCTTCCAAATATATATGAGAGTGATTAGACTTGCTTTGAATCGAGCTCCAAAGGAGAATTTGAGTAGTTTTTGCTCTTCTTAACTTTGTCCTACAAATCATTAATTAGATCTTGAATGAAGACGCCATCCTAATTTTAAGTCATAATTAAGCTTTATTTAGAGCTTTAAGAATTTTTTTTCTTTTTTTGCCAAACGAGGGGTATTCTAAGTCATTTGGCCTAGACTAATCCCTCTGTTACCCTGTGATTCACAAATTAGATGCAAACTCGTGCATCTGATAATAAAGGAACGAAGACTCGAACTCAGGACCTATAGTTCATAAGTTGTGATCGTTTGTCATTAATTTGAGCTACCCTCGTGAGTAACATTTTTGTTATTCAAACCCCCCATTATTTTAGTATTTCCCTTACCCGATATTGTATAGACCTAAAGCATCAATGGCTTTTCCCAACTCATTCCTAATAATTTGAAGTAGATAACACAGCAAATGAACATAATATTACTCCTTTCAGTATAGGAGTCATAATTTGAAATAGAAAATACAACAGGCAACAGTAGAATGCCAATCCCTTGTTTTCTTCTTCACCTAGACTGGATTGGCCAGCCAAGTTGGATATTTCACTTCTCTGAATAAACCCTACTTTCAGCAATTTATCCACTTCCGTGGAAATTGTCTGAGCCCGATCATCAGACAATCTCCTTTGCTTCTGAACCACAGGCTTGCAGTTTGGGTTAAGCTGCAGTTCATGACTGATAATTTGAGGATAAATTCCAGGCATTTCGTGTGGTGACCAGGCAAATACATCAAAATTTTTCTTCAGAAACTGAAACAACTCTACGGTGTCGCCCTCATTCGATGACTTCCCGATCCAGAAGAACTTCTCCGGGTTTTCAGGATCAATCACTTTCTTTATGAATTCTTCCCTGGTTCTGTCTGCAGGCTCCAGAGCTGTTTCCTCGACCCTAGGCCTCTCCTCCTTTCATTGCTATAAGGGGTTTGGATCAACCTTAGCTTTCTTCTTCTACTCTGAGGTCTGCTTTGGGCCTTTGGGCTTGTCAGCACCAAAGCTAGGGATGCGTGGAATTTTGGATTTAACATTTTCCTCCAGGAAGGTTGAATGACTTGCATATTATACCAAAAAGCACTCTCAAGCTGTTGCTTGACTTCCTTTAATCTCCATGATTCCCTCAGGACATAGGAACCTGATGGACTAATGGTAAGAAGATGAGATAGCTTTAATGGCGTGGATCCAGGGTCACCCGAGAATCACGTTGTATGTTGACCTCTCTTGAATGACCACAAAGGTTTCCATGGACTGAACTAGCCCAGCCCGAACTAAAAGAGTAATCTACCCCAGAAAGAAGGTCATATTCCCATTGAAAGCTCTCAAACTGACATGGCAAAGCTTGAGATCGTAGTCTTTCAACCGAAGTTGACCAAACAGTTTCTGGAAGATCACATTCATCAATGCCCCATTGTCCTACATAGACTTTCCCTACATCGTAATTTCCAATGAGCATTCGAACTACCAGAGCATCATTGTGGGGGCATCGAATTGCTACCTTAGACTCGACATCTCTAAAGAAAAAAAGCTTTTCTTTAGACTCTCCTTCTTCCTGAGGAAGTAGAATCGGTTCACTCCTAACATCACCGACCTCGGCATTTTGACAGGCTATCCTGTACTGAGCTCTGAGTTGGCTAGCTGACAGAGCAATTTCCTCATATCGACCTGTGATAACATCAATTCTTCTTAGGATTTTCAATTGATTGGATTGAGGAATTCTATTCTCAGGCTTCTTGGGTTCAGATTGCTGTCCTTTCTCACCTCGAGCTATGAACTCATTCCGTTTGCCTTCCTTAACCATAGTTTCGAGATTGTTTTTTAGGATTCTGCAGTCCTTTGTTTTGTGTCCATGGTCTTTGTGGTAATTGCAAAATAACTTTATGTTTCTCTTCTCGGGATCCCCAACCATGGGTTTAGGTCTTTCGAAGAACTCTTTTCCTTCCACAGATTTCATCGGTTTGTAGATCAAGAGGGTGAAAACCGTGAAAATTGCCTGGTTCGAGTTAGCAGACCCTCTAGACTTCTCCCCTCGGGGTTATTCCTTGTGGGGTTTGGAATCTCTTCTCTTTTCATCTCTTTCATTATTCTTGACGAATTTAGGCTGGTAAAAATCATCCAGTTTTGAATAGCTACTTACAGTAGAGAACAATTTGGCTAGGCTTTTGGGAGGATTGACTGTTAGTTCTTTGAATAAGGGGGATGGCTTTTTCAACCCAAGCCGAAACAATTCCATGGCATTCTTTTCCATTGGATTATCAATCTCGTTATAAACTTCCTAAAATCTTTGAGAATATTCCCGAAGACCTTCCCCATCTTTTTGTTTCAGTTTGTAGAGATTTTGTATTGTTCTCAGGAATTTACAACTAGTGATAAACCTCTTTTTAAAGAGCTTACTTAGCTCTTCCCAACTGTTAATAGATTCATTTGGGATTTTGGCCCACCATTTAAGAGCCACATCACCCAAACTCATAGGGAAAATTTTATAAAGAAATCTCTCATTTCGAGAGTACAGAAACAGGTGTTGCAAATAATAATTTATATGATGATCAGGGTCTATAGAAAGCAAGTAAGGAGTAAATGTTATTTTGGAGTACTCTCGTGGGATTTGAACCCATTGAATCCACTTCGTAAACGGAGTCCGAATCACTGTTAGGCACCTTTGCTTGTCTCTTCCTCTTTCAACGTTATCCCGACGTCTTTTGAAATCCTCTCCGTCATTCTCCTCATATCTGGGAGATTACGAGTGCTTTCTATTATTTCCACCAGAACTCCTCTTCCTTCTCCATTCGAGAGACCTAGATCTGTGGTGGTGCCTCTCGTCTTGGTACGTTCCTTCCTCAGAATCACCTCGACCATAAGATTTATGGCCATCCTTGTTCCATCTTCAGGAATGACCAGAATGTCTTGAACTACACTCTGGAGACCTTCAGACTAGCTCATTATATTATCTATCCCCTCGCTCTGAGTACAAGTTCTCTAGATTAGGGGAACGATGCCTATCCTCATGCCCACTACGGTGATGGTGATGGGAAAGCTTATTTATGGGTGAACTTTCCTGATGGTGAGTACGATGAAGTGGGCTAGTTTGGCTGGCTGTCTTGACAGCAACATTGGCATCCCTGCGAGCAAAAATTAGCTGAAGATGGCAATGGTAGTTCTATTCTACCGTCAATTTGGCGAGCTGTGCTGTCTGAATTTCTAACTGCATAGTGGCTATTAATTCCACCACTGCTGCTGGGTTGGGGTTGTTTGTGACAGCCTTATCAAACGCAGCTTCCAAGGCTAGCTGGTCATCAATAGAATGGAGGACAGCAGTCATCTCTGGAGAAATCTGATGTTGTTTAATGGAAGGGGGTTGACTAGTTCCTACTGGCAGGTAAAAGAGGAACCACCAGCGAAGGTTGAGTTTCTGCACGTTTTCCATTATCCCTTCCAATGGTTTAATCTACACGGTGAAATTCGTTTCAGATCTGGTCCGACCGTAAGTGGACAGAGGTGGAGTGACTATCTTATCATGATGGTTCCCACAGATGGCGCCAAATTGTGTGGGTCTGAATCTAGACCTCGAACACTACTACTGGTATTGAAGCTGAATCTCACCGATGGACCTGCATTCACAAGATAAGAAAACAATGTCAGAGGGAGGGCTAAGGTGGGTTTGGCCAAGCCGTCTCCAAAGCTCAAGTTAGATGATGTTTTATGGAGGTTGAGACAAGGAAGAAGAAGAAGAAATTAGGGTACTATAGCTTAACTTATTTGGCTTCATCATATTCTATTTATACCCACCCGTACAAACTGACCATTGTAGGGTCAAATAACTGCCTAGGTTAGGTCAGATCTGACTATGATTTATTAATAACCGTCTGATTATGGTTTACTAATTAGGGTTGAATAATTAACCATGGTTTTCTATAACTGTCAATCACGACTGACAGTTATGCCTAGAGATTTGGATTGTAGTGATGTCTTGGACTAGTAGTGCAAACCATACAGTAGGTGTCCCGAGCTAGATAAGAGGTCTTGAGTTGGATGGTCACGTGTCTTACCTTGGGCTGATTATGCTGTATTATAGCCCCGTGCTAATAGTTCCAGTTTGAGCTCCCTCCCCGAGTTGGGGTCTTCGGTTTAGGAATATTCCCACACAACTACCATGGCTGGGAAGCACAAAAGCCATGGCTATGGCTGCCATGGCAGGGAGCATGGACTCCTCTTCTTTGATTTCTTTCTTTCTTTATTTCATTTTTCCTTTTACTGGTGTGGTTCATCGTAGGGTAAAGAATGGGTTTTTTTTTTATTTTTTATTTTTTATACTATAACCCATCTTTTATTAAAATAAAGGAAAACAAAATTGGAAAAATAAAAGAAAAAGAGCAATCAAGAGAAAGCTCACTCCACAAGATAGCTAAGGTCTAAATCGATAATAAGGTAAACCATACATATCCTTAGTAGTAATAGGCAAAACCTCTATAGGAGTTGTCCACCACCAAGTAAAGCTAGAAAATCCCAAACCTAAATTGATGCATTATCAGCTGCAACATTACCCTTACGAAAAATATGATTAAACTGGAAATCCATATGCTTCAAGTAAAACTGACAGTTTAGCCAACGAGTTTTTAACCTCTATGGAGGCATATAGATGGGATTGTTCAAGCATTGAACAACCGAAGAAGAATCACATTCTAACCATAAGCACTTCCAACCCTTGGACCAAACATGTTCAATCCCAATGATAACAGCTAAGAGTTCCGCAAAGAAAGCTGACCGAGTCCCAATACTAATACCAAAAGTGCCTTTAACAAAACCACGACAATTCTGAAAAACACCACCATTAGCAGCTGGACCAAGATTGCCTTTGGCAAGGCCATTTGTATTTAATTTAATCCAAGAAGGGGAAGGTGGATGCCATCGAACAAGGGTTATGGCTGGAGCCTTCCTAGGCACACCTTTTACCCCAAAAGAGTGAAGAACAGAAAGATCATCAATGAGATTTCTCATTGTGCCTGAACTAACTTTACCCACATCATGTAACATAGATTTTATATGAAGCCAACTCCACTAAAAATTTGGCTTAACATCCTCAAATCTCAATAAATTCCGAGAGTGCCAAATATAATAGAAAACCATCATAGCTCCCGCAAGCCAGAGATTAAAAACTTAGGAGCTTAATTTTTTAGTCGAAATATAATTCCAAAAATCAATAATGCTAAGCCTTAGCAAAAGCAATGTTATGTGAAAAACTAAAAAGAACCACTGCTAAATAGAGGAAGCAAACTCATAGCACAAGAACAGATTATTAGCATACTCAAAATGACTAGGTTTAGCACAAAGACCACATCAGGAAACTATAAGACAACCCCTCCTTTGTAGTTAATTATCAGTAGGTAACCTATTCCAAAATAATCTCCAAACTAAAACTGAAAATCGAAGAGGAATAAAATTCTTCCAAAGATGAGTTGTCCAACCGACTGAAGGGAGTTTGTTTCTACAATGAGTATAGGCATAAGAAAAGGATAATTCTCTAAAATTTGAATATGGCCAAATAAATGCATCTGAAGAATCCTGTAATGGAATAGGCACATTAAGAATGGAGGCACAGCATCTGGAAATGTAGTGGAGAACTCATTTATAAGGGCCTAAGTCTTATTATGAATAAATGCGGAAACCTTACAGTCAAGGGAACCATCAAAATTAGAAGGAATAGATATTTGATGAAGAAGAGGATCGCCCAACCAATTATCAAGCCAAAATCTGATATTTAATCCATTACCCACTATCCATTGAGCGTGAAAAGCAATTTCAGCCAAAACAACTTTAAACCTAGGCCAAATAGAAGATGATCTATATGAAGTGGAAAATTGAAGATTCTGAATTTTAAACCGTGCCTTCATAAAATGAGAGAAAACACTATTTTAGGAGATAATGCACTAGCAAGACTTAAAAATACTTGCCCGATTAAATGCACGCATATCCTTAATACCCAATCCACCTTCATCATGAGGAGAGCAAACCTGATTCCAAGAAATAGTCACAGTCTTCCTAGAATCCACATTCCCAGACTAGATGAAATTCCTAATCCACATTTGCAAATGCTTAAGAAGAGCAGAAGGCCAAGCATATAACATAAAAGAATGCAGTAACATTGGAAAAATAACAGATTGCACCAACTGAATTCTACCAGCAAAGGAAAGAAATCTACACTGCCAACCCTCAAGCTTAGATTTTGCCTTATCAGCAAGTTGTTGCAAGTAAACTTGTTTTGGCTTTCCTTTAAAAATAGGCACCCCCAGATAGGTAAATGGAGACCTGCCTTAAGTTATACCAAGAATAGAAGTAATAGCATTTCTTCTATGAATTGCCCTTGGCCAATAAAAACCCTACACTTAGCTAGCTTTACTAATGTAATGATCAGAAGCTTAAGCATAGAGATCAAAGGCATACATGAGGGCTTGTAAACAAGAAGATGATCCTCTACAAAAAACCAAAATGTCATTAGCATATAACAAATGGGTAGGAGCTTTGAAACCCCTAGGAGAGGAAATAGGTAATATCTTAGATTCAGAAACAAGCTTAGAAATGCTTCTACTTAAAACCTCTTCTGCTAAGAAAAAAAAGCAAAGGAGAAAGGGGGTCCTCCTTGCCTAACACCTCTATTGTAACTAAAAAAACCACATGGAACACCATTGATTAGAATAGAGAGCTTAGTAGACTTCAATAATATGTGAATCCACCTTGTAAATTTCCTGCTAAAACCAAATTGATGCAGAACTTGAAAAAGGAACTGCCATTCTATAGTGTCAAAAGCCTTGATTACATTAAACTTAATACCCACATTCCCTAACATTTATTATCTAGCAGATTGAAGGGAGGTTCATCGGAGAGGTGAGGAGTTTGTGTGGAAAGAGAAGGTGAGGGAGGAGGGAGGGAAGGGAGAAGGCAGGTTTTGTTGGTTGCGAGAGTTTTTTTTTTTTTTTTTTTTTTTTCCCACAACTGTATTTTATACTTGTGTGGGGTAATTTCTACTCCCTGAGAACTGTTGGTATTGAATGAGCTGAACCTCACTCGTGGACTTGCACTCACAAGCTTAGAAAACAAGGCCAAAGTGGGTTTTGGCCAAGCCCTCTCCAAAGCTTAAGTCAGAACCCGTTTTTGGAGGTAAAGGCAAGGAAGAAGATGAATTTCAGAGGATTAGGGTACTGTAGCTTACCTTATTTGGCTGTATCGTATTCTATTTATACCCATCTATACTAACTGACCATGTAAGGTTAAGTAACTGCCTTGGTTAGGTCAGATCTGACTATGGTTAGCCAATAACCGTCTGATCATGGTTTACTAATCATGGTTGGGCAGAGAACCATGGTTTTTTGTAACCGTTGTGTCAGGAATTATAGCTGTAGTCACAGTTTTGGACTATAGTAGTAATTTGGATTGTTGTGTGAATCATGGGACAGGTGTCCCGAGATGAATATAAGGTCCCGAGCTGGGAGACTATGTGTGTTGTAACGGATCCTGGTTGAGTTGTCTTTGTCACATGTCAATAATTCTAATATGAGCTCCTTAACCCGAGCTGATCCTCGGTTTAAGAATATTTTCACATAACTTGCCCCAATTATGACTTTCCCGAGTTGGGACTTCTCATAATTTTACAATTGCTGAATGCCTTTCATTGTGCCCCTATAGCATTTGGCTTTCTAAGGCTTAGCTAGCGGAGGGCAGTTACGCCCTTTCGTATTTCAAGGCGCTGACGTCATGCGTAATGAGACTGTCCCATACGCCGTATATTGCATTTATTGCTCCAGCAGTATTATGCCTTTGGGGAAAAACAAATCACTGTTTACTTTACCTTTTGCCTTCTTTCTCCCTATTTTCCCTATTCTTTGCTTTCTCTGTTCTTTGCATTTTGCTTTCACCAGAAAGTACTTTGCACGTTGTTTTCTCGCTGGAATCCATTGTTGTTCACCGTTTACTTGCCAGAGAAAGTCTCCCTTAATTCTTTTCACCATTTCAAGATTTGCCCCACCGCCGCTGGACTACTTTTGAGGACTGTCTTTGACTCCTCCCGCCGCTTCAGAAGTTATTCTTTGGAGGTTCTTGCCGTCGCGTGGTCGTATCCCTCCGGCGAACTTGCTTTCCGGCACATTTTTTAAATCTGCGACAATACAATTCTCTCCCTATCTTAATTTTTTGGTTTACTCAGTATTATTTTCTTGGCTTGGGACTATTGGTGTTGCTCTTGTGGTTTGTTTTGTGATCCTAGGATTTTCCTCTGATTTTTGGTGCAAATCGCCAAGATTCCAATTTTCCCGCCTTTTAGGGTTTGAAAACCCCACTTTGGGGTAAAACTAAGAGGGAGACCCTTAATCTCCTCTTTTTGACTTTTTCCAACACCAAGCTGAGTGACTCCTGAGCTGACACTTAGAATAATTTTTGAGTTTGTCAAGACAAGGCAAACATACCTGTCAGAACATTGTTCTGGAGACTCAGGTCAGGGTGAGTGAGGAGAGATAGTTGATCTTGGATTTTAACCTTCCCCATTTCACACTTAGCAGATGTCGTCTTTTTTCGATATTAAGGACAATCCTGCAAGGATAGCAAAATTTAAGGCCTTGTATGGCTTCAAGGACGGGAAGTTCAGTTTTCAATTTGCTGAGCCTGATGAGGACATTTATCGATCAGATTCTCAGGATGGCCTTCCCGTTCCCATTGCTGCATTCATGGAGGGTGGAGTTCATGTCCCCTTTTCTGACCTCCTTACTGAATTTCTTCTTTACTGTAACCTCATTCCAACCTAGCTAGGGTTAAACTCTTTTAGGATTGTCTCGGGTGTCCATGCCCTTAACCAAATTCTAGGGACTTCTGTTGGAGTGCGAGAGATACTCCAACACTATAAAATTTGTTCCTTAAAAAACAAACTAGACCATTACCTCTCTGTCAAGCCCAAGAGAAAACCATTTGTTACCCATATCCCTGATTCCAATCTTGGGGCTTATGACCACACCTTTTTCGTGTATGGGCCCGTAGATAGGACCTTACCAACGGAGAACACCATCATCTTCCGCGAGCAAGGCTTTTCTTGTAAGCACTAAGCGAGATTCATCACTGTTATGTCTTCTTATATAGGTCACGAGGTGAATGTTAGATTCAATGCTGATGCTTGTGCTCTGTTTCTTTCTAGCAACTCCACATACTAATGAGCCTGGTAGGGAGTTAAAAGAGGAAGACATCAAGAGGCTGCTAAACTACCAAGTGAGCTACTTCTGTAGGGCTGCTCACATCTTGCTCTATTACCACCCGAGGTATCAAACCTACGGTAAAGCAAGTCTCCCTCATTGGGAAGAGCCCGAGGAGGACTTAACTCTTCTTCCAAAACAGGAAGAAGAAGGGATCCAGCTTCCAGCTAAAGGGGAGGGTGCTATAGAAGTAGGAGCCTTGGATAAAGCTGGTCGCTCTGTTCCTCTTGTGATAGAGAGCTCCAGCTCTGAGGAGATAGTCTCTCAAGCGATGGAGAGTAGAAGCTCAAACCCTCCTCCTTCCAAGAGGCAGAGGACTAACTCTGGGAACCAGAGGCCCAAGAAGGACTCTGGGTTGAATCTGCGGGCCTTGGTGGCTGAGAGGAAAGTTGCCAAGAAGGAGGCCATGGAGAAGAAAATTGCTTTATAAAAAACCAACCAGCCGAAGCAGCCATAGCAGAAACAGCCTCAGTAAAAATCCAGCCAAACCGCCCCTTCCCGAAACTCTGGGCAGGGTGCTGGCACAAAACCCACTAACCGCAATAGTGGTAAACTCATGGCTTCTGCTATGAAAGGGCAGGAAGTCCACAAGCCAGTGGTGGCTGAGGTCATTGGGAAGGGGAAACCCCCCAGGTGGAGCCTTCAAAAAATAAAAGGCCCACTACGGGCTCCCAGCAGTAGCCCCTTGTGCTAAAATACAGGCAAGGAGGTACCACCGCTACTGCTGCTGTGGGGGAGAGTGCTGCCTCCAAAAGTGAAATAATAGCCAAGTTCCCCGAGGTAAGAGTTTGCTTTTCAATTCTGTGCTTGTTCTGTACCTATAAATTTTTGTCATGGACCTTAATTGACTTCCTTTCGCATATGTTTTCAGTTCCCCGTTCCCATGGACGGCGCCAAATTGTGTATACCTGTGCTTTCCTTTGAATTTATACTTGTCTATTTGTATGTGTTTGCTCTTTATTTTTTGTAATAGCTGTGCGCCTAAGTGTGAGCCTGAGATAATTCTTACGCTGTCACATGGTTCCTGCTTTGTTAATAGGATCGCGTAAACCCAATTTAGCTTTGGATTTTGACTTGGACCCATTTTTTGGTCGAGTGCGTAGATTTGAATCTATTATTAGACATATTTTGCTTGGACCCATTCTTGGGCAAGACTTAGAAAATTTCGCTTAGACCTATTTTTGGGCAAGCTTTAGAACTAAGCCCCTTCTTAGGACAATTGTGCTTGGACCCATTCTTGGGCAAGACTTAGAAAATTTCGCTTGGACCCGTTTTTGGGCAAGCTTTAGAACTAAGGCCCTTCTTAGGCCAATTGTGCTTGGACCCATTCTTGGGTAAGACTTAGAAAATTTTGCTAAGACCCTTTCTTAGGCAAGTCTTAGAACTGAGCCTATTCTTAGGCAATAGCTAACCTGGACCCACTCTTGGGCAGGTTCCTTTTTTTACCTATTATTAGGTTTATTAAGCTCGGGCCTTTTTTTAGGCGAGACTTATGCCAATTCTTAGGCAGTAACTGACTTGGACCCATTCTTGGGCAAGTGTTTTTAGTTCGATACGATAAATGTGTAATAGTCTTCATGAATAACATATGTATTTGTATTGAATGATCTTTGCATGTAATTACAACTTTCTCAACGGTAAAACAATCTCAAGTTAGCTATATTAACTGATCTCGAGAGTTCCTGTCCTGTCTCTAGGCTCTTTAGTCTTTACGAACCTGTGCCTCCCACACTAATAACCTCATAGGGTCCTTCCTATGTTGCCCCGAGCTTCCCTTCTGCTGGGTTTCTTGTCCCAAAATTGACTTGCTTGAGCACTAATTCTCTAACTTTGAACTTTCTGGACCTGACCCTTTTGTTGTAATATTTTCTCAAATCCTGCTAGTAAGATGCCATTTTGATTCAAGCTCTTTCCCTTCTTTCTTCTGCCAGATCCAGGTCCTAAGCTAATACTTGGTCGTTTGTTGCCGCATCATACTGCTCTATTCTGAGACTTGGTAAGCCCAATTCTGTTAGAATCACTACTTCCATCCCATAAGTCATTGAAAATGGAGTTTCTCCTGTAGACCTCCTTAGCGTAGTTCGGTATACCCATAAGACAGAGTGCAACTCATCAGGCCAAGGTCCCTTAGCATTATCTAGCCTCTTCTTTATTCCTGCCACTATGATCTTATTCGTTGCCTCTGCTTGACCATTGCACTGAGGGTAGCTCGGACTCAAATACTACCATTGAATTCCCTGTTCAACGCTGAACTCCCTAGTTCTTTTACTATCAAACTGATTTCCATTGTCTGATACGAATGCCCTGAGGACCCCGAAACGAGTAATAATATTTTCCCAAAGGAATTTGATAATATCTGAGTCTTTAATTGATGCAAGCGCAATTGCTTCCACCAATTTGGTGAAATAATCAGTCGCAATAAACAAGTATTTCCTGTTCCTCGAGACTGTAGGCAGAGAGCCTACAAGATCTAAGCCCCACTGTGCGAATGGCCAAGGACTGGATATAGGATATAACTCTTGGGTTGGCTGGTGTATTTGTCAGCAAACATCTGGCATTTCGGACATCTTTTCACATACCTGATAGCATCTTTCTGCATATATGGCCACCAATACCCCTGGGAGTTTGCTCTGTGGGCTAATGATCTTCCTCCTATGTGACCCCCACATGACCCCTCATGGAGTTCACTCAAAAGGTCTAACACCTAGTCTGGATGCACGCACTTCAAGTATGGCCCTATATAAGATCTCTTGTAGAGACTTCCTAAAAGAGATAACCAAAATCGAGCTGCCTTGGTTCGAACTCGGTGACCCTGGTTCCTATCATCAGGTAGTTCATCTCTTTGTAAATAAGCAATTATCTCGTCTATCCAGCTAGGAGATGAAGTCTAAATGTCCAAGATGACATCTTCTGTTCCAATACGGGGTTCGTAAAGGACCTCGACGCATATGGTCCAAGGAGTACCTGTTTCCAAGGCTACAGCTAGAGCAGCCAAACCATCCGCATGCCAATTTTGATCCTTTACGAAACGCCAAAATTCGATGCTTTTGAAATCTGAAGCCAACTCCCAGACCTTATGCATGTACGCGATCATTTTCTCGTCTTTGGCCTCATATTCTTTATTCAGTTGGTTAACTACGAGTCTAGAGTCGTTGTATACCAATAAATCTTTTATTCCCACAGCTCGGGCTACCCCTAGTCCAGCCACAACTGCTCGTACTCATCTTCGTTGTTTGAGGCTAGGGAAGATGAGCCTTATTGCCTGCTCAATGATTTCTCTTTCGGGATCTGTCAACACTATACCCAGGTCCGCTCCTTTTCCGTTCGATGCTCCGTCTACTTTGAGCTCCCATTTCTTATTCTTATCACTGTCTGTATTGTCTTCTCCCCCCCCCCTCAGTTCAGCCAGAGAGGAGTGCACTGCTATTTGGTTGGAACTAGAAGTAGAATATGCGAACTCGGCAATGAAATTATGCTAATACTTGTCCTTTAATGGCAGTTCGAGGTTGAAAATGGATGTCATAGGCGTTAAGTTCTACCCCCCACTTTGAGACTCGTTCTGAGAAATCAGCTCACCTCAAGACATCTTTAATGGGGTAGTTGGTGAACATGGTGATAGGATGAGACTGGAAGTAGTGCTGCAGCTTACAGGAAGTGGTGACAAGAGCTAGAATCAATTGTTCGAGGGGAAGGTAGCGGGTTTCAGCATCTAGTAGTGTCTTGCTAATATAATAAATTGGTTTTTGCTTGGGACCACGTTGGGCGATGAGTACGCCACTAAGGGAATGTGTTGACACAGCGAGGTAGAGATAAAGTGTTTCCCCGAGGTGAGGGTGGGTTAGGGGGGGAGTGTTTCTAAGTGAGCAACCAGTTTCTGGTAAGCTTCTTGGCATTCTATATTCCATCCCGAGTTCTTGCCCTTCTTTAGTATCTGAAAGAAAGGGTGGCATTTGTCTGATGACCTCGAGATAAATCTGCTAAGTGCTGCCACCATTCCGTTTAACTGTTGGACATCTCTGACCTTTGTTGGCGTCTTGAGAGTTCTAATTACCTCAATCTTACTCAGGTTTGCCTCTATCCCTTTCCTTGAGACTAGGTGACCTAGAAATTTTCCTAAGCCAATCCCAAATGAGTTTTTTTTTGCATTTAACTTTATCCCATACTCCCTGAGTCGGGCGAAAGCTTCAGTCAGATTTTCCAAGTGGTTTTTCTCAGAACTGCTTTTAACGATAGTATTATCAACGTATGCTTCTAGGTTTTTGCCAATTAATCCTTCAAACATCCTACTGACAAGACGTTGATAGGTTGCCCCAGCATTCTTTAATCCAAATGGCATTAATCTGTAGTAATAAGTTCCCTTTGGGGTAATAAACCCCGTATTATCTTGGTCATGCTCTGCCATAGGTATTTGATGATAACCCGAGAAGGCATCGAAGATACTCAATCGCTCATATCCCGAGATAGAGTCTATTAGTTGATCAATCTTTGGTAATGGAAAACTATCCTTCGGGCATGCCTTATTGAGGTCTGTAAAGTCAATGCAAATGAGCCAATCTCCTGTTTTCTTCTTTACACACATAGGATTAGCCAACTAACTCAGATACTTCACCTCTCTAATAAATCCCGCTTTTAGCAGCTTATCTACTTCGGTAGAAATCATTTGAGCCCGATTATCAAATAGCCTTCATTGCTTCTAAACTACGGGCTTGCAGTTCAGATTAACCTGAAGCTTGTGAATTATAATCTTTGGGTCGATTCCAGGCATTTTATGGGGCGACCTAAGCAAACACATCAACATTATCCTTCAAAAATTGAAATAGTTTTGCGACATTGGCCTCATTTAACGACGTTCCAATCCAGAAGAACTTCTCTGGATCCTCGGGATAAATTATCTTCTTTACCTACTCTTCCCCAGTTTGATCTACGGACTCTAGAATAGTTTCTTCGGCCTTGGGCCACTCCCCCTTTCATTGCTATAAGAGGTTTTGATCAAATTTGGCTTTCTTCTTCTGTTCTGGTAATTGTTTCGAGGCCTTTGTTTTGCCAAACCCCAAGCTAGGGAGGCGTGGAATGTTAGACCTGAGTTTATCCTCGGAAGAGGTCGAGTGGCTTGCATATTCTGCTAAGAAACATTCTCTTGCTTTTGCCTGGCTTCCTTTAATCTCCATGATCCCTTCTGGACTTAGGAACCTAATAGATTGATGGTAAGAAGATGGAATGGACTTGATGGCGTGGATCTAGGGTCGCCTGAGAATTACATTATAGGCTGACTTCTCCTGAATGACCACAAAAGTTTCCATAGTCTGAACTGGCCCTGCCCGAACTGAGAGAGTTATTTGCTCCAATGGAAAAGTTATGTTCCCGTTGAAAGCCTTCAAGCTGATGTAGTAAGGTTTGAGATCAGAGTCTTTCAACCCGAGTTGCCCGAACAACTTCTGGAATATCACATTCATATACGCCCCATTGTCCACATAGACCTTTCCCACATCATAGTTCCTAATGAGCATGCGTACAACCAAAGCATCGTTATGGGGGCATCGCACTATCCCATTAGATTCTGCAACCCCAAAGAACAATAGCTTTTCTCTAGACTCCCCTTCATCCAGAGGAAGTTATACTAGCTCGCTCCCAATATCACTGACCTCCACGTCCTGGCAAGCTGCCTTGTACTGTGCCCTAAGCTGGCTGGCTGACAGAGTAGTTTCCTCATATCCTCCTGTGATCACATCAATCCTCCCCAAGACCTTTGGTAGTGTGGATTGAAGGACCCTATTCTTAGGCTTCTTTTGCTCAGATGGCTGCCCTTTCTCACCTCGGACTATGAACTCGTTTAACTTGCCTTCCTTGGCCCAGGTCTCAAGATTGTTTTTCCGAATCCTACAGTCCTCCGTTTTATAGCCGTGATCTTTATGGTAACTGTAAAACAACTTTCTGTTTCTCTTCTCGGGATCTCCAGCCATGGGCCTAGGTCTCTCGAAAAAGTATTTTTCTTCCACTGTTTTCATTAATTTGTAAATGGGGAGAATAAACACAGTAAAAATGGCTCGATTTGGATTGGAGGGCTGCTTAGGTTTTTCTCCTCGGGGGTTATCCCTTTGAGATTTTTGTTCCCTTTTTTTATAGTCTTTTTCATTGGTTTTGGTAGGTTTTGGGCTATAAAAGTCATCTAGCTTTGAGTAATTGGCCACAATGGAAAGCAATTTGGCTAAATTTCTAGAGGGATTAACTGTTAGCTCCTTAAACATAGGTGATGGCTTCCTTAGCCCGAGGCAAAACAAGTCCATGGCATTTTTTTCAACTGGGTTGTCAATCTCATTGTACACCTCACAAAACCTCTGAGAGTATTCCCGAAGTCCTTCCCCATCTTTCTGTTTCAGCTCATAGAGGTTCTGTATTGTCCTCGGGAATTTACAACTAGTAATGAATCTCTTCTTAAACAACTTACTTAGCTCTTGCTAGCTGTGAATAGACTCATCTGGAATCTTGGCCCACCACTTAAGAGCTTCGTCTCCCAAACTCATAGAGAAAATTTTATAGAGAAAACCCTCATTCCCAGAATAAAATGGCATGCGTTGCAAATAATAATTTAAATGATGATTTGGATCTATTGAAAGAGAGTAAAGAATAAAGGTTATTTCAGAGTACTCTCGTGGGATTGGAACCCATTGAATCCACCTCATGAATGGGCTTCGAACCACAACAGAGTTCCCTGGCCTATCTCTTCCTCTCCCATGGTTTCCACGACGTCTCTCGGAATCTTCTTCTTCGTTCTCCTCGTGTTTAAGAGACTGAGGATGTTTTCTGCTTGTCCCCCTAGAATTCCTTTCTCTTCTTCTTTCTAGAAACCGAGACCTATGACACTGTCTCTCGTCCCTGTGTGTTTCATCCTTAGAAACCATTCGAGCATGAGATCTATGATAGTTATCGCTCCATCTTCGGGAGTGACCTGAATGCCTAGAACTGCGCTCAGGGGACTTCTGTACTAACTCATGGTGCTGTCCATCCCCCTTCCCTGAGTGCACATGTTCTGGGCCAGTTAAGCGCTTCTTGTCATCGCGCTCGCTACGGTGATAGTGGCGCGAGACTCCAGGTCTAGGTGAGCTTTCCTAGTGGCGAGTGCGATGAAGCGAACTGGTTTAGCTGGCCTCTTCAGTGACAATATTAACACCGCGAGGAACAAAAGTTCGCTGAAGATGGCGGTGGTAGTTTTGCTCTGCAGTTAGCTTGGCGAGCTATGTTGACTGAATCTCAGACTGTATAGTTGCTATCAGTTCCACCACCACTGCTGGGTTGGGGTTGTTTGTCACAGCCTTGTCAAATGTGGCTTTCAAGACAGGTTGATCATCAAGAGAATGGAGAAAAGCAGACATCTCCGGTGAGATTTGGTGTTGTTGAGTTAAAGGAGGCTGACTAGTTCCCATCGAAGGAAAAAGTGGGTTTACCGGCGAAGGTTGAGTTTCTGCATGTTTCCCAGCATTGCCTCTAGGGGTTTGGTCTACGTGAGTGAAGTTTACTCCAGATCTGGTCCGCCCGTAGGTAGGCGGTGGTGGAGTGGCTGTCTTATCGTGATGGTTCCTACAGACGGCGCCAAATTGTGTGGGGTAATTTCTGCTCCCCAAGAACTGTTAGTGGTTAATGAGATGAACCTCACGTGTGGACCTACACTCACAAGCTTAGAAAACAAGGTCAGAGGGTAGGCTAAGGTGGGTTTTGGCCAAGCCCTCTCCAAAGCTTAAGTTAGAAGCCGTTTTTGGAGGTAAAGGCGAAGAAGAAGATGAATGTCAGAGGATTAGGGTACTGTAGCTTACCTTATTTGGATGTATCGTATTCTATTTATACCCATCTGTACGGACTAACCATGTGAGGTCAGGTAACTGTCCTCGTTAGGTCAGATCTATAGACACCCCATTTTCATCCCTTAATTCCACACCTTTCCATCTTAAGAGCATTATCGCATGTAGAGAAATGCATCATTTGGACACCAAATATTTTTAGTTAAGCTCTATACATCCTAAAGAATCCATGGTATCTTCCGGGGTTCAATTTGGTTAAGTCTTGATAGCTAATAAGAACTTTTGCGACTTGGAGGGCATTTATGTCATTTCACTTATATAATTCTTATTTAATATCCAATTCTTACCAAATTCATCCTGAGATGATCCTAATGGCCTTAGGATATCGTGAATAGGCTTGGTTTAAAATTTGGTTAAGTTTGGAGATGATTTGCTTAAGGATGGTCCAAGTAGGCTCGGTTTGACTCCGTTCGTCGGTCCTTCTTATAATTGCTTCTTAATTTGATCCAATTGAGTTTAATTAATGCTTTATTAATGTCAAAAGGGTCTTAATTAAAGTGTATTAGTGCTTGGAATTATTTTTGGGAGAGCTTGATTGCAACTAGGACTTTATTAAGGTTCAAACCTTAATATTATCCCGGTAAGCCTTAATTGATCTCTATGAGCTATATGGGCTTAACCCTTGACTAATTGACCAAGTGTGGCTCAATTAAGTTTGTTTTTATCAGAGTTTGGATAGAAAATTGAGCCATGGTCATTTTAAGTCCAAAATCAATGTATTTAGACTTGAAATGGACCAAATACATAGCATAGATGGGATAAAAGTGCACAAAAGGAGTCAAAAAAGCACAAATCATCTACTGTTGGCCATGTAGCCACCTAGAAAGGCCAAATGGCCACCAATAAAGGGCCAAAAAGCCACCCAAGGTGGCCAAACGGCCACCAAGGGTGCCCGTTGGCCTTTGAGGGCAAAGGAAGGCAATAAGTGCACTAAAAAGGCTACTAGTGGCCATATGGCCACCAAGGAAGGCCAAACGGCCACCTAGAAAGGTCAAACGGCCACCAATGAAAGGCCAAACAGCCACTAAGGGTGCCCGTTGGCCTTTGACGGTGTTTTACCTTATCTTGACCTCTTTAGAGTCCATCTTTTACTATAATTCGAATTTCCTCTGGATTTTTGAAGTGTTTGAGATAGGAACCAGCTCTTGAGATTGTTTTAGAGCCCTTGGATCATCCCTAGCTAGATCCAATCTTGGCCATTCATTCCACCTACATTTCACTATAAATAGGGGTCCTCCCTTCCTACATTCTTCATAAAGTTTTAGTAGAATTTTCCTAAGCAAATAAAGAGTTTGAGTTCTTGAGTATGGGGTAAACATTCCTATTAGTATCCCTTCACTTGAGACTTATTCTAAAGAAGAGCTTAGCTCAACAGTTAATGGGGAACATTCCTATTAGTACCCTCTAACTTGCGACCCATTCTAGAGCTTAAAGGCGCAGAAGTTCTGCCCAACTTGTGACTCCCTCCCTTGAGGCCATCTTAAAGCTTAGAAAGCGTGGAAGTTCTGCCTGATTTTCAATTCAAAAACCCCGAGGTTGCAAACAGAACTCTACTTCAATTCTGTTGGGTATAATATCTAAACTTAACTGTCCTGATGTAATTGTTTATGTGATGATACATGCTCCCATGAGTTTTATTATTCATAGGATTGTATTAGAGTTTTGATCCTAAATCAAACATGTTTTTAAACTAAAGTTGTTTGTTTCAAAGCAAATTATTTTCAAAATAAAGTGTTTAATTATGGATTGGATTCTAATAGAGTCTTACGAGGAGTGAAACTCTTCCCCCCTAACATGATTTGTCAAACTACGTGGACTTTGATCTTCGTCAGAAGTACGTAGGCCGCTCACTTGAGCCCAAGTCCAACTTAGATTTTTTATCTTTTAATTTTTAGTTATTGCATGGTTAAAATTAATTAAGCCCAATCAATAAATGAGACCGATTTATCGGGCAGAGTGCCCATAGGCCATGGCTCACAACCTTCCCATTTCGTAACCTAGCCCCCGAACCCTTATTTTTGGTTCAAGACTTGCCTATTTTCTATTAATGGAGTCAAATTTGTTTTTACAAAACAAATATTTTAGTGGTTTCCTCGTACCTTAAAAATGAGGTGACAACTCCTTTGTTTTTTGAAAACCCTTTTAAAAATGGAAAGAGAAACTCAATTCCCCCCCAAGTCGATTTCCAGCGTCCATAGTTTGGCGACTCTACTGGGGATATTGAGGCCTAAACTCAAAGTTATTTATTGGGCTTAATCAATTTCAATATTAATCAATTGAGCACTATCACTCTTTTGCATTGCATACTTGCATCGATGTATCCTTGCCAATGATCGGCTACATTAGACCTTTGATGGTGTAGCTATCAACTCCAATTGCCTCGTACCAAACAGGTTCACCATTCAGGTATATCATATGAGTAGGTCATACCGCTGGACCCACGCGAATTCCTTTATTCACATGTGGTTAGGTATAAAACCTCTTTAGCAATTGGAGAACCTTTCAACCACCCAAATTCATATAAAATAGGGACACATTTGGTTCACTTTGCGGTAATGTCAAAACCATGCTGATATGCTGCTCGTTGCTATACATGTTATGTGATTGAATGAATAAAGTATAACTCGACCTAATGACTCTAGTATGTCCACCCACCCAATGCCCCACAAGGCATACTAAAGGATGGGTTGTCTAACTAAGGTCATGTTGTGTTAAACCTCATACATATCAAAATAGTCATGGACCTTTGATTGAGAATCTATTTGGTCGTTTTGTTGCCTAATTGCCTGTGATTAATCCTCGCATTACAACTTAGGGTCATTTGTTTCCATGTCCTTAGTATGTTTTTGTACCCTTAAAGGATGACTGTCCAACTAAGGGTATGTCAAATTTAGGTCTAACCTCTTGTTTGTGTATCCATGGTATTCTGTTGTGTTGTCCACTTAGGAAAGTAGGGTTAGCCAATCCTACAACCTTGGTATGTCAACCCACCCTTGTTTTTAGGATGTCATGTGTAATTAGGGGTATGCTGTATCGGACCTAGCTATAATGTATTGATGTACCCGTGAGATACCGTTATATTGTTCGTCCAGGTACTTACGATCAATTGGTCCCATGTGTGTTGTCCCATCTTCCATGCTATGGAATTCAGTTAAAAAGTGTCTAACTAGGGGTGTGGTACTTAGGGTCAACTCTATCAAATTTAGAGCAGTCACAGAACTTAATTTAAAATAAAAATTGTGGGATGAGCCTAAAAGAAAATATGTTCTTGTCAGAGGTCTGGCTTGGATTCGAGATCATACAACGAGATTAGTCAGAGTAGATCATATTCCAATAACGGAAGCTATGTCCGGAACAAACTCAGTGACTCAAGCATCGACTTCAGCTGAAGAAATAGTCTTACCTGAGAATGTTAACAAGCTATTACATGAGATGATAGCTATATTGTAACAAGTATCTCTGAAATCTGATGAGGCAATGAGGATAGCCTAGGAAGCGGTTCAGGCCCGAGTAATCCCAACCCAGTCTATCCCACAAAATGCTCAGCCAATCCCACAAAATACCCAACCCATTCCACAAAATACTCAACCCATCCCACCAAATACCCAACCTATTCCACCAAATACCCAACCTATCCCGCAAAATGCCCATCCTATTCCACAAAATACTCAACCCAGTCCACAAAACACCCAGCCTATTCTAAATACCCAAGGTTACCCTATCATTGTTGATGATTGGCCTAATTCAACTATAATGAGGACTAATCCACCAATCCCAAAAGACCAGAAAGTGTTAGCAATGAAGGTTGAAGCCATGAAAAAAGCCCTCAAGAACATTTGTAAGTCAGATGATTTGATTAATATCCATATCTTGTCTCTTTTCCCTCAAGCCCGTATACCAACCCAATTCAAAATGCCAGATCTTAAAAAGTTTGATAGTACAGGCTACCCTAAAACCCATCTGAAAATGTATACCAGGGCTATGCACCCAAGAGAGCCACAGATGAGCTTTTGGCCCAAATGTTTCATGAGTCTCTATCTGGATCTACTGTTCGTTGGTTTCTATCGTTGGATGAATCTCGAACCTGATCATGGGAAGATGTGTGTATAGAATTCTCCAATCATTACAAGTACAACACTGAGGTTGATGTTACTCGTAGGGATTTGGAGACCACTAAATAGGAGCAAAATGAGACCTTCTCTGCTTTCATCACTAGGTGGAGACTTAAGGCATCCCAAATGAATATAAGGCCGAATGAAGAGGAACAAATCCAAATGGTGGTAAAGAACCTTTTACCAGTTTACCACAAGCATCTGTTTACTAATTATTTCCCGAACTTCAAAGCTTTGATTGGAGCTGGAACCCAAGTAGAAGATGCAATCACCGATGGAACCGTTAAAGTTGAAGAACTTCACTCCAATAGAAAAGCTACAGCTGATGTCAATAATGTTATCTCTCAACAACCTTTCTAATCTACTAAGGCTCGTCGCCAGCTTGACAATCTTCACATGCCTTTGGAACAATCCTTTGACAAATTGAAAGCGAAAGGTCTTCTGGAGTCCTTGATCCTAAAACCACCACCTACCCCTTTACCTCGTTCATATAATGAGTATGAGTTTTGTGACTTCCACCAAAGCAAGGGGCATCGAACGGGCAATTGTTCGAGACTAAAGCATACCATCCAAAACCTTATTGACAAGGAGATCATTGCTAAGCCTAGGGCTTCAAGTGAAGCCTTAGAATAGTTGAAGGGGAAAATGATTCCACATTCTACTTAATGTTTGTTGCTACACTGATTCTACCATGACTATCTGTGATGGAAAGTTTGGTTATCTTCAATTGGGTTTATGTCTAGTTCATTTCTTTTGTTTTCGAAGTTTGTAGGTCTTTTGCTTTTGAGTCCATTAGTCAGTTGGTCTATCATTCTCTTTATCCTTCAATCTCAATGTAATGTCTCTTTCTTTCAATAAAATGATGAATTTCTAGTATTCATTTGTCTTTTTATTCTTCTCATTAATCAATCAATGATCAAAGTGGCATGAATATAAACTTTAGAGGCATAATGGATGAACTGTGACTAATTAATTTGGAAACAATGATAAGCTTGAAATGGTTAGCTTAGGGACCACCCTCCCAAATGAAGATAGAGAACTCATCAGGCCATTGAAGAAAGACTTTGAAGCCTTTGAAGATCAAGAAGTTGAGCATTGAACAATTCAAAATTAGACTTTCGAGAAGATTAGCCCATGTAGCAACAAAAAAAAAAAGATGACAAAAAGGAAAAAAAAAAAAGATGACAAAAAAAATGTTTGAGTGGAAAAGTGATGGTAGAATCATCAAGAATGTCAAAGAAGATTGATAGAGAATTGTTGAAGAAATAATTTGTGATCAAAGAGGTTAGAACATCAGTTTATGACTTGGAAGGAGAGTTGAAGATCAAATTAGGGTGGTCCCTATATCAATAAAAATCTTTGGCATGTGCAGAATCTTAGCCCGCTAGGTTGAAAACCTGAAAAGGCGGCCTAGGCAAAAGTTAGGGCTTTCAAAAAAAAAAATTGTGTTTGAACTACGAAGACTTGATTCCCTACAAAAGACAATCTTTTCAATTGTACCTGTTTCTTTCAAGTATTAAGTGGGGATACGTAAGCAACCTATAAAGTTACATTGGGTGCGGTCTAAAAACAAAAAAAAAAAAAGAAAAGAAAAGAAAAGAGAAAAGAATAAAGAAGGGCTTTGCATATGACTATCATCGAAAGTGATTCTTTGTGACTAGGTTGAAAGAGTATAGTTTCATCCATAAGCCTCTTAGGAGATATAACATGCTACTAAGAAAGTTGATATGATTTTTCCACTCTCTCTTATTATTTTTTTGTCTTGTTGATTCTCCCATAATTGTCCTTGTGTTTTGTTTTGATCCTGTATCTTTATTGGTCATTGACTTTACCCTCTAAAGAATCCTCAATTGTTGTGATCCCATCCAATCCCACACAAAAAAGTCTCATTCGTAGGATCTCACCATGTCCTTTAACTCAAACTTTTGTTATGGATTTAATTATAGAAAAGGTGTAGCAGTGATCTCTAAGGGAATGATTGGGCCTATTTAATTGAAATATCTGAATGGCTCAATGAAGAGTAGGGGTATGAGACTTCATGAATTGAATTCCTCCGTGGTTGAAGCATTATCAAGGTCAGACAGGCTCGAATGGCTCAATGAGGAGAAGGGGTATGGGACTTCATGAATTCCTATGGTTGAAGCATTCTCAAGATCTGAAAGGCATGTGATAGTGTGAACCCCGAAAATTGGGCCCACGAGGGATTGACGAAAAGGTTGTGTGGGTTTTGAAAACACAAAGGAGTCGCCACCTTATTTTTTAAAGGAAACAAGGAAAACCCTAAAAACAGTTTGTTTTAGGAAAACAATTTGAATGACTCCATGTTTAAAAAGGAAAAGCAAAAACCAATCTTTTGGAAACCAAAGAAATCGGGGATTCGGAGGCTAAGTTATGACATGGGAAGGTTCTAGGCAAAGCCTATAGGCACCCATGTCACCCTTTCGGTCTCTCAGTTCATTTGGGCTAAATCAAGATCTTTTCCATACAAAAATCAGCAAGTATATCATCACAAGACAGCATGCATATCATACATTTCATTCATCCATCCATGCATAATAAGCACACAAAAACAGAAAATAAAGAAAAACAAAACAAAACAAAAAAGAAGCCTAGGATGCTTGGATCCTAGAACGGACTTAAGCCTCACGAAGAGCGCCTACGTACTATGCAACGAAATACATGGATCAAAGTCCACGTAGTTCGATCAGAACTAGGGTTAAGACTTAATACAAACCTATGGTTAAAACCCTAGGTTTCCTTATTTGATCAAAAGAATTGAATTTGATAGAGAGTTTGATTTTAGAAAGAACTCCACAAAATGGAAACTTTAATAAAAACCAGAATTTTATTTGTGAAGGAAACCTCTAATTAAACCATAGGATCATATTAAAAATTAACCCTAAAGAGGGAGAAGAGAAAGGATAAGGAAGAGAGGTGAATTAGGGCACCATCATACCCACTTACCTGAGCGCAATTACTCCAAGCATTAGCCATTTCAGACATGAGCAGCCCTATTTGCCATAGGACAAATACCAAACCTATTTGCACCCTTACAAGTGCTCAAAACCATGCAAACACAAGGATATGCAAATCTGGACAGAATAGTATTATGGCCTAAAATCATCTACTAAGCATGCTAACAGCAAAAACAGCAAACAATAATAAGTCCTAACATATTCCTAGAGCCATATTATGCATAAAAACCCTAGAATATACTAACATGCATGCAAAAACATCATATTTACTCTATATGCAAGACATATACAGCAAACACGAAGAAAAACCAATAAAAAAGTCTACTTTATCATGCTATATGAAAACTAACATAAAACAATGACTCTAAAACCCTAAACTCACAAATATGCTTAAAGACATACAAAACATACTTTAGTCATGCTAAAACCAAACTAAACAGAAATTAAATCATGCATATTAACTAACTAAAGCAACATAACATGATGAAAATCCTAACTCTAACATGCAATGACACTAATCCTAGCACAAGGGCAACAGGAGCACAAGAACCATAACTATGCATAAAAACACATAGGACAGCCCTAAAGCATGCTAAACAATAGATATTCAATAGATATTCCATGTATATTAACTAGCTAGAGTGTTAATACATGATAAAAAAGTTACCTTTAACATGCAATAAGCCTAACCCATATTCAACATAAACAAAGAGGGAGGAATACCTTAAGAAGAAACTTCCTTGCTGCTGTAGAGACTCTCCCTTGCTCTTATGGATGACTTGAACCAATCCTCTCCAAGGCTACAGCAAGAACTCCAGCTCTCCTTCAAGTCTCTCTCTCTTATTCTCTCTCAAACACTCTAATTTTAATGCATAAAGTGGCTCCCCTTGTGCTGAAGCATAGGGGGTATTTATAGACTTCAATTAGGATTAACCAATGGCTGGGATTAAAACCCTAAAAATTAATCTAAGGGCTATTAGAGACCCCCTCGGGGCTTAAGTAACTCAGAAGTTACCAAAAATTAGAAGGAAACTTGTCCAAAAGAGCCCAAATACGTCAAAATAGGGAAGAGTCCGCTTCAGCAAGGAAATTGAGTAAAAATAGGAAAGTGGTCTCGGGTGACCTCCCAAGGCTGGGCGGCTAACCTCCCGGGGCTGGGCGGCTAGCCTCCCGGGCTTGGGTGGTCACCCGAGCCCACTTCAGTTTTTTTGACCTTTTTGGACTCTGTTGCCTTCTAGGAGTGTTTTAGGGTCAAATTAACTCCAATTTTGATGAAACAAAAGCCAAAACGACCGTGTTTCGATGAGGAATATGTTTTTGAACATTTTGGGGTGAAAACCACTAACCATGGGGGCATGGTTAGGTTTGAACAAGACGGTTAACCGCTATGCTCTACCTTTGCTAAGCATAGGCATGCACATAGGGTCAAACCAAATGCTTTCCATATCAAAATTGAACTTTATAAAACACTTTTAGGGGTAAAATGATGACTAATTAAAGTCAATTTGAAAAGATTTGGTTGGTAATTGTGAGTCAATTAGAGCTAACCCAAGGAAGGGTCAATTAACCAACTTGAACTGTATTGAGCCATTTTAATCCCAAGCCATTGATTTATCAAATTGACACTAGAAATACCTCTTATGCATCCATATGAACTTCAATTGACAATTTGTAGATTATTTCAAGGTCAAATGAAAAGTTTGGGACTTAAAAGACGATTATGCCCCTCAAGTCACAAAAGCTCTTATTATCCCTCAAGATCAACTCCAAATTGAACCAAAATTCATACCCATTGTCCTTGTGACTCTAGAAAACTAATGCAAGTGACTAGACTCAAAAACAAAACAAAAACATGCATGAAATGATGAGCCCTAGTAAGGTGGTGCAAAAATGGGGTGTGACAGATAGTAAAATAAGTGAAGAGAAAAGAAAAGCCTACTAGGTTGAAAACCCGAAATGGCTACCTAAGCAAAAATTAGGGCCACCCACTAGGTTGAAAACCCAAAAGGGCAATCTAGGCAAAAGTTAGGGTTTTTGAAAAAAGAAAAAGAAGATGGAAAAAGAAAGTGTCCATTCTGTCTCCATGCTTTGAAGAAACAATAGGTCTAATCTAGGCCTCTTGAAAGTACATTGTTTCTGATAAGGCGCATCCATAATTAAAGAAAATGGTTTTAGAAAAAGGCTCTATGATTGCACTAGGTCTATTTAGGTGACCCTGGAAATGTTTTCTATAGAAAAGTGGTAAATTTTGATTATGAGTTGTTGGCTTTGCATTCGTCCTGGAAGGGTTGTATCTTTTGCTAGGTCCTACTAAGTCTAGGTCTACTATGCTCCCTCAATGAGTAGTCACCATTTAGCCTTAAGGCTTGAGCGCCTTTTATTTTTCTACTTCTAGGTCTTTAGTCTAGGTATTTGGATTAACTTTGTTCAGTCTCAAGGCTTAAGGGCCTTGACATGTTTCCAGGCCCGTGAGCCTACCTCATCTAGTCTCAAAGCTTGAGAGCTTTTGCATATCTATGTCTGGGCTTGTCAGCCTACATGATTTAATCTTAAAACCTAAGAGCTTTTACATGTTTTCTTAAGGTTTGAGTGCCTTATTCAATTTAGTTATAAAGCCTATGTGCCTTTTTAATCTAGGTTTAAGGCCCAAGTGCTCCATTGAAAGTGTTTCAACTGTTTGTCTCAGGACTCAACCATATTTCAGGAATGCGTGCCACCTTTTCTATCTTAAGGCTCGAAAATCATCCCCATAGATGTTGTAACTTTAATGAATCTGTTTAGAGAAATGTTAATGATTGTTTTCATTTTGGTTTTTGGACCATTTAGTGAAATCTTGTTGATTCCAAACTATATGGCAGAATCCTTCTTTGATTTTGGGACTATAGGGTGAAATCTTGTTGATTTTGGACTCCATAGCAAAATCCTATCCTTTGATTCTTGGACCATATAGTGAAATCTTGTTGATTCCAAACTATATGGTAGATTCATTCTTTGATTCTTGCACTATATAGCATAATCTTGTTGAATTTGAACTATATGGCGAATCACTTATGAATCATATGGCAAAATCTTGTTGATTCTGAACCATATGACAAAACCCCAATCTTTGAATCATATAGCATCATCTTTTGGTTTTAAACTATATGGTAAGTCGATTTTAAATCATACATTGAAATCTTGTTAGTCCCAAACTATGTGACAAGAATCTTAATATGTGATTGGAATGTTTGAGTATAATTACTGATGATTTTGATGTGTTTTGATCATGATTGAATATGAGTAATATGTGTCCTGATTTTAGGATCATATGGTGTAATCTCTTGATTTCGAACCCTTTGGCTAAGTCTGTTCCTTAAACCATATAGCATAGTCTTATGATTTTGAACTATATGAAAAATTTCTTGTGAATCATATGACGAAATCATGTTGATTCAGAATCATATGACAAACATTTTCTTTTGAACCATATAGCTTAATCTTGTTGATTTTGAACTATATGGCGAATTTCTTGTGAATCATATGACAAACATCTTCCTTTGAACCATACAGCTTAATCTTGTTGATTTTGAACTATATGGCGAATTGCTTTTGAATTATATGCTGAAATTTTGTTGATTCCAAATCATATGACAAGCTTCACTTTCTTTGAATCATATGGCATAATCTTTTGATTTTGAACTATGTGGCAAATTGCTTTTTGAGTTATACAACGAAATCTTGTGGATTCCGAATTGTTTGTTATATCCCTTTTCTATGAACTGTATAGCATAATCTTTCAATTTTTAACTATATGGCAAGTTGATTTTGAATTGTTTGGAAAAGAGACAATTTCTCTTCTCTTCTCTTCTCTTCTCTTCGCATGATGTTGAAAGTGTGTTTAAATAATCCTTGTGATCACACATGACCTCCTATTTTGTACGTGTCCTCATTAGAAAAAATGAGCATACATTATAAAAGCATGAGAATGAGCACATGATATCTACATTATATGTTTACCATGTAATTAGATAATGGTTAGCAATTTGTGATGATTTGTCTATGAACTTCCCCAGTGAATATTGGTGCAATTCATTAATCTCTGGTTCTAAACCCTTTTCTTATGAAAATGGGCTGTCTTTTCTGACATTGGTATCGTTTGTGAAGCAAACTCCACCAATGAGGGGTATCTATAGACACCCCATTTTCATCCCCAAATTCCACACCTTTCCATCTTAGGAGCATTATTATATGTAGAGAAATGCATCATTTGGACACCAAATCTTTTTAGTTAAGCTATATACATCCCAAAGAATCCATGGTATCTTCCAGGGTTCAATTTGGTTAAGTCTTGATAGCTAATAAGAACTTTTGCGAATTGGAGGGCATTTATGTCATTTCATTTACATAATTCTTATTTAATATCCAATTCTTACCAAATTCATCCCGGGATGATCCTAATGGCCTTACGATATCATGAATAGGCTTGGTTTAAAATTTGGTTAAGTTTGGAGATGATTTGCTTAAGGGTGGTATAAGTAGGCTCGGTTTGACTCCGTTCGTCGGCCCTTCTTATAATTGCTTCTTAATTTTATCCAATTGAGTTCAATTAATGCTTAATTAATGTCAAATGGGTCTTAATTAAAGTGTATTAGTGCTTCGAATTATTTTTGGGAGAGTTTGATAGCAACTAGGACTCTATTAAGGTTCAAACCTTAATGTTATCCCGGTAAGCCTTAATTGATCTCTATGAACCATATGGGCTTAACCCTTGATTAATTGACTAAGTGTGTCTTAATTAGGTTTGTTTTTATCATATTTTGGATAGAAAATTGAGCCATGGTCATTTTAAGTCCAAAATCAATGTATTTGGACTTGAAATGGACCAAATACATAGCATAGAGGGGATAAAAGTGCACAAAAGGAGTCAAAAAAGCACAAATCAGCTATTATTGGCCATGTGGCCACCTAGAAGGGCCAAATGGCCACCTAGAAAGGCCAAATGGCCACCAATGAAGGGCCAAACAGCCACCTAAGGTGGCCAAACGGCCACCAAGGGTGCTCGTTGGCCTTTCAGGGCAAAGGAAGGCAAAAAGTGCACTAAAAAGGCTACTGGTGGCCATATGGCCACCAAGGAAGGCCAAACAGCCACCTAGAAAGGCCAAACGGCCACCAATGAAAGGCCAAATGGCCACCAAGGGTGCCCGTTGGCCTTTGACGGTGTTTTACCTTATTTTGACCTTTTTAGAGTCCATCTTTTGCTATAGTTCGAATTTCCTCTGGATTTTTGAAGTGTTTGAGACAGGAACCAGCTCTTGAGAGTGTTTTAGAGCCCTTGGATCATCCCTAGCTAGATCCAATCTTGATCATTCATTCCACCTACCTTTCACTATAAATAGGGGTCCTCCCTTCCTTCATTCTTCATCAAGTCTTACTAGAATTTTCCTAAGTAGATGAAGAGTTTGAGTTCTTGATGTAGGGTGAACATTCTTATTAGTATCCCTTCACTTGAGACTCATTCTAAAGAAGAGCTTGGCTCAACAGTTAGTGGGGAATATTCCTATTAGTACCCTCTAGTTTGCAACCCATTATAGAGCTTGAAGGCGTGGAAGCCCTACCCAACTTGCGACTCCCTCCCTTGAGGCCATCTTAAAGCTTGGAAAGCGTGGAAGCTCTACCCGATTTTCAATTCAAAAATCCCGAGGTAGCAAACAGAACTCTGCCTCAGTTCTATCATGTATAATCTCTAAACTCCATTGTCATGATGTAATTGTTTATGTGATGATGGATGCTCCCATGAGTTTTATTATTTATAGGATTATATTAGGGTTTTGATATTAAATCAAACAAGTTTTTAAACTAAAGTTGTTTGTTTCAAAGTAAGTTATTTTCAAAATAAAGTATTTGATTATGGATTGGATTCTAATAGAGTCCTACGAGGAGTGAAACTCTTCCCCCCAACATGATTTGTTTGAACTATGTGGACTTTGATCTTCGTCAGAAGTACGTAGGCCGCTCACTTGAGCCCAAGTCCAACTTAGATTTTTTATCTTTTAATTTTTAGTTATTGCATGGTTGAAATTAATTAAGCCCAATCAATAAATGAGACCGATTTATCAGGCGAAATGAGTACCTATGGGCCGTAACTTAGAACCTTCACATTTCGTAGCCTAACCTCCGAACCCTTATTTTTGGTTCAAGACTTGCCTATTTTCCATTAATGGAGTCAAATTTGTTTTTACAAAACAAATATTTTAGTGGTTTCCTCGTACCTTAAAAATAAGGTGGCGACTCCTTTGTTTTTTGAAAACCCTTTTAAAAGTAGAAAGAGAAACTCGATTCCCCCCGAGTCGATTTCCGGTGTCCACAAGATTTGACCATGGTTAGCCAATAACCGTCTGATCATGGTTTACTGATCATGATTGGGCAGAGAACCATGGTTTCTTGTAACAGCTGTGTCAGGAATTACAGATGTGGTCATAGTTTTGGACTGTAGTAGCAATTTGGATTGTTGTGTGAGTCATGGGACAGATGTCCCGAGATGAATATAAGGCCTTGAGCGAGAAGACCATGTGCGTTGTAACGGATCTGGTTGAGTTGTCTTTGCCACGTGTCAACAATTCTAATATGAGCTCCTTAGCCCGAGCTGGATCCTCGGTTCAAGAATATTTCCACGCAATACTGATGTGGAGAGTCCACATCAGTTGCTGTATAAGTGTTGCCGTAGAGAGTTGCTTTCTATAGCACCACTCTTTTGTTAATATTGACCACATGAGTATAATATTATTACCCTTGAATTGGAGTCATTATTTAAAGTAGATATATAATACAGCAGACAAACGGCAAAGTACCCCGTGACATGCAATGTCCCAAATCTACCATTATTTTTAGTAGGTAAACTAGGAGGACGATTTGAGAAAAAACAGAGCAGGCAAGGGAAAGCAGCCTTTCCCTTCACACAAACAACTCACACCAACCTCACGCACACGAACCCGGAGCAAGCCCGATTGGAGGCAACAAATTAAGAGCTGCAGGGGAAAGGAGCCTTTCCCTTTACAAAATCAAACATGCACCAACCCTCAGGCGCACGACCCGGGAGCAAACCCGATCCGCGAAGCAGGAATATCAAACACGACCCGAATCCCCTGTTGCTGGATGCTCCCAATAATTGTCGAATTGTCATCCGATTTGAAGAACGCCAAGCAAGAAATCCCGTTCTCAGGATCCGTGAGCAACACATTCTTCTTCGGCAGCGACACGTCGGCGTTGCGAAAATGCAACACCACCGACGGCACCTTCACCTTCTTCTTCGACAAATCATAGCACGTGTCCAAACCCGATTCCCGCACCCATTTCAAATTGAAGGCTCTTCGAAACGCGTCTCGGAATGCTATATAAGCGGGTTGGACCAACCGAGTCACGGAGGTTCCCGAGTCAATATAGACTCCGCCGTTCCCTGACGAGTCGAATTTGAAAAGAGAGGCTGTAATTTCCGGGACACGTGCACCCCCTACGCTCATCCCAATCAGGTCAACGTAATAATATGTGCCGGAAACAGAGTGAGTGTGAGGATTCTTGATTAACGGTGTGAAAATGGCAGTTCGTGAAACGGCTGAGTCGCCAAACATGAGCCACGACTTCTTTGTGGGATCAAACACGTCCACGAGACAATAAGAAAATTTCCGGCCGAAACGTCTGCTGGTTTGAGAGGTAAACGATTCATTCCCACGGCCGAGTCCAAGTATACCCGCTGAGCCAGAGAACTTCCCCTTATTATAGCGGCCGCACCCGAGTAACACGTTAGGCAGACTCGTCCTCCCAAACTTGAGCGTCTCGGTGGAGAACTCACCGTATGTTTCCGAGTTGTCACCGTAGGCTGAATAGTAAATACACGTATGCCGTCGAGAACAACCCAATGCGTAGTCTGGACGACATAAATGAGACGTGCATGGGAGAGGGGTGAAGGTCTTGGACTTCTTGGGGTTGAAAATGGGGCCGCTGGTTTGGTTGTAGCACTTTACGCACGGGACACACTGAATCCAAACCACGTCGGATCCAGTATCGAGATTCATGTACATGTACTGTGGAGGTGTACCGACGCCCACCAGCGTTAAGTACTCGCCATCATCGCCTAGCGAGTTTCCCGATATAATTGAGCTGCTCATGTCGGCACCTTTCTTCTTAGCAGCGGTAGCCATGGCGGTCAGCGTTTTGACCCTGGCGGCGTCGCGCTGGAGTCGAAGCTTCAAGAGGGCTGCTCGGGTTGTGTTGAAAGCAAAGGCATCTCGGTGCAGGAGAGGAAGGGTGAGGCTGGTTTCTGATTCCGTTTCTAGAAGGGTTAAGGTTTCGGATTCTGATTCTGGCCATGAGGGTGTCAGTGGTTTTGAGTAGGCAGTGCTGGAGAGATAGACAAGGAGGATCGAAAACACAAGGGCTGTTGCTTTTCCTTCCATTTTGAGAAGAGAGTGTGTGTGAGTGCGTATTTGTTGCTTTAATTTTCCTTCCATTTTGGCTTTATATAAGATATATGCATCGGTAGAAAATTCAATTATGTGGAACATCGAAACATTCGCGAGTACATTGATTGATAGAGCTATAGGCAAATGTGACTAAAGGTATTTCTTCCGTCAGTGCATGTGGTGCAATTCCAGCCGCTAGAGATGGATTGGGATTTGGGAAGGTGATGGCCCTTTGGATGCCACTATGGAATGCTTGTACTGAAGTAAACTTTGATGGGACCAGGATGAGGAAAGATAGGTTGGGAAGTGACTGGTGGGGGCAAAAGCATCTATATGTAAGATAATTAGCTGTTAGCGTTTTGAACCGCGATTAGAGGGGTTAACCCACATGCGGGTCCAATAGCACTGCTGTAACATAATTAGCTGTGCAGATTTTTGTGGATTATTCAAAGGTAAAAAGAAGCTATGAATTGTGGTAGAAGAATTGCTACAAGTTTTACTAGTTTCTCGTGTATTCTATTGTGTGAAGAGATTTTGTAATGTGGTGATTCACCTTGTAACCAAGTATGTGAAATCTTTTGAGGAATGGGGAGTAGCCATGCATCATGGCTTGAACAAATTCTCTCATCTAATGTTGGCTATATGCCATAACCTTTGAATGGAATACGATCACTTATCTTAGGAAAAAAGAGCTGTTCAACAGGATAATGAACAGAAAAGGTTACATGGGCTAAGGTATAACTAGAGTTGAAAGACAAAAACTTGTCCTCTTGGCTCTAGCTAGAGGTATGGCATCATCAAGCGCCGTCTTAGCTCAACCGATAGAGTGCACGGTTTTTTACCATGTGTTCATGGGTTCAATTCCCACATACGGTGATCTAGGTAAGTTAATTTATTTTGACGGCAGCCTTTGATATTTGAACAGAGCACTAATTTTATTTTTATTTTTTTTCTTGCTTGCTTGTTGGCTTGTGCCGTTTTTTTTCATATGTAAAATATGACCATGTTCCCAAATCCAATCAATGTTGAGCTAGCAAGCTCTAATTTAAAGACGAGAAACGTAAAGATCTATTGATTCCACTCTCATGGTCGATCAGTGCACAAAATAAATAGAAAAGCTAAAGAGGATCAAAAGCAGAGGAAGATAACACGACGCCAAAGCATCGTATATATAGTACATTGATTAGGTGGCCTAGGATGTCAGTATAGATGGGATGTTAGGTTCTTTATAATGTTCCTATTTTTTTTTTCCAAAAAAAAAAAAAAAAAACCAAAACAAAACAAAAAAAAACAAACACAATATTAAAGTATACTTTGATGAGTATAGCCTCGATGAGGAAAGATATACACGTTGGGATCGAAGTACGCAACTGGCTTGGACAAGAGCATATAAGCATAGTAGAATTACCTCTTCAGAATTTTGTGAACTGTTGGCAGAAGAATTGCTACAAGTTTTACTTTTTCTTTATTAGGAAAAAAAAAAAGGAAAAAGGGAAAGAAAAAAGGTCGGTCGGTTTGCCCTTAGCGCGAAATTAATACATTGATGAATGACAGAATAATGGCCCACCGTTGCTTGAACAAATTCTTTAAACTGTTTAGGCGACAAATTTTGAATGGATCGGAATAAGAACTTTTTCATCATGGGGCAAAAAAAATTAAGTGAAACAATATAATTAATATCTATGATTGAAACTTACATGATGGTATGATATAATAAAAGTCATGTGTCATGATATTCATATGACCTAGAGATACATGACCATTAAAAACACATGGATCCCACAAGTCAGACGAATGTCTTTATGTCCATCGTGTTGGTCAGTCGAACTCCATTATAAAAAATAGTTAGAATGCAAGAGATAGTATCAATTTGAACAAAAATAAAAAACCATTTCACACTAGGGAGTGTGGGAGACTTTTCTTATATATAGGAAGTGGTCTCAATAATTATGTTAATTTTATTAGGAAGCTGAACGAAACTCTATATTTTTTCCTTTTGGTTGTCTTCGGCATTAGACCATTTGTAAAGCAAGTTTGGAAGTTGTAGGAAAACTGAATCCTGTCATTGTGTTTGCATAACATTAAAAGGAGAAAATTTGTCACATGAAAAATAGTGTGTATGTCTGCCCGCTGGTTTTTGATGTCATTGATATTTTTGAGGATTACATGTGCCCAAAAGATTTAATCACGTACAAAGCATTTTCAAAAATCTCTTATTATCAAAAAATTCAGACACGTGACTCTTTTAAGTCAATTTCTCCTTTAACTTTGTGGATACCTATAATTAGCTAATAATATCATTTTTTTTTTTTTTTTTTTTTTTTTTTTTTTTTTTTTTTTTTTTTTTTTAAGCCTGTGGATGTTCGAGTCAGGTTCCCCGATAACTTTTTGGATATTGCCAGGAAAGGACAACCTTAGTTTTGTTTCTTTTTCTTTTTTTCTTTTTTTTTTTCCTTTTCCTCTAAGGAAGATATTTCAGTAATAAAAATTAATAAGTTCATCAAGAGAAAGTTCCACCATATTTATCTTCTATACAAATTTTTCTAAGAGTGTTAGGAAATCTAATCTCCCAAATACAAGGAACATTTCAAGAATGACCCATACTAGCATCAAAGTCCGCAACTTTATTCACTTGCCTAAAAACATGTTTGAATTCAATTCCATCAAATTTATCAATAAGATTTCAAATATCTTAAATTAACGCCATAATGTTCTTGTTATGGGTAAACAATTACAGTTCTTACTAACTTTTTAGTAAATGACTATTAACTTAACTAAAAATGACTACTAATTATAATTGAACTATAACTATTTACCCATAACCAAGCCTATCTGTAATTCCCCCAAAAAAAAATAAAAGGTAAAATGCAGAAAACTACCCCCAAGTTTAGAGTAGATTTTAGTTTGATACCCCCAAAATTTAAAAGAAGTCAATTAAGTATCTAGACTTTCAAATGTATTCAATTTGGGGCCTACCGTTTGGTCAACTAACGGTAATTCAACCATTTGACCAATAATTTTTAAAATATGCTAACTTTGCCCTTATTTTGTACATGAATAAGGGCCCTCATAAGCAAGATCATCTATATATATATATATATATTTCAAAGGTAATGTTTTCATCCCTATCTCTCTCTCTCTCTCTTGTTTTATTTCCTTAGAAATTTTTTTTCTTTCTTTCAATGAAGCACACTTTCTATATGAAATACAAGAAATATATAAGAGTCCTTTTATTATCAAGTGCACTTGAAGTAACTTTACATTAAGTGCATTCCAAAACTCTTACTTGAGAATTGTATTCTGTGAAACCAACCATTGAATTAATTTTGATTCATTTGTAAGTAATATATGCCTAAAATCATGTTGATCTTAGATTAAAAGCCGGCTCATTCATAAATGGCCATATATGAGTGATTCTTATTGATTGAAAAATATAATTTTTGGATTGAATAGCAATCGATCTTGAATCAACTTGATTTTAGGCATGAATCACCTATATGAGAAGGTTATTTAATCCAACGGTTGGTTTCAAAATATATGAGTCGTGATTAAGAGTTTTAGAGTGCACTTGATGCAAAGTTATATCAAAATCAAGTGTACTTGATAATAAAATGACTCTCTACTATATATATATATATATATATATATATATTGTGTTCATATTTTTTTTCCTCAATGTGTAGCATCATGGCATCAAATTCATTACAATCAAGCCGAACCTTGCACCGTCGAAGGACAATTTTAACTTGTAAATTTAGAATTGTTGAAGAAGTTCTTCATCCAAATTATTATTGATAAAACGACACGATTTAAGTGAAAGGTAACAAAATCAATTTGATGCCAACTGTTAACAATGTTAGTTAACAAATTATTTGGGTACCTAATTGACCCCTTTTAAACTTAGGGGTATCAAATAGAAACCTATCCCAAACTTGCGATATTTTTCTGCATTTTACCCAAAAATAAAGGGCAGCCTTTTGCTTTTTCTCCTTTTTACTTTGTTCTTTTTCTTTTTGGTTTGGTTGACACAAAGTAAAGATGTGGCGCTAGCTTCAAGTGAAAACATAAGAGGCAAAGCAATGTTTTGCTGAATGAGGACATCATCAATCAGACATCGTTTCGAGATGTCATCCCAAATGTACACGTGGGTTACCCAGCCGACACTTCTTCCACTATTGATCCAAAACCGCTTGTACACTTGAATTGTAGGACAGAGGATGGAAAAACAGAACGGGTGTTGCTTTGCCTTCCATTTTGAGAGAGAGAGAGAGAGACAGAGAGAGAGAGAGACTTGAGTTTTTAAAGGTGAGTGAGAATAATAGGATCTAAGAGAAAATATCAGGCTTTATATATATAAGGCAAGCAAATAAAATATGTGAATTATCCAAACATGTGATACAATACTACAACAGAGCCACAGACAAATGTGACTAAAGTAATTTCTTTAGAGCATCTACTACAGCCGCTGGAGATTGATGAGGAAGATAATGGCCAACAGCAAAATTTGGAAGCCATCATCTGATGGATAATCTTAAGTAAAGTAAACCTTTTTTGTTTTTTTTTTGGTAAATTACATAAGACCCCCCTGAAGTATGAGGGGTTAGCAGTTAACCCTCTTTATTTTTTAATTTTGCCAATGCGCCCTGTGACCGCGGGAGAGGAATGGTAAGGATTTGACTGGTGTAGGATCTAATACATGAAAGAAATCTGGAATACCCTCGTCTGAGCATTTATACTTGCATGTTTCAATGCATGTGACTTTTACCTATCACCACTAAATTTCCAATTTGTAAAACATTCAAACATCAGTACAAGAGAATTATGATTTATAAATGCGCGTGACAAAGGAATCAGAATATCCGATATATGGAAGATGCCTACACTGGGGTGGGCGTTGTCAATATCGAGTATGGATTTAGTGCTGAATTTCAAGCATCATATATGCTAAGCGAATCCAAGCCTTTGAATAATATGTTTGACGGTTCAGATTAAAATATTAAAATGTTTTTACTAAAATGACCAATATAATCTCAATGGCTAACCTTTTTATTTTTTTAATTCAAGCGTTTCAATAATAACTTTAAAATTTTTAATCTAATTAGTCAATAATATAGATAAAAAAATTTATTACATCAATATCTAAGCAACCTAAGACTCAAACCTAAAATTTTCCTTCCACATAAAGGACAAGATTACTATTAGCTATAAACTTGAATTTAAGATAACTTACTTAATAAGTGATGCAAACACTATTAGGTTATCATACCCTTGATGATGATGACGACATTATATTCAAAAAGATATTTCACCTGTTTCATTCACCTACTAATATGGCCCGTGTGCACTTTCCATCTTTTAAGTTCAAAGAAAAAAAGTGTCCAACTCTCCTCGTATCTAGTGTTGCTCTTGTTTCTTAGTCGACGTTTTGTATAATGACTCAATTGGTTGATCCACTCCTCGTAGAGTGATCAAAGACTTGTCTAGGTTTTGTACTGTACTTAATTTTATATTAATATAAGTCAGCAGCTCAAATAAACCAAGAAAAAAACGACCTAGAAAGACTTGATAGAGAGAGCAAAAAAGTTATAAGTAGAAGAAACGTAGAAATGTAACACTAATTGATATAGAATGAAAGCACGAAGGATGGTACTCTTATATTCCTAAAAGGTAAAGAGGGTAGGCTCTTGAGGACATATCACGAGAAAAAGAAAAAGAAAAAGAAAAAACTAGCTTTAGATTATAATTTGTATATCACTTGAAATTAAATACCATAAAAGGTGAAAGAACATCAATAATGAGTATTATGATATTGAGAAATGATTCTTACACCTACTTCCCTGGACCAAACGATAGACGAATTAATAATCGGCATTAAATACATACCAACTAACGGACTGTCAAAATTTAAAATAAAATAAAAAGGAAAATATCCCAAACCTCCCTAAAAAATAAAATCATATCCAAAAGCCCTTTTAAATATTTTATATATCCATCTAATCCAATATGAGAAAAATCTTATCCAATAACCCTAGCTAGTTAACATTCCGTCTGCTACCATTAAAATGAAAAATGATGGGACAAAAATACCCTCCTTTGATATTAATATATTTAATAACAAAAAATACCCATGTATTTAAAATACCACTTTTGCCCCCTCTCTCTTCCCATGTGAGCATACCTGCCCCCCCTTCTATATCATTTCTCCTCCCATGCTCAACAAGAGCTCTCTCTCTCTATCTAGTACAATGATGCAGGAAAAGTGGAGGTCGTGTCTAGTGGTTCATGTCCCCTCTTCACATCATTTGCCCCATTCGTCTTCTTTTCCAACCTCAATTTGTTCTTCCAGTGTTTAGCAGAAATAACATCATAGGCGTATTTTTGTCCAGTTATTATTTATTTTAACAGCATTAGATGGAATGTTAACTAATTGGGGTAAATGGATATAATTTTTCTCTTATTGGATTAGATGGATAAATAAAATAGTTAATGGAGTTTTTAGATATGATTATATTTTTTAAGGAGGTTTTAGATATTTCCCCTAAATAAAAAATGGTAAAAAACTATTAAAAGTGAAAGCTTCATGAAGAAGCTCGTAGTCAGGCATGTGAACCCTTGTGGGGTTGGTTTAAGCTTTTGAGATTGACATGTCTAGTGAAAATTAGGGGTGCAACTTGGTTCGGGAAATTCCGAGGACCGGACCGTTCCGAGCAATTTGGTATGGGACGGGGACGGGACAAATAGTGTTCGGTTCGGGACTCGGGACAAATTTTAAAAACCGAATTTTTTCGGGGCGGGAATCGGTTTAGGGGTGTTCAGTACCGTCCCATACCGAATTCCCAAACCGAGTACCGATTATATATATATATACAGTTATGTTCCTATCAACACTTGTTGATATAAGTTATATCAGTACCATGCATTGAGGGTTGTACCCTTTGCATTGGTCCAATGTACCTCATAGCCTACTAATGCACAAGATACAACTCCTAATGCGGGTATTGATATAAGTTATATCAGCACGTGCTTACTTGATCATCATCCTATATATATTATTAATATTTCGGAATATGAAACCTTTCCGACACCGTTTCATACTTTCATTGTTACTTTACTTAACAAAAGTTACAAAACAAAAAATAAATAAAACCCATTTTGAATTTTGAATCTTTGACTTTTGTGGAAGAACAGGTATATGTAGCCCATTTTGTGGCTAATCAAGTTGACAATATTTGATTGGAAGTAGTTATTTTTAATTTTTCATTCAGGGAAAATAAACTAATAAATACCGAGAACCGGACTATTCCGTCCTAGTATTTTTCGGGATGGGATGGGACAATATTAAATTCGGTTCAATTCCGGTATTGATTTCAAGTCCCGAATTACTTCAGGGCGGGACAAAAATACCCCTGTCCCGGACCGTCCCGTCCCGAGTTGCACGCCTAGTGACAATGACCACACTCTGACATGGTTTGAATTAACCCTACTATACTTGCCTCCCACTTCTAATTACTCACAACCCATTCCGTACGGCCTCTAGACCAATTATACCCACACTATACCATCTTCCCATTTATCAAATTGGTCTTCAAACAAGAGAAGTCCCTCCATTAGATGACTCTTGAAGGAGATGGGGTAAGCAATTCAATTTCAAATGGTTTAAGTTTGGAAGCAACATGCCAGAGGTTGTGCAAAAAGGATGGTGGCTAGTGTTCGACCGTGGAGAGAACTAGGGATGGCGCAAGTTGATTTCTTAGTTTGATTTTTTGTGCTTTTTTCGACGCATGGTAGCAAAGGTCTAAGTCCACACGCTAGTTCTCCACTACTGCTAAAATCACACAGATGTGAAAAATTAACTAAGCTTTTGTAAAGTTAGTTTAGATTTTATGTAAAGTTGACTAGATTTTTGGTAAAGTTACCTTACTTGCTTTAGATTATAATCTGTATATATATCACTTGAAATTAAATACCATAAAAAGTGAAAGAACATCAATAATGGGTATTATGATGCTATCATAGTGCCAGGGGTCGAGCCAAGAATTATAAGTTGAGATGGTCAATTTAAAAAGTTATGTCAGTATTATTTTTCATTTTTTCTCAAAGTCTTATAATATAATTATTATAAAAAAATAATTTCTTTTAAAAAAGAGGTAGGAATCAATTTACTTATAGTATAAGAATTTTTATTCTTACACTCATTAAGAATCTATCTTTTTTTTTTTTTTTTTTTTTTTTTTTTTTGTAAGAATCATATTTCACTGAGACCTAGAAATTTGGTATGTATATATTACATATTCCAAATTATAATTTTATTTATAATAAGAAATGTGATATTACAATCAAACTCTACAAGAACCCCCAATAAAAGAACACATACACCCATATGAATTTGTCTATTCTTTTGTTATTTTATTTTTGTCAAACGATAAAAGAACATACACATCCACACAGACTTTATCAAAACCATGAAATCCGTAACCCCCGCATCCTTACTGGGATAGAATATGTCATTAGGCCTAAGGGCCATTGGTTCTATTTGTCCATTCAATATGATGCATTTGTTTATTCAATAATATGTAAAATACACCTTAATTGTTTAATTCCCATTTGAACAATCAGACAAGCTTCTACAAAATAAAAATGCTTCTTATGTCAAGTTATCCTATTATTTAAGTTTGGGAGCCTGTTGGTAAAATTACAACATTCTTCAACTTAAGTTGAAAATATTGGAGTGGCCATGCCCACCCACCCCCCGGGGCAGGCGTCTACTTTGTTCTCCGCCCCTACATATATAGTGCCCACCATTTTTGAATGTCTGCTGGTGGCATGGTGTAACCTACTTTAATGGGGCATTATGAGATTATCATGGTATGGTAAATATTCTGTTCTGTCCTCTTTTTCGACACAGAAAACCCCACACCTTCGCTCGTCAATTAAATGTAGGCTCCCTATGTATCTCTGAGCCACAATAACCTAACTTGGAAACTGAACGCATTGACTTAGGCAAAGCAATGCTTCAAGGGGAACAACCATATACCAATTCAATGATAAACCTTGATTTAATTTGATGAATTATGGATAGTAATTTGAGCATAGAAATGTGCCATATATATATATTTGATGGTCATGCTGATGGTGGAGGTAGTATTATTGTAATGGACGTTTCTATTGATTCCACTATCACATGCGAAAGAAGTGGTGTACCATGTGTGGGTGAGACAATCCCTTTTCTATTTTAATAGTGGCTGAGCTATATCGCATAATTAATAATTAATTAAAGACAGTTATATCACTACAAAAAAAACGATCTTTACCGACGGTTTAAAACCGTCGGCAATAAGGAAAAAACCGTCGGCAATTGTTCTCCCGACGGTTTTAAAACCGTCGCAAATCCGTCGGCTTTACCTCGGTCGGCTATTCCTTCATAGACGGTTTAGAAAACCGTCGGCAATTCCCGACGGTTTAAAACCGTCGGCAATTGGTATGAGCATTACCGACGGTTTTCAACCGTCGGAAATTCCCGACGGTTAAAAACCGTCGAGAAACGTTTAAAGACGGTTTTGCGGTATACCTATGTTGTTTTGGTAAATGTTTTACCGACGGTTTTAGACCGTCGGAAATGCCAATTGCCGACGGTTTTAAACCTTGATTTAATTTGATGAATTATGGATAGTAATTTGAGCATAGAAATGTGCCATATATATATATTTGATGGTCATGCTGATGGTGGAGGTAGTATTATTGTAATGGACGTTTCTATTGATTCCACTATCACATGCGAAAGAAGTGGTGTACCATGTGTGGGTGAGACAATCCCTTTTCTATTTTAATAGTGGCGAGCTATATCGCATAATTAATAATTAATTAAAGACAGTTATATATATGGTCAGTACACAAAAGAAATAGAAAAGCTAGAAATTAAAGGATCAAAAGCAGAGGAAGATATATATAATGGGCATTAAAGCTAGAAATATATGAGCTTAAGTTTCAATTCTAGGGAAAACACGACGCCCAAGCAACATTGCTCTGGCCATTATATGTATTTCTCCCAAATAGGCCACTTATTGCCAGCATCAATTATTTGCCCTGGCGGCCCCCTCACCGCTTCCATCATTCATATACACGGGGCATTTTCTAATTTATTGTTATCCACCAACTTATTTCAAAAGTTTAAGGCTTTTAAAAACTTTTTTCCTAAAATATGGTAAATCGTGCCACTGACCCACGATTCTATCAGAATCATATCTATCACGATTTTAGGTTGATATACCTTTTTTATACTGTCAACCAAACTCCGTATAAAAATGGTACACAAACCATAAAATCGTGGTTGTCAACTACATTTTTATGGTCTGTACGCCAATCATAAAAGCCATGTACGATGGTGAGTTTTAACCTTAAAGTCGTGGTTGGCAAGCTGGCAACCACAATTTTGGGGCTTATAAAAAAAAAAAAAATCTTAATATTTTATAAATATGATTTTAGGGCCATTATCTCCTAATGAATCCCGTTAAGCAACAGTTGAATTAGCAAGTGTTATTATGTCACAACCTGAAAACAACGAAACTTCACCACATGCCTGTCCTAATTGGAGTTGAGGTCTGAACTTGCGGAACTCAACTGAATTTTATCTGCATAAGTGGGCATGATTGTATCCTTAATGAAGCGAATTAACAATTCAGGAAATGGTGAAGATGACGTTTGTACATTGATGCCCCAAAATGGGGAAAAAATAACCACTTTTGTGATTTGTCATTTTCTGAAAATACACTAGTCATGCACACACAATAAAGTCTCATAATCAATTCAACCAAGCCTTAATGCCAATTACATGGGGTCAGCACACTACACGAGTCTATCAAAGGTATGCCCTCTGTTGAGTTCACTCTATAAAATCTCATGACACTAAACAAAGTGTCCCTTGATTTCCATCATAACAGCACATGCCTCGTCCAATAGAAATGGAATTGTAGATGGCCAACACGAATATGTTTCACGTAGGTAAGAGGATAATGGATTGTAGGGATTATGCAAACTACTGACAAAATCAACACGTCAAAAATGAGTTTGTCACGGTCATGCAAACCTCACTACAAGCATGACGAGCCCAATCAGCCTAGTCCAAGTTTGCAGCCCGACAGTCATCATATGCGTGAATGAGATCATGGTTGACTACTTGGTTGACATCATCTTGAAAGTTCATGTGATTGCTACATACCATAATCTGCACACATTGGAGAGGAGATTAATAATAAGTAAATAAAAGGACCAAGAATCAATACTAAATCAACCCCATCAATTAATAGAATAAAGCATGGTTCACCAAAATATAACTGTATTTACCAGAATCACTATCAAAACGAGACTCAACAAATAATAAAAATGATAATAAACATTTTTATTTAAAAATAAATATGTTCCACTAAGGACTTAACGTTTGCTCCTTCGGCACCTTAAATTTTGCCACTATTATGTTAACCTCTACAAGGTAAAAATAATAATAATAATAATAATTTGCTTATTGATTTCGAAGGATAGTCATTTGGTGCATGCCCAAAATCCAATGAAAAATTTGCTGATTTTCTTGCTAGGGAAGGGCATAAAGCCATATGTAATTTTCAAGTTTTAGATTCTCCCCCTTTTGGGATTTGTAATTTGTTGTTTGGGGATCTGACTGGTGTTTGTGCCATCAGGTCTAGTTGAATGAATATCCATTAAACCAAAAAAAAAAAAAGGGAAAACCAATTGTATACTCCATAGGATTCTATATTGTTGGCTTCCTTTTTATTTTGAAATGTTTTAAAATTATTGTCACATGATTATTTTAAATGTGAGTGAAAGAATAATAGGATCATCTAAAATATAAGAGAAAACATCAAGTTTTATACAAGACAAGCAAATAAAATCTGTGGATTATCCAAAAACATGTGGTACAATGCTACAACAGAGCTACAGACAAATGTGATTAAAGTAATTTCTTTAGAGCAACTACTACAGCCGTTGGAGATTGATGAGGAAGATAATGGCCAAGAGCAAAATTTGGAAGTCATCATCTGATGGATAATATTAAGTAAGTAAACCTTTTTTTTTTTTTTTTTTCAATTCAAAGATGGTAAATTAAAGTAAACTTTGTTGGGCCTGGATGAGCAAAGAGAGGTTATGCTAAAGGATGATATGAGTCCACTGGTAGGGGCCGGGCAAGAGCATCCATCTAAGCATCACAGAATTATACCTCTGCAGAATTTTGTGTACTGTTGGTAGTTCGAGGAGCTATCAATCGATTGTGACAGAGTTATGGTAGAAGGGGATGCTTTACACCTCCTCATCTGATTTGCACAAGGAAAGCGGAAATCAAATGTTGGGGTGGGGGCTTTTTGTTCATAAAGTTGAGGAGAATTGCTAAAAAGTTTTACATTTTGTTTATGGAGTATTAATATGTGAAGAGATTTTGTAATGGGTTGGCTTACAGTGTAGCCAAGTATGCACCTGGTGTGAAATATGATGAGGACTGGGAAAAATGGCCCATGCACCATGGCATTTTTTATCTTTTTTATTTTTATTTTTTTTAAGAGAAAGAGTAGAAGTAGAAAAAAGAACCTAAAATCCCAATTAGGTTGACATGCACCATATGCCTTCTAATCATGTGTTCACGACTCTAATTAAATCCTTAGCCAAAAAAAAAATGCGCTTGGCTTAAATAGTCTTTTTTTTTCGATTTAGGTTTTAAGCCATAACTTTTGAATGGATAAGATTCTTTTAAATGGAACAAATCCTTATCATTCATTTCTTGCAGTAATAACGAATAAATGCAAGTGAATCACAAATCCACGTACATTCTCCAGAAGAATCATTTCACCGCATTGAGCTAGCTATCCAGTCAAAACTTTATATTTCAACATGGAACAAATTCTTATCCTTTCAGAACTTTATTTTTCACTTAAATAGGAGCTAGTTAAGTGAAGGGAGATACTAGATTAGTGCAAGCTAGTTCCAAGTTAAGGGAGATCTAGATACTAGATTAGTACATGTCATACACACACATGCATGTGATTAGCATATATCTTTAAGTGAAAACATGACTGCAGGCCTAGGCCACTTAATTAGTAGAAATAAAATTAAAATAAAATAAGGCCAATTACTTAAAGCAAAGATTTGCTGCATGGCAACATTATCAGTCAGGCATCCTTTGGCCATTATCCGGAATGGACTTTTATTGCAAGCATCAATTATTTGCCCATTATCACTTCTGAGTTGTAATTTGTGTCCACATTGCGATCTTGTCTACTCACAAGCCAACAATTAACCAAGAATAAAGTTAATTTGGTTGGCAAAAAGGAAATTTTACTAATTTAATTAATATATATTGACCACATGAGTATAATATTATTACCCTCGAATTAGAGTCATTATTTGAAGACAACACATGCAATCAACAGGAGTCGTAATTTAAAGTAGATATATAATACAGCAGACTTTCACCCAAAATAACAAAATAAAAAATATATATATAATACAGCAGACAAACCGCAAACGTGCCCCGTGACATGCAGTGTCCCAAATCTACCATTATTTTTAGTAAGTAAATTAAGAGGAAGATTTGAGAAAGAGTAGAACTTTCATATAACTGTATATAGGCTAGGTGATATCACAAGCCAATTAGGTTAAAGTAAAGTAAAAATGTCAGTATACTTGTTGATCCCACTTTTTTACTCTATTTAAACCTAATTGACGTTATTTAAATCTAATTGACTTGTAATATCATCTGACCAAATCATAATTATATGGAAGTTTTTGCCTTTGAGAAAACACAGAGCAGGGCAACAGAAAGCAGCCTTTCCCTTCACACAAACAACTCACACCAACCTCACGCACACGAACCCGGAGCAAACCCGATTGGAGGCAACAAATTAATAGCTGCAGGGGAAAGGAGCCTCTCCCTTTACAAAATCAAACATGTACCAACCCTCAGGCGCACGACCCGGGAGCAAACCCGATCCGCGAACCAGGAATATCAAACACGACCCGGATCCCCTGTTGCTGGATGCTCCCAATAATCGTCGAATTGTCATCCGATTTGAGGAACGCCAAGCAAGGACTCCCGATCTCAGGATCCGTGAGCAACACATTCTTCATCGGCAGCGACACGTCGGCGTTGCGAAAATGCAACACCACCGACGGCACCTTCACCTTCTTCTTCGACAAATCATAGCACGTGTCCCAACCCGATTCCCGCACCCATTTCAAATTGAAGGCTCTTCGAAACGCGTCTCGGAATGCTATATAAGCGGGTTGGACCAACCGAGTCACGGCGGTTCCCGAGTCAATATAGACTCCGCCGTCCCCTGACGAGTCGAATTTGAAAAGAGAGGGTGTAATTTCCGGGACACGTGCACCCCCTACGCTCATCCCAATCAGGTCAACGTAATAATATGTGCCGGAAACAGAGAGAGGGTGAGGATTCTTGATTAACGGTGTGAAAATGGCAGTTCGTGAAACGGCTGAGTCGCCAAACATGAGCCACGACTTCTTTGTGGGATCAAACACGTCCACGAGACAATAAGAAAATTTCCGGCCGAAACGTCTGCTGGTTTGGGAGGTAAGCGATAAATTCCCACGGCCGAGTCCAAGTATACCCGCTGAGCCAGAGAACTGCCCCTTATTATAGCGGCCGCACCCGAGTAACACGTTAGGCAGACTCGTCCTCCCAAACTTGAGCGTTTCGGTGGAGAGCTCACCGTATGTTTCAGAGTTGTCACCGTAGGCATAATAGTAAATACACGTATGCCGTCGAGAACAACCCAATGCGTAGTCTGGAGGACACAAATGAGACGTGCATGGGAGAGGGGTGAAGGTTTTGGACTTCTTGGGGTTGAAAATGGGGCCGCTGGTTTGGTTGTAGCACTTTACGCACGGGACACACTGAATCCAAACCAGGTCGGATCCAGTATCGAGATTCATGTACATGTACTGTGGAGGTGTACCGACGCCCACCCGCGTTAAGTACTCGCCATCAATGCCTAGCGAGCTTCCCGATATAATTGAGCTGCTCATGTTGGCACCTTTCTTCTTAGCAGCTAGCGTTTTGATCCTGGCGGCGTCGCGCTGGAGTCGAAGCTTCAAGAGGGCTGCTCGGGTTGTGTTGAAAGCAAAGGCATCTCGGTGCACGAGAGCAAGGGTGAGGCTGGTTTCAGATTCCGTTTCTAGAAGGGTTAAGGTTTCGGATTCTGATTCGGGCCATGAGGGTGTCAGTGGTTTTGAGAAGGCATTGCTGGAGAGAGAGACAAGGAGGATCGAAAACACAAAGGCTGTTGCTTTTCCTTCCATTTTGAGAAGAGAGTGTGTGTGTGATTGAGTATTTGTTGCTTTAATTTTCCTTCCATTTTGGCTTTATATAAGATGCACAGGTAGAAAATTCAAGGGCAATACTTCGCTCCTCCAGCTCCTCCTACAACGTGGCTTTGGTTAATCAACACGTGTTTACCTTCACATGTCATTCACGTGCCCATTTACGTGGCTCTTCAAAACAAGATACCGAGAACGAACCAGTTCTTTCTCCCACGGAGAACTGGTTTATCCAAAACCCCGGACCTTTTCCTTTAACGAGCGGCATAGTCTTCTTCGATTACCAACTTGATGCCAGTAACCATCGTCGTCTCCGAAGAGAAAGAAAAAAGGAGAGGAAATTGTGTTACCCAAAAAACAAAAGAAGAGGAAATCACCGCATTTAGCAAAGCCAACTTTTGGTCAGGCATTTCATCGAACATTTAGACATCATCATCTTGTGAGAGCTATGGCTAATATATTTCTCCATCGAAACCGGTTTTTATGAGATCGGTGTGTAACATTAAGTTGAGCTTGTGATGGGTTTTGAGGAGAAAAGAGGCGTGGATTTATAGGTGGATAGGAGGCAGAGTCTAATGACGTCTTCTATTAGATATGTGAGTAAGGAAATGACTTCATTGTAGAACCCATCTGCAACTAACCATTTGAATTATAAGGACGTCTTCTTACTTCAATCTTTAGAAAGAATTAAAAAATCATTGCCCCACTTCATATCCTCTTCGAAATCGGTAGATCGACCTTCTAACTCCAAATTTGTGAATCCATCTTTTTCTTTTTCTTTTTTCATTGAGTCCTTAACTGAAGAAAGAGATGCAGGGAGACGAAGGGTTGTTGGTTTGGAGGTCAGGACGAACCAGTTCTTTACGGACCAATCCACTGTGTAAGTAAGAAAGAACTGGTTCTTTCTTGAGTTTTGAAACTTACGTGAATCGCATGTGAGGTTGAACACATGTTGATTAGCCAACAAGCCACGTCAGATTGCAGGAGCAACTGCTCCTCCAGCAAGAGGAGCGAAGTTTTGTCCAAAATGGAATTATGTGGGACGTTGAAACATTCGCGAGTACATTGATTAATAGATCGAGCTATAGGCAAATGTGACTAGAGATATTTCTTCCATCAGTGCATGTGGTGCAACTGCAGCCACTAGAGGTGGATTGGGATTTGGGAAGGTGATCACCATTTGGATGCCACTATGGAATGCTTGTACTGAAGTGAACTTTGTTGCGACCAGGATGAGGAAAGATAGGTTGGGAAGTGACTGGTGGGGGCAAAAGCATTAATGTGTAAGAGAATAAAATATGCTTTTGAACCCCCATGCGGGTCCAATAGCACTGCTGTAACATAATTAGCTGTGCAGATTTTTATGGATTTTTTAAAGTTTAAGAGAAGCTACTCCGCTATTTTTAAATAAGTGGGTTAATTTTTTTTATCTTTTTTAATGTTTCAAAATTATTATCACATTTTAAAAATCATCTGTTATTTTTAATTTATTTTTTAAAATACTTTAAAAAACATATTCTCTTTTTTATTAATGTTTTGCACACTTGAGAATAAAATTAGAATCTCAAAACATATGCTTTGATTTAAAAGTATTTAGTAAAGTTTTCTTAAAAAGCGTATTTTTTCAAAAGGGACTGTCAATTTAAAACAGAGGAAGTATGATATATGAATAGAGCACTTATTTGTAGTCATCAATATAAAATATTATTAGGCTACATGTCCATATTTTTTAAAATTAATTATTACACGTGACATAATATAAATAGAAGGAAAGAGCAATTGATACTCCACTGTGAGGAGTCAAGTATTGTCCATATTATTATTATTTTGAAAAAAAAAAGAAAAAAAAAAGGTATGACGTCATCAAGTTGGTCACACTTTACTTCCCTGCTGGCGTTCATCACACGTCAGTTCCACAATCTCAATTCTCGCATAGTAAACACTCCATATTCTTCTTATTGAAAATGTGAGTACTGGAAAGTGGAAAGGATCCCAGCCTGATCAACCCCATATGGCTTAATTGGGTATTAGTAGTTGTGTTTCTTTTCTCTCACAGTTATAAGCGAGAAGGAAGCCTTCGTTCTTAATATTAGGATCTGCTGAGTGTCGCTTGTAGTGGTGAGGGCTTTGTGCTCACATTTTTGTGAGGTGATTTGTTTTTTTTTTTTTGGTTGTGGTCCTTAATTTGTGGGTTAACGATGTGATGGAAAGTCGAGATGAGCAAAGGTTGTTGAAGAGGATCAAGTATGTGGAAGTGGCTTTTGGGTCTAGGGTGAGAACTAAACAGGGCATGGTGCCACCTAATGGGATGCAGTACCCCCTCTTCCATGGACTGAAATGCTATACGCAAAACACCAACTCTTAAAACAATGTTTTGCTGAATAGCGACATTATGATCAGTCAGACATGGTATGGTCATTATCCCACGTGGCCACCTACTCCAAGCATCAATATATTATTTTGCCCAGGCAGGGTGACACCACTTCCATTATTGAAAACCAAATTGTCTTCCTTGACTAAAGAAGCTGGGATATATATTATCCAATTTGTAGACAACTCATAGGAAATATAAAAAAAAATGATCGAGCAGATACGTTGCCCCATATACGCAAGATCATAGCCTGATCTCAATTCCCTTGGACTTTGCTTTATTTCCAGAGAACATTCAGAGCTTCAACTATATGGACCCAAACACCAATTTTACCGATAGAAATTTGTTTGATGTTATAATTGATGCTTTGTTAAATTTGGCTGCGCTCGTCTTTTATTAGGCTCAAATCAGTGCATCTGCTCAATAATTCCCGATCTTTGACTGTCTAGGAAAAACATGTACGTACGTCCTAGTTTTCTGGACGACAATGTCTGACTCTTGATTCACGTCTTATAATTCATTATGACTTCAAGAACTCATGCAAAAGTACATACAGAAATGGAATACACTGGAGTTGAATAATTTGTTTGTAATTAGATACAAAGTGGCTGAAATTAATAAAATTTTGTTCTGCCTCTTGTTTGATTTGGCAGATGAAGCAAATCATGACTCTTAGTGGCAAGCGCCATAGAATCTATCATAGTGAGTCGAAGATCAATCTAGTGAGAAAAGTCTAACATATGTTGCTTTTCCCTTTTTGTGATTGAATGATTGTATCTCAATAGATGAGTTCTCAATTATTATCTTGCTTTAAAACTGAATCATTTCATTGAATTTGCATAGCATTTGAAGGATATGTAAAATTCTTCGTCAAGAATGGGGCCACGAAAGATAGTGCGCGTACTATATGCCATTACTTTCAAAATGGAATAAGATCAATTATATTGGGAAAAAAGAGCTGTGTAGTAGGATAAAAACTCATGAAACCCATATGTCGGGCACGTGTCTCTATGGCCATCATATTGACTTAGTTATGTCAGACTCTTGATATCGCATTTTGTTCACCATGCATGAATGCAACAACACACGCAAAATATGCTTCAACAAATTCTAGTTGCTGGTTGGCGCTTAATTTGAGAGGCTTGAGCATGGGATTGAATGCCTTGGAGTTTGCATCACTGTCGGTTCATGCTCTATTTTTACTCTCACCCTATGTTTAGTACGAGAGATTTCTGGGAGGATGGAAAGGGAATGAGAGAAAAGTGAAATGAAAGAGATTAAGAGGTGTGTTCGGTAGAAGGGAAAGGGAGGGGGAGGGAAAGGTGAGAGGAAGAGTGAATCCCCCAAATCACCTTTTTCTCATCCCTCCAATTTTGGGGGGAAAGGTGGAGGGAAATAATGGCTCTTGTTAAAATGACCATATCACCCTCACATTTTCATAACATTTTTTACATGTGAGGGTAAAAATGGAAAATCATACCTTTTAATATCTATCCATCCATTTAACCAAACACAAAAGAAAGAAAAGAGGAAGGAAGAAAACTATCATTCCATCCATTTTACCAAACACATAAGAAGGAAAGAAGGTTTCCCTACCCAAGGGATGGAAAGTTCATCCTTCTTACCTTTCTTTCCTTCCACTTTTCCATCCTCCCTACCAAACACAGCATTACCAAGAGTGCTTGTCTTAGTTTTGTCTTTGTTATAGTCTGAGTTGTTGTTGTTGTTATTTTTTTATTTTATTTGGATAATGCTACCTTACCTCACACTTTGTCTTACTATGTGTATTTAGGAAAGTTTTAAATTTTAGGATTTAATCATATCAGTGGGTTCCACAACTTTACCTTTCTAAATGCACGTAGTAAGTCAAAGTATAGGACAAAATAACATTATCTTTTTTTCTTTTTTTTTTAGGGGAACGAATTCCTAGACATGGGTACTAGAAAAAGAGCATACAAAGAAGGAATACTAAAGTTGACTTGAAGAATTTGTGTAATTAGAGTTTTGTTTTATTTTATTTTATTTACATTTTGGAAAATACTAGTTAACCCCACACTTTATCCTACAACGAGAGAATAAGAATTGTTTTAATTTTTAGGATTTAACCATATCCGTGAGTCATATAACTTTATCTCTTTATTTTCTTGTAGTGGGGTAAAGTGTAACACAAAGTGTAGGGCTAACCAGCATTTTCCTTACTTTTTTGGTTATTTTGGAGGGAATTAATCCTTATATATATTTATGCTAACATTTGTCCTTTATACACTCCCAATACTTATACTGGGCCACAAAGTCCGATTATGTGTAAATGTGTAATTAAAGTTCGAAAGACAAAAGTTTATCCTTAGCTAAAGGTACAACGATCATCAAGTCATTCACACTTCACTTCTCCAATGCATCACATGCGCGCACATCAGTTGATTCAGCTCCACTACAACAATGTCATTCTCGACCCACTACAAGTGCTCTCTTTCAATTCCCCAATTAAGTACGTTCTAGACATTCAATTAGTGGCCTCCCTAGAGTATGATCTCTCCAGATAGGCATTTCGCCCAAGAAAGTAGTGGGTTCTCCAATTAAGTACGTTCTAGACATTCAATTATTGTTCTCCCTAGGGGTATGATCTCTCCAAATAGGCATTTCGCCCAAGAAAGTAGTGGGTACAGTTAGTTTTTTTCTTTTTTCTTTTTTTCTTTTTTTTTCACAAACAAATTATATATGTTATTCATTCCATAATTTTCCGCTTAAAAAATTAGGATTGCATCTTGAGCAAGTTAAGAGGTCTTTCCAGGCTCAACTCTAGGTATAAAATGTACCCTCAACTCAATCTCAGCCCAACCCAGTCATTCTTCGGGTTGAGGTTTCCTAGCCCATGCTCAGGTGAGGCATGGGTTACACAAATTGAATGGGATTAGGTCGGGTTGAATAAGTTTAGGCCGGGTTGAGTAAGTTGGCTTGTTTCTTTTTTATTTTTTATTTTTAATAAACCTTCTTTTAAAAAAAAATATATAGAAACCATCTGAATAAAAATACATTATTGCATATGGACGGGGTAAAATCTGCTCCCCGAACTACGTGTTGAAGATGGAGCTTGCTCCCTCACTTGGACCTGCAATCACAAGCTTGGAAAATGGGTCAGAGGGTAGGCCAAGGTAGGTTTTGGCCGTGCCCTCTCCAAAGCTTAAGTCAGAAAGCTGTAATGGGGAGAATGAGGCAAGGAAGAAGATGAATCTCAGAGAATTAGGGTACTGTAGCTTACCAAATTAGGCTGTATCGTATTCTTTTTATACCCACCTGTACGGACTGACCATGTGAGGTCAGGTAACTGCCTTGGTTAGGTCAGATCTGACCATGGTGTACCCATAACCGCCTGACCATGGTTTGCTGATCATGGTTGATCGTGGAATCAGGGTTTCTAGTAACTGCTGTGTCAGGAATTACAGCTGCTGTAACAGTTTTGGATTGTAGTAGGATTTGGATTGTAGTGTGAGTCATAGGACAGTTGTCCCGAGGTGAAAGTCAGATCCCGAGATGAGAGATCACGTGCTCTGCAGCAGGTCCTACCTTATGGTATTAACCACGTGCCAAGTGACGTGATTTAACTCCTTGGCCCAAGCTGAATCGTGAGAGGTGAATCACGTACGTTGTGGTGGCCTGATTGATTAGTCTTCGCCACGTGTCAGTGTTTCAAGTCCGATTTTTCCACCCCGAGATGAAACCTCGGTTCAGAGATATTTCCACACAATTTGCCCCAAATTATGACATTCCCGAGCTGGGACTTGTCATAATTTTATTTTGCTAAGTGTTTTTCCCTGTGTCCCTATGCCGTTTGGCATTCTAGGGCTTAGCTGGCTGAAGGCGGTTAAGCCTTTCCGTATTCCAAGGTGCTGACGTCATGCGCCTTGGAACCATACGATCTGCATTTAATGCCTCAGAAGCATTATGTCTTTGGAAGGAAGCAAATCACTGCTCACTTTATCTCCTACGTTCTCTCTCTTCTTTTTGCTTTTGCTCTCTGTTTTCTGTTCTCAGCTTTCTCTCTCTACTTTCTTTGCTCTCTGCCTTCTGCTTTCACCAAGAAAGCATCGTACTTCCCACCGGAATCCACTGTTTGCGCCGTTCGCTTGTGGGAGAAGATCCGTTTTGCTCTATTTTGTTGTCTTTGCGAATCACTTCTCCGACGCTGTTCTTCGTTGGTACTGCTCTTGTTCCTTTCGCTTCTTTAAGAACAACTTTGGAGGTTCTCGGCGCCGCACCGTACAATTTCTCCGGCGAAACCGTTTTCCTGACCACCGTTTGACTTTTGTAAAGGTATAACTTGTCTTTTGATCTTACTCTTCAATTTGTTCGGTGTATTTTTCTCTTTGCGGTTGTTGGAGATGTTCTTGGGGTTTGCTTCGTAATCCTAGGGTTTTCCTCTGGTTTTTGGGGCAAATCACCAAGATACCAATTTTCCCGCCTTTTAGGGTTTGAAAAACTCCATCTCGGGGTAAATCTGAGGAAGAGGTCACTGATCTCTTTTTTGCCTTTTCCCAACACCGAGTTTAGTGTTCCCCGAGCTGACACTTAGAAAAAATTTGAGGGTCTGTCGAGGCAGGGGTAACATACCTGTCAGGACTTTACTTTGAAATTTTAGGTCGGGGTATATTAGCATAGGTTGAATTACCCTTGGATTTAACCTTCCCCTTTCATCTTGGCAGATGTCTTCTTTTTATGACATTAGGGGGAACCCTGCAAAGATAGCAGAGTTTAAGGCCTTATATAGCTTTGAAGACGGGAAGTTTAGCTTCCGCTTTGCTGAGCCCGGGGAGGATGTCTTTAGGTCAGACGCTAAGGATGGCCTCCCTGTTCCCATTGCTGCTTTCATGGAGGGTGGAGTTCGTGTCCCCTTCCCTGACCTCCTCAATGACTTCCTCCTCTACTGTGGGATAGTCCCGACTCAGTTAGGGCTGAACTCCTTTAGGGTCATCTTGGGGGTTCACGTCCTTAACCAGCTGTTAGGGATTTCTGTTGGAGTGCGGGAGATACTCCACCATTACAAAATCTACACCCTTAAAAACAAACGCGATGTTTACCTCGCCCTCAAGCCCAGGAAGAAACCCTTTGTCACTCATATCCCGGACTCCAACCCAGGAGCTCACGACATTGTGGTCTTCGTGTACGGGCCTGTGGATGGGACTCTCCCCCCTGATCCTCCCATCATTCCCCGAGAGAGAGGCTCTAGCTGTAAGAAATCAGTGATATCATTTTGCTTCTTTATGTTTTATATGACCTCGAGTTGAATATTGGATTTCATACTGATACTTAATGTCATGTTTCCTTCTAGCAGCTCCTCACGCCAACGAGCCCGCTGACAAGCTGAACGAGGAGGATATCGAGAAGCTGCTCGGATATCAAGTCAGCCAGCGCTGCCGTTCGGCTGAAACCTTGCTCAACTACCACACGAGGTACCAGACTTGGGGGAAGGCGAGTTACCCCCATTGGGAGCAGCCTGACGACGAGCTGACCCGCGTGGTGGAAGAGGAGGTGGAGAGAGGAGAGCAAGAGGGAGAGGAGGAAGAGGGGATCCGCCTCCGACCTGAAGGGGAGGGAGCTGAGGAGATTAGGCCCTCCGACAAGACGGCTCGCCGCGCCCCCTTCGTCATTGAGAGCTCCAGCTCTGAGGAGACCGTCTCCCAAGCCATGGAGAGGAGAGGCTCTAATCCCCCCCCCCCAGCCAAGAGATAAAGAACAGACTCCGGCAGTTAAAGGACCAAGAAGGACTCTGGGATGAATTTGAGGGCTCTGGTTGCTGAGAGAAGGGCGGCGGAGAAAGAGGCCCAGGAAAAGAAGGCTACTGAGAATCAGCAGCAGCAGCAACAGCGGCAGAATCAGCAGCAGCAGAAGACTAAGTGCCTGTTTGGGATAGCTTCAGAGTAGAATCAGAAATAGAATCAGAAGCTAAATCAGAAGCTGAATCAGAATCAGGGGGGAGGCAGCTTGAGCAAATTGGCCTCAAAATCTATTTTGGGCTTACAATCACTTTTCTCATTTTTTATCCAAACACTCTTAAAAGTGATTATGGGCCATCAGAAGAGATTTTGGGCCTCTCAGAATCTCATCCAAACAGGCACTAACAAGACTGCTGCTGTTGCTGCTCCAGGTTCTGGTTGGGATGGCGGCAAGAAGTCCACTGACCCCAATAGTGGCAAGCTCATGTCAAGCGCCATGAGGGGGCAGGACGTGGACAGGCCCCAGGCGCCCGAGGTTACGGGGAAAGGGAAGGCTCCTTTGATTCCTCCTTCAAAGCCCCGAAAACCCTCTACAGTCCCCGAACAGCAACTCGCTGTGCAAGGGCCTGGGCTGGGAGGTGCTAATGCCCCGGAGGCTGGAGGTGGGAGCTCCCTTTCCCGAGCTGAGATGATAGCTAAATTCCTCGAGGTATGTCTTTACTTTTTTCGATTTCGTAATTGTCCCATACTTAAAAATCTACGACAGATTCTGACTAACTTTATGTTCCATCACATGTCTGCAGTTCCCCGTGCCCAAAGATAAGGATGTTACCAGCTTCTTCTCTGTGGAGTACAACTTTAAGCAGCTGGGGAACCCCCTGAGGTTGCCGGCGGACATGGAGCACTTCAAGAAGAAGTCCGCCCTCGACAACCTCCGCTTCGGGTTTACCAGTCTTTACCGAGTAAGTTCCATTCCCTGGTGGTTTCGATTATTTGTTGTTCAACCCGATCTCTGACTTGCTGATGTTTGTGTAGGGCTGCCAACAAATCCTGCTGGCGGACGACCGCTTCGAGGCGAAAGATAACAAGTTACAGCTCGAGCTTGCCAAAGTCCGGAGTGAGTACGACAAGAAGCTAGAGGATGCTGAGGCTAACTGTTACGCGGCTATGTCTCAGCTTCAGAAAGTAAAATCTGAATGCGAGACCTTCAAGTCCACAGCCGAGAGCGCCGTCAGCAAACTGGAACTCACGAGGAAGGACTATGCAGATTTGGAGGCCGAGCTGAGGAAGACGAAGGACGCCCAGGACGAGCTAGCCTAGGAGAAGCGCGAGCTGGCGAGGAAGGTCCGGGCTCTCGAGGCTGAGGTAGAGAAGGAGAAGGCCTCCGTGGAGAGGGCGGTGGCTGAGGAGAGGGAAAGCGTGAAGGCTTCCCTCGTTGGGCAGTTGACCACCGAGCTCGAGGTCACCTACAAATTTGCGTGGGAGACCTTGGTCGAGTTGGCATCTGCCCAATTCCCTGGCATTGCCGACATTCCCTTCGAAAGGAGGGATATTCCCGCGGATTACAACCCCGAGGGAGGTGATGTCGGGGAAGCTGAGATGGAGGTTGCAGGCGGCGATGAGGCCGGGGAGAACGATCCCGAGGTCACGTCCCAGCCTAATGCCACCATTGAAGCCGAGAGGGTCGTTGACGCCACCAATGACACTTCAGCCACTGCCAACGGGGACCAACCTGTAAATCCAACAGGAAGCACCACAGAGGCTACCCCTGATCTGCCTCTGCCTCCAGTGGCCCCTCCTGCCTCCGCTGATCCCGTCCCGACTCCCGAGGTGGTTCGTCCAGCTACTGGGGACTCGGAGGAGAAATAGCTATTTTTCTTTGTTTTTTCTTTTTTCTTATTCTTGGCTGAGTGCCATAACTTGTACAGATTCTTGTAATACTTTTCTTTTAGAATGAAATACACAATTTTTCTTCATCGTGTGCATGTGTCCTTTATTTTTATGCTGGCTGCCTGTTTGAACGTACTTTCGGGATAAAGCCCCTTGTTGATGTGTGTGCACTGTCGATTGGCGAAAATGATTAGACCCAACCTGATCACGGGCTCCAATTTGCGGAGTGATAGACCTGAATATCTGTTGGTCCTTGTGTACTCAGACCCATCCCTAGGTATGTTGTTGCGTTGAGCCTGTTCTTAGGCGAGACTTCGTTGTGAACCCATTCTTAGGCTCAATGTGCTCAAGCCATTTATTAGGTGAGACTTATGCCCATTATTAGGCAGCTTTGCTTGGACCCGTTTTTGGGCAAGACTTTGTTTTTAACCCATTCTTAGGTTTAGAGTGCTCAAGCCATTTATTAGGTGAGACTTGTGCCCATTCTTAGGCAATTTTGCTTGGACCCGTTCTTGGGCAAGACTTTGTTTTTAACCCATTCTTAGGTTTAGAGTGCTCAAGTCATTTATTAGGTGAGACTTGTGCCCATTCTTAGGCAATTTTTGACTTCGATCCGTTGTTGGGGAAAGTGCCTTTAGCTTGAATGATAAATAAACGATAACATCTGAATAACCTCTGAACTTGTATTGCGTAGTGATTGAATGTAATTACAACTTTCGCTATCGGTAAAACAATCTTAGATTAGCTATATTAACTGATCTCGGGAGCTCTTGTCCGGTATCCAAGCTCTTTAGTTTGTACGAACCTGTACCCCCGACGTGGATGACCTCGTAAGGACCTTCCCATATTGCCCCGAGCTTCCCATCTGCAGGATTCCTGGTTCCGGCATTGACTTGCCTGAGCACCAACTCTCCAACATTAAACTCCCTCGACTTTATTCTTCGATTGTAATATTTCTTCAGTTCTTGTTGGTAAGATGCCATTATGATTCGATCCCTTTCTCTTCTTTCTTCTGCTAAATCCAGATCTTGAGACAGAACCTGATCATTTGTTGCCGCATCATAAGATTCGGTTCTGAGACCTGGTAGACCCAACTCTGTTGGTATAACTGCTTCCATTCCATAGGTCATGGAAAATGGAGTTTCCCCAGTGGACCTCCTCGAAGTAGTTCGATATGCCCATAGTACGGAATGCAACTCGTCAGGCCAAGACCCTTTCACATTGTCTAGCCTCCTTTTTATCCCTACGACTATAATCTTATTGGTTGCCTCTGCCTGACCATTGCACTGCGGGTAACTCGGATTAGAATACCACCACTGAATTCCCTGTTCTGCACTGAATTCCCGAGTTTTTTTACTGTCGAACTGAGTTCCGTTATCTGATACGAAGGCTCTCGAGATCCCGAAGCGTGTGTGTCACACCCCATTTTTGTCACCTTAGCTAGGACGTATCATTTCATGTAGGATTTTGAGTCCTTTTTGAGTCTAGTCTTTTGCATTGAGTTTCTATGGCATTGAATATCATGTGTATGAATTTTGAAGTGATTTGGAGTTCATTTCAATGGTCAATAAGAACTTTTGCGACTTTAAGGGCATAATCGTCTTTTAAGCCGTATATTTTCCATTTGACTTTGGAATGACTCCCGAGTCATCCTATCAAGTTCATATGAGTATATAGAGTCTATATATAGGTTCAATTTCATGAATTAATGGTTTAAGATTAATTCGGCTCGTAATGGTTCGGGTTGGCTAAAAGTCCTTTTCTTGGTTTGCTCAAATTGACTCATAAGACCCAACCAATTTTCTCTCATTTAACTTCAATTGGGCTTTATTTATGTCCTAAACATGTTTAGAAAGATCAATTTTCGATTGGAAAAGCATTCGGTTCGACCTTGTGTATAAATCCAGCTTAGCGACGGTGAAGCACCATGGTTAACCACCATGGTTAACCACCTTTGTAAAACCTAACCATGCACCTATGGTTGAGGATTTTTGTCCCAAAATACTTAAAAATGTGTTCCCCTTCGAAACACGGTCGTTTTGGCTTTTATTTCGTCAAAATCGGACTTAATTTGAGCATTTTAGGACTTCTACAGCAAGTGGGAGTCAAAACCGGAGAAAAAATAGAGGACCCTCGGGTAACCGTCCGGGGCTGGACGGTCAGCCGTCCAAGCCCAGACGGCTAACCGTCCGGGGCAAGTTGGTCACCCGAGAGAATCCTACTTTAACTCAAACTCTGACTCTTCTATCCCTCTTTTGACGGTTTCCTCCGCCAAAACAACTTATCTGAGCTTAGGAGTGTGTAGGTTTGAGTTGTTTGAGCACCAAGAGAGTCTCTAATAGCCCTAGGATCATTATTTAGTGAATTAATCCTAGCCATTGGTTTAGGGGGTCAGTTCTCTATATAAAGGACATGATATTCAGCACATAGAGGGAGGTTAATTGCACTTTACACTTAGAGAGAGAGGGAGTTACGAGTTTGGAGAGCTAGAGGGACTTCAAGAGGAGGCTCTTCAACCCCAAGCAAGCAAGGAAACAAGAGGATTGAAGACAAGGAAGAGTCTACAAGAGGTAAGCCTACCCCTTTAATGCTGAACATGAATTTCTGCTTCTCCTTCTTCTCTTTCTTCTTCTTCTTCTAAGATAGCTATGGTGCATGCAATAGTTCTTCTTATGGATGGAATTCAATGTCTACATGATGTTATATGAATGATTTTAGGATAGTTTATGGTTTTATATGCTTGATAATCCCTGGTTTACTAAGGATTTGAAAGTATTACTCTTTCTATCTCCTTAAATCATGCATAGTCCACATGTTTAGGTTGCTGTGATTATTGTCATGAGTTGATGTTCTTGTTAGTCAATATACGCTATATGAATGATATTCATGATAATTTGAGCATGTCTTAGAGTCGTTTCATTGGTTTTAATGCATAGTTGTGAGATTAGGGTTTCGATAACCCTGAAATCGCACAAGTTTCATACAGCATGCTTAGCTTAGCTTTTTGAGTTGTTGCTCATCATAGTCATTCTATATATGCTGCATATAGTTGAATCATGCTAGGTTTGCATTCATATAGTATATTTTATAGGGTTTTTAGAGACATTATCCTTTTCTAAGGATAATTATTCTTTTCGTTGAGTAAGGTTTTGCATGAGAGTCTTCTGTGATGTGTTTAAGCATGAAATCACTTCTGTTGTGTTCTAGGGTATGTATTTTATGTAGGATATGCTGATTGCACCTCCCCATAACGACTTTCTTACGTGAAATTATCTTAGGATAGTTTCGCTTAAGAAAACTCGCCGTAGGAAGGTCTATTTTCATATTTTACATGAAATATCATCTTTTTTATTAGAATGAGCTTTGTTATCATGTTTATTGATGTTATTGGAGTCTCCCATGCTTGTTAGTGTGTCTTTGATAGGTTTTTATGCATGTTAGTCGAGTCATTGCATGTAGGATTGAGTTAGAGTCTTTAGTTATTCATTATTCTTGTTGTTTGCATGATTAATGGATAATTTTAGGCCTAGTCAAGGTTCTGTCCAGATTTGCATATTGCTTTCTTTGCATGATTTTGTGCACTTGTAAGGGTGCAAACAGGTACAATGCTTGTCCTATTGCAAATAGGGCTGCTATGGTCTGAAATGGCTAATGCTAGGAGCTTGTGCGCTCAGGTAAGTAGGGTTTGAAGGTGCCCCAATTCACCTTTCTTTTTCTATCTTTTCTCTTCTTCCTCCTAGGGTTACTTCTTAATACAAGTTTATGGTAATTACCAAAGGTTTCCTTCAATAATAAATTCTGGTTTTTATCAAAGTTTTCCTCTTGTGGAAGTTTTCAATTTTGGATTATTCGATACCTTTTCAAATGAGGAAACCTAGGGTATTTACCATAGGTTTGTATTAGGTTGTAACCCTATTCTTTTCGAACTACGTGGACTTTGATCCATGTATTTCGCTGCATGGTACGTAGGCGCTCTTCGTGAGGCTCAAGTCCGTTCTAGGATCCAAGTATCCTAGGCTTTTCTTTTCTTTTCTTTTTTTTTTCTTCTGTTTTGTTTTATTTGAGTGATTGTGCATGAGATGATTGGATGAAATATATGATATGCATACTGCCTTGTGATGATATATGATGATATTTGAGTGGAAAAGGTCTTAAGTTAGCCCAATTAAATTAAGAGACCAACTCGGGCGATGTGGGTGCCTATGGGCTTTGCCCAGAACCTTCCCACGTCGTAACTTAGACCCCGAATCCAATTTTCTGGTTTCAAAGACTTTGCTTTTCCTTTAATGGAGTCATGTGGTTTTGGAAATAAAACATTTTTGTGGTTTTCCTCTTTTCCCTAAAAAATGAAGTGGCGACTCCCTTTTTGTTTGTTGTCTTTAAACCCCTTTATATTTCTGCCAAACCCTTGTGGGCTCCGCGCGTCTTTTTCGTGGGTTCACAGTGTGATAATATTTTCCCAAAGGAATTTGATAATGTCTGAATCTTTAATCGATGCAAGGGCGATGGCCTCTACCCATTTGGTAAAATAGTCAGTTGCAATGAACAAGTACTTCCTATTCCCTGAGGCTGTGGGCAATGAACCCACGAGATCTAACCCTCACTGTGCGAAAGGCCACGGACTGGATATAGGATGCAATTCCTGAGCAGGACGATGTATCTTGTCAGCAAACGTCTGACACTTTGAGCATTTCCTCACATACCTGATAGAGTCCCTCTGCATGTACGGCCACCAGTAACCCTGTGTGTTTGCCCTATGGGCTAATGATCTTCCTCTTGCGTGACCTCCACAGGAACGCTCGTGGAGTTCAGCCAGCAGCCAGCAGGTCTAATACTTGGTCTGGGTGTACGCATTTCAGGTATGGTCCCGTGTAGGATCTTTTATAGAGAGAGCCTGACGGAGATAACCAAAATCGAGCTGACTTAGCGCGAATTCAGTGACTCTGATTGCGATCCTCAGGTAGTTCATCCCTCTGTAGATAGGCAACTATCTCGTCCATCTAGCTCGGTGTCGAGGACTGAACATCCGAGATAAGCTCCTCTGTCCCGATACTGGGTTCTTGTAGGACTTCGACATTTATAGTTCGAGGGGTGTCAGTTTCCAACGCTGCAGCTAAGGCAGCCAATCCATCTGCATGTCTGTTCTGATCCCTCACAAAGCGCTTGAACTCAACACTGGTGAACCCCGCAGCTAACTCCCATACCTTGTGCATGTACGCAGCCATTCTTTCATCTTTGGCTTCATATTCTTTGTTTAGCTGGTTAACCACGAGCCTGGAGTTACTGTATACTGTCAGCTCCCTTGCCCCCATTGCTCTGGCCATGCCAAGTCCTGCCACAACTGCCTCATATTCTGCTTCATTGTTTGAGGCTGGGAACATAAGTCTAACTGCTTGTTCGATGATTTCTCCCTCGGGATCTGTCAGAACAATTCCCAGACCTGCCCCTTTCGCATTAGATGCACCATCCACTTTGAGCTCCCATCTCTTCCTCTTCTCTGTGTTTATACTGTCTTTCCCCCCCAATTCAGGCAGAGAGGATTTTAAGGCTGTCTGTTCCAAACTGGAAGTAGGATCCACGAATTCGGCAAGAAAATCAGCTAATATTTACCCCTTAATGGCAGGTCGGGGCTGGAAGTGAATGTCGTAAGCGTTGAGTTCTACCCCCCACTTCGAGACCCGTCCTGACAAGTCAGCTCTGCGGAGCACATCTTTGAGTGGATAGTTCGTGAGGACGACGATAGGATGAGACTGAAAGTAGTGTTGGAGTTTTCTGGAGGCTGTGACAAGGGCTAGGATCAGTTTTTCAAGGGGCAGATAGCGGGTTTCAGCGTCTAATAGTGTCTTGTTAATATAATAGATTGGCGCTTGAGTAAGGTCGCGCTGGGCTAGAAGGACGCCGCTGAGTGCATGAGCTGGAACAGCAAGATATAGGTAAAGAGTTTCCCCGTGGTAAGGGTGGGTCAGGGTGGGGAGTGTTTCTAAATGAGCGACTAACTTCTGATAAGCTTCCTGGCACTCCGTGTTCCATCCCGAGTTAGTGCTCTTTTTCAGTATCTGAAAGAATGGGTGGCATTTGTCTGATGACCTCGAGATAAATCTGCTGAGTGCTGCCACCATCCCGTTCAACTGTTGAACGTCCCTGACCGTTGTTGGTGTACGTAGGGTTCTTATCGCCTCAATCTTACTTGGATTTGCCTCGATCCCCCTTCTTGAGACTAAGTGACCCAGGAATTTTCCCGAGCCTATTCCAAATGAGCTTTTCTTCGCGTTTAACTTCATCCCGTACTCCCTGAGTCGAGCGAAAGCCTCAGTTAGGTCTTCCAGGTGGTCTTTCTCTTAGCTGCTCTTAACAATAGTGTCATCAACGTACGCCTCAAGGTTTTTGCCAATCAGTCCTTCAAACATCCTGCTAACAAGACGTTGATAGGTGACCCCTGCATTCTTCAACCCAAATGGCATTACCTTGTAGCAGTACGTTCCTCTAGGAGTAATGAACCCCGTCTTGTCTTGATCATGTTCTGCCATAGGAATTTGATGGTAACCCGATTAGGCATCGAATATACTCAATATCTCATACCCCGAGATAGAGTCTATGAGTTGGTCAATCTTAGGCAAGGGGAAACTATCCTTAGGGCATGCTTTATTGAGGTCCGTGAAATCGATGCAGACACGCCAGTCCCCTGTCTTCTTTCTCACACATACGGGATTGGCCAGCCAACTCGGGTACTTTACCTCTCTGATGAACCCTGCTTTCAAAAGCTTATCAACCTCGGTAGAAACTGTTTCGGTTCGATCGTCTGACAACCTTCGTTGCTTCTGAACCACTGGCTTGTAATTCGAATTAACCTGCAACTCATGAGTGATAATCCTGGGATCAATTCCTGGCATCTCATGGGGTGACCAAGCAAACACATCAATGTTATCTTTCAAGAATTCAAACAGCTCTGCTGCGTCGGCTTCGCTCAATGACTTTCCTATCCAGAAAAACCTCTCTGGATCATTAGGATCAATTATCCTTTTTTCTAGCTCCTCCCCTGTCCTGTCTGCGGGTTCCAGAGCCGTCTCTTCTACTCCGGGCCGCTCTCCCTTTCATTGCTACAAGGGAACCTCATCAATCTTAGCCTTTTTCTTTTGATCTGGCTCTTGCCTCGGGGCTCTAGTTTTGCCAGTTCCCGAACTGGGAAGGCGTGGGACCCTTGACTTCAGTTTGTCCTCTGAGGGTGCTGAGTGGCCCGCGTACTCTGCCAAAAAACATTCTCTGGCTGCTGCCTGGTTTCCTTTTATCTCCATGATTCCTTCTGGGCTCGGGAACCTGATGGATTGATGGTAGGAGGATGGGACAGCTTTTATGGCATGAATCCAGGGTCGCCCGAGTATGACATTATAAGCTGACCTCTCCTGGATTACCACAAATGTTTCCATGGATTGCACTGGCCCTGCCCGAACTGGGAGCGTTATCTGTCCCAATGGAAAAGTCATGTTGCCATTAAAAGCTTTCAAGCTGACGTGGCAGGGCTTTAGGTCGGAGTCCTTAAGCCCGAGTTGGCTGAACAATTTTTGGAACATGACATTCACAGATGCCCCGTTATCCACATAGACTTTGCCCACATCATAGTTCCCTATGAGCATGCGAACAACCAGAGCATCGTTGTGCGGGCAGCACACCATCCCGTCAGTCTCGGCATCCCCGAAGAAAAGCAGTTTCTCTCCATTCTCCCCCTCACTCTTAGGTAGTAGTATTGGCTCATCTCCAATATCACTGATTTCGGCGTTTTGGCAAGCCATCCTATATTGCGCCCTGAGCTAGCTGGTTGACAGAGCGGTCTCCTCATATCCTCCGGTGATCATATCAATCCTCCCAAGGATCTTTGGTTGAGTGGATTGAGGAGCCCTATTCTCGGGTTTTTTCTGTTCGGATGGCTGCCCTTTGTCTTTTCGGGCTATAAATTCATCGAGCTTTCCTTCCTTGGCCCAAGCCTCAAGGTTGTATTTCAGAACCTTACAGTCCTCTGTCCTGTGGCCGTGATCCTTGTGGTAACTGCAAAACAGCTTTTTATTTCTCTTCTCGGGCTCCGCGAACATAGGTCGAGGTTTCTGGAAGAAGTCCTTGTTCTCCAGTGCCTTCATCAACTTGTAGATGGGGAGAGTGAATACAGTGAAAATGGCCTGATTCAGATTAGTAGGCGGCCTTGATTTTTCTCCCCAGGGATTGTCTCTTTGTGGCCTAGAGTCCTTCTTTTTGTCATCTTTTTCGCTGGCCTTGGCAGACTACGAGGTGTAGAAATCATCCAACTTCGAATAATTAGCTACAGTAGAGAGTAATTTGGCTAGGTTTCTGGGGGGATTAACAGTGAGTTCCTTAAACAGAGGTGATGGCTTCCTCAGCCCAAGGCGAAAGAGATCCATGGCATTCTTCTCAATCGGATCGTCGATCTCATTATAAACCTCCCAGAACCTTTGAGAATATTCCCGAAGTCCTTCCCCATCTTTCTGTTTCAACTCGTATAGGTTCTGCATGGTCCTCGGGAATTTGCAGCTAGTGATGAACCTTTTCTTGAACAGCTTGCTCAGTTCGTGCCAGCTGTCAATAGATTCATCTGGAATCTTGGCCCACCACTTAAAAGCCACTTCCCCCAAACTCATAGGAAATATTTTGCAGAGAAAACCCTCATTCCCAGCATATAATGACATACGTTGCAAGTAATAATTCAAATGATGATTGGGGTCTATTGAAAGAAAGTAAAGAGTAAAAGTTATCTCGGAATACCCTCGTGGGATTGGGACCCGTTGAATCTACCGTGTAAATGGACTTTGAGCCACAGCAACGCTCTCGGGCCTTTCTCCCCCTCTACTCTGGTTACCCCGATGTCTCTTGGAGGCTTCTTCCTCGTTTCTTTCACGCCTGGGTGACCGAGAGTGCTTTCTACTCGTCGTCCCCGTACTTTTCTCCCCTCTTCTTTCAAGAGATCGAGACTGGTGATAGCGTCTCTCATCTCTGCGAGCTTCGTCCCCAGAACGCACGTGAGAACGAGGCCTTGGGTGGTCCTCATTCCACCTTCGTGCATGATCTGAACGCCTTGAACTGCGCTCAAGGGATCTCTGAATCAACGCATGATGTTGTTCATCTCCCCTTCCTGAATGCCTCGGTTCCGGGCCAGTTAATCGTGGCTCTTCATCGCGTCTGCTACGGTGGTGATGGTGAGAGGCCCCAGGCCTGGGTGAGCTCTCCTGGTGCCTAGTGCGACGGAGTGGACTGGTTTGGCTGGCCTCCTCAGCGACAACATTGACTCCCTGGGGGGCAAAAGTTCGCTGGAGGTAGCGGTGGTAATTTTGCTCTGCAGTTAGCTTTGCGAGCTGCGCCGATTGAATCTCCGATTGCATTGTTGCAATGAGTTCCACCACCGCCGCTGGGTTGGGGTTGTTGCTCACCGCTCTGTCAAACGCAGCTTTGAGAACAGGTTGGTCATCAAGAGAATGTAGCACAGCGGACATTTCAGGGGAGATTTGATGTTGCTGAATCGGAGGAAGCTGACTAGTTCCCACCGCAGGTAATGGTGGGTTTGTCTGCGAAGGCTGGGTTTCTGTTCGTTTCCCAACATCGCCTGTAATGGTTTGGTCTATGCGAGTAAAGTTCGCTCCAGATCTGGTTCGCCCATAGGTGGGCGGAGGTGGTGTAGCCATCTTATCGCGATGGTTCCCACAAACGGCGCCAAATTGTACGGGGTAAAATCTGCTCTCCGAACTACGTGTTGAAGATGGAGCTTGCTCCCTCGCCTGGACCTGCAATCACAAGCTTGGAAAATGGGTCAGAAGGTAGGCCAAGGTGGGTTTTGGCCGTGCCCTCTTCAAAGCTTAAGTCAGAAAGCTGTAATGGGGAGAATGAGGCAAGGAAGAAGATGAATCTCAGAGAATTAGGGTACTGTAGCTTACCAAATTAGGCTGTATCGTATTCTTTTTATACCCACCTGTACGGACTGACCATGTGAGGTCAGGTAACTGCCTTGGTTAGGTCAGATCTGACCATGGTGTACCCATAACCGCCTGACCATGGTTTGCTGATCATGGTTGATCGTGGAATCAGGGTTTCTAGTAACCGCTGTGTCAGGAATTACAGCTGCTGTAACAGTTTTGGATTGTAGTAGGATTTGAATTGTAGTGTGAGTCATAGGACAGTTGTTCCGAGGTGAAAGTCAGATCCTGAGATGAGAGATCACGTGCTCTGCAGCAGGTCCTACCTTGTGGTATTAACCACGTGCCAAGTGACGTGATTTAACTCCTTGGCCCGAGCTGAATCGTGAGAGGTGAATCACGTACGTTGTGGTGGCCTGATTGATTAGTCTTCGCCACGTGTCAGTGTTTCAGGTCCGATTTTTCCACCCCGAGATGAAACCTCGGTTCAGAGATATTTCCACACAGCATATATACACAAATTTCAATTATCTCAATTCCATTGATTAACTAAGAATTCATGTCAATTAAAAAAAAATTGAAGATAAAAGAATCAAAATAATTAAGCAACACTTAAAAAATTCAAAACATTAACATATATATAATTGAATACATAAGCAATCATGTTAAAAGAGATTATTCAATACGTTTAAAATATAGTTCAAAAATTATATTTTATATAGGTCGGGTTTGGATTGGGTTAGGGTTGCCCAACTCCTCTTCCCAATCTCAGCCCGAATTGAAATCGGGTTAGGATTTTCCAACCCAAACCCAATCCAACCTTGTCCATTGACTAGGTTGGGTTCAGGTTGGGTGGACTTAATCCACCCAAATTACAGCCCTAAAAAAAATTACCCATAGAAGTTATTTTGGTCATTATAGTAACAATTTTTTCAATTTTTAATTTGAACCTTTCACAAACTTATCCCACGGTACTGAATTTTAAGCACCTCAGTCCTCAGCACCAAATCCTTAATCAAGGAAAAGCGTTGTTTTGCTGAATATGTGGCAACATTATCAATCAGACATCTTTTCGCCATCATCCCAAATATACACTTCTTCCATTATAGAAATGGACAATTTTTTTTTTTAATTTTTTTTTCAGCAAAAGAAAATCAATTTTATTAATCAAAACACAAACTAGTACAATCTCAAACAAAAACCACCACCCAAATACAACACCAAGCTAAGCCTAGGGAAAAGTATCCAAATTTAGCAAGACACTAAAAAGAAACCAACCCCGGCAGACCTCCCACCCAGGAAAAACATCAAAACAACTAGAACCAAGCAAGAAAAAAACGCCAGCTCACAGTCGTCCCTCAACACCCCTCCAATAGCAGCTGCCCCGGCCACTAGAAAGACCTTGAGAACATTCACTATAACATTTCTCCTGAATTCTTCAAGTGAATATGGAATGCCTTCAAACTTTGCTCTAACCCAAAACAAGTCCTATATATTGCACACTCAGCTACTTCATACCAATGCAGATTTTTCCATTAAATATATTCTCATTTCTTGCAAGCCATATAGACTAGATTACCATATAAAAAACTGCCATCTACAATCCATTTTTTTAATTCTTCACCTTTAGCAAGCAACGGCCACTACACTAATTGGGATATTGCTTTTGTACACACCCATTCCAAGCCCCACCAAACACAAATAAAAACCCCAAATATTCCAAACAATTACCTACCGATTGTACACTTGAGTTGTAGTTTGTGTTCCACATTGTGATCCTATTAACCCACAATCAAGAACTGAGAATAAAGTAAAATGTACTCCGTAATTTAGTATTGAGCATTATGCAGAGTATATTTTATTGTAAAGGTGGATAGGTGAAAGTGGCAGTTTCTATTTCACATTGTGATCCACTTTCACCTATCCACATGTCAGTGACTTTATGTTCCCAGTTTTCATTTATCCACCTTCATTTATAGTCCCTCATTCACGCGTATGTGGCAGATTCTCTTTTTCCTAAATCTTATATGATAGTATAGGAAATCTTATATGATAGTATGGGTTTTCACATTTCCACTTTAATTTGGACACATAGGGTAAAAGAATAATTACAAAAGATAGCTGAAATAAAACTTTTCTATATTTATTTTATAAGAAAAATCAAATCATTCATTGGAAGTACTAATCCAACGAGGAAATACAACTCCCAGCATCTTCCGACACTACTACATTCCAAAAAAATTTAGGTACACTATTTTCATATTATGTTCATAATAATTAGCTACATGTGCGCGGGTTAAATACGCGCCGTCAACGTTAATCAAGCTTCCCGATAAAATTGGGCTGCTCACGTCGGCACTTTTCTTCTCGGCAACGGATGCCACCATGGCAGATAGAGTTTTGGCCCTAACAGCGCCGTGCTTGAGCCTGAGCTTGAGGAGTGCCGCTCGGCGGGTTGTGTTGAAAGCTAAGGCATCTCGGTGCACGAGAGGTAGAGTGAGAGTGGTTTCCGAGTCCGTTTCCGATAGGGTTAGGGTTTCGGGTTCTGAGTCGGGCCATGAGGGTGTCAGGGGTTTTGAGAAAGCAATGGAGATAGAAAGGAACAGGTTGGAAAACAGAAAGGCTGCTGCTTTCTTTCCATTATGAGAGAGAGAGAGTTGTAGAAGTGAGGGATTGTTACAGTCTGAAACACTTGCAAGGGAAACTAATATATCATGCTTTATATATATATATATATATATATATATATATACAGTATTGATCCCATCAGCACGTGCTGATATAGGGATATATCAGCACGTGCTGATCTGGCCGTTCATTTCATTTGCAGGTGATCCAACGGCTGTGATTAGAGATAACTTGAAAGACCCGACTCACACCCATATGCACATGAAACCGACCCGCCAATACCAGATCTGAGGAAAAAAATAAGGGCTTCATTTTGAGAACACGATTCAAACTAGATCTGGTTCTCATCCTCAATTCACCTCTCTCACGCGATTAGTGAAAGCCCTAGCTTTCTCATCCTCCACAATCTAGCCACCAAAGCCAGCATTCACCGGCGGAGCCTCCGGCGAGGACCACAAGGCAGCGGGGAGGAGAGGTACAGAGCCTTCCTTCTTTTTTTTTTTTTCTGGTTCTATTTTTTTTCCTCACTTGGTTTGGTTTGTGTTCTTTCTCTCCAAATCATAGTGTCTTTTCCTTTTCCTCACGGCAGCAGGGAGGGGAAGAGAGGTACGAACCCTTCCTTCTATTTTTTTTCCTCACCTGGTTTGGTTTGTGTTCTTTCTCTCCAAATCATAGTGTCTTTTTAGGTGGTGGAAGAAGGGCGGGGATGGGTTGGTTCGTGTGGGTGCAGAATAGTGTTGATGGGTTGCCGAAATTGGTTTACCTCTACAGTTTCAAGACAAAAATTGTGGTTTCATACTGTTTTAGGAGCTGTGTGGGGTGAATTCATGTGGTTTTGGGTGGAGTTTCGTGCTGTAAATTGGTTTCGTTGTGTGGTTAGTGTTGCTGCAAAATTTGGGTTGAAGAAGGGTGATTTTTGTTGTTGTGTTTGGGGTTGAAGAATAATTTTTATTTTCTATTTTTTGATTGATAACCTGCCTAAGTTAATAACCGTTACTTAAAGTGAGATTGGCCTGCCAATATGAAAGGAGGTGAGATTAGAAGTCTGTGTGATAGGTGGACTTAGAATATTAAGGAGATGGGCTTTCAACTGCCCCACCCCCTTCTTTTTATGGAACTCCTTTACTGAGTTTTGGTGCAGACTGCAGAGTACTCTCTAACAAGCTTGACACATTGATTGGGCCCTCTGTTATTGCTTAAGGTGAAATCTTTCTTAAATTTGAGAACGAAGGGCCTTATATTATAGTATTAGTAACGGTATGTTACCCCATCTAGGAGTTTTCATCTCACATTTACAAGTGCACATGTGGGTTAATGGTATATTGTTGAATAGACGATTCCATCCATTTGATACGTCAGTGTTTAGGACATTCAACATAATGAATTTATTGCCTTCATTGTCCAAGAGAATTTGAAAACCAAATAATCTTTGATGCATTCATCTGGCAGCATAAGGGATTGTGAGCACTGAAGAATTTTGATTCTTCTAGTTGCAACTTTTAAGTGAGGACCAAGTAAAAACATAGCCCCACAATTGGGGGGGCCATTGGTCCTTGATGTGTAGACCCTCAAACGAATGGTAGATGGGGAAAGCATCAAGTGTCTATTATGAGGAGCATTATGAAAGCCCTCCATTAGCAACCTGTTGACTATCATCAAATGATAAATTGAGAATTGTATATTGTAATTTGGGCATTTCTTTTTCTGCGTCTTTCCTTTTTCCTATTTATTTGTTTTTGCTACAAAATCTTATTGCTGAGGGAATTCAACCACTAGATTATATAATCTGTTGGCATATTGGATACTAAATGACATACAAAATTAACAGGGTTACAAATTTAAAGTTAAGTTAATCAAATCCAATATTATCATTTTTGTTCCAGCAAAAAGCATTGGAAGCAGTAATGAATGACATAAATAACTCATTTGGAAAAGGAAGTGTTACGAGATTGGGCAATGCTGGTGGAGCACTTGTGTATGTGTCTTTCTATCATGTCAGCTTTTTAGTAGTTTTTTTGGTCCTACGGTCCTACCTTTTTTCCCCCTCCCCCCCCCCCCCCCCCCCCCCAAAAAAAATTATGTGTTAAATGTCTAGTGTCATAGTTAAAGTCATGTGCAAGTGGAAGAGGAAAATGGATGTCGTTTTTGCTTGCTTATTATGAATACCAGGCATTTCACCATGCCACTTCCTTGTTGGATTTAGACTAGAAGGTAGAATTGAATTTGCAAGATTTTTTCCATTGCAGTGAAACTTTTCCAAGTGGCTATTTGACGTTAGACTTTTCCCTAGGTGGTGGCCTTCCCAAAGGTAGAATTGTAGAGGTATTATCCTTTGGTTCTTCTTCAAGCTTTTTTGTGTAATTTCTTTTGTTGATTGCTTTTTAAATTTCATGACCAAAACTTCCTTTTGTCTTGTTTGGGAACGTTTATTTACTGTGTGGCGCATAGGATGCTATCTCATGGTAAAAATTGTTGATCCTTATATGTCATTGTTTGACTCTTTTTTTTTTTTTTTAAATATTTTTATTCACCTTTAAATGTCATTAAGTGCCCACTCTTCTATAGCATGCGTTTTGCTACTATGAGATGATATGCAGTGGCAAATTCAAGATTTTATTTTCTTCCTAATTTCTTTCACTAAAAACAGAAGTGCCTTGTTTCCTTTAGTTTCTTTCACCGTCTTTGCCAATATGTTGTTTAATTCTATTATAGAAGTTTTCTCTTCCTTGGGTATTCTTTAAATCAATGCTTCCATATTTTCATAAAATTATTGTTTAATGCATTCATTTAATATTTTAACCATACTTTGATTGCATATGTACTAATTATGTTAGTTGCCTCTTCTCTAAAAATTGTATTGAAAATTCCCCATCGCCTATTCTCCTAACATGTATGACATCCTCCTTTGGTGTTTTGATGCACAAGTATCACTATGTGCCCTGGTGTCAACTTCATTTAATACCCAAATCAATAAAGGCACATGGTTAAACCAATTGTTTGCTACCTTTACTCAGGTCAGAAAATATAGGAATGTTCATTATAATAAAGGAATAGATTAAGTTGGTATCCTATGGAACTTCTTATGAACTGGGGACGATTACAAGTGCACATGTGGGTTAATGGTATATTGGTATCCTATGGAACTTCAGATCTGATCTCGTTTTTTTTCATCTATTGCTAATAAATAGGGCAATCTCTTTACCTCCCAAACTTAAATTTGGAGTTTAAAAATGGTTTAATATAGCAGATCTGATTTAAGATCCTTTTTATCCTCAGATCTAATGTAGAATTCGTCGGAGAAGACGACCCCAATGGCCGGAAAAAATGGAGTTGGTGAGGTTGGGGTGGTGTGTGCTGTCCGGAAAAATGCAAGGTGAGTTTGTGGAATTTTTTTTTTTTTTTTTTCCAGATTTTGCTCCTCTCAATGTTAATTCAGTCGGGTTACATTTTCTCACTCTCTTTTCTTTTTCTCAGCTTTTACGATTGGGGGTTAATTTTCGAAGGGCTTACGTCTCATCTATACAGGAGATCTCTTTCCTTATTTTTCTCTTTCTTTTTCCATTTTGTTTGCTAAGAAATCATATATATGTTATATTTGTTGGCTGAGAAAATGAGGGAAATTAAGGGCTAAGAAAATCTTCTTTATGTTGTGTTTGTTTGCTAAGAAAAAAATGAAGGGAACTGACTGGGATGTGTTTTTTGGCTGAAAAAATTAGGGATAGTAAGGGCTAAGAAAACCCTCTTTATGTTGTGTTTTTTTGCTTGTTTCTTCCTGACTATTAACAGAAGACAATTCTCAGATGCGTGACGTGGGGGCTTCCTTTCCCACATTCTGTCCCACACTACCAGATGTGGTAGCTTGAGCCATGCCTATTGCCTCTCCCTTGTATGTTGCATGTATGAATGGTTTGTTTATTAGTCAGTATACACTCTGTATTATAAAATTACCTCATAGTAAAATCTTAATATTAGTCTCTTTTTCTTTTACCTTTTTTTTTTTTTTTTTTTTTTGGTTTGGGAATTCTTTAGAGGTTGGTGTTAAGTCCTTGGTTTTTTGGGTCTCAAAGGAAATGTCTACTTGGTAGTTGTGTCACTCTCGGTTGAGTGGAGGTTTTTGTTTTATGGGTCCCAATTAATGAAAAATCTAAAAATAAAACTTGTATTTTCTCTTATACCTGCAAATTCTTCACAATTGAATAGGTTCAATTTGAGATAGATATGGAAATCCAATTGTGAGAACTGTGGTCTGTTTTCATTCTTTAGATATACAATAGATGGGAGGATTTGAAATTTTTAATATTCAACCTGAGATAAGAATTGGATTTTCTTTTCATTTCATCCTTTAAGGTGGTTTGCTGAATCTTAATTTATCATTAACTAAATTCCATTGAACAACTATTGAGGCTCTGAGACTATGAGGTTAAGATTTTTTGGGAAGAAACTAGTTCACAACCAGTTATTGAACACAAGAAAAGCACTCTTTTGAAATGGTGCAATTGCTTCTCTTGGGCTTGTTTATGTCTCTTCCATTTTCATTCAACTTAATACACTAAACTTGACCCATGGTTTATTGTTTGTTGCAGTAGAAATTGGTAAATAATGGTTATTATTACTAAGCAACTGTTTCATGTTTACTGCTTCAGGCTACAGAAGATGGGGGGTCTAGAAGTCAGTAAAGTGGTCCATGAACACCAGGGGTGGCGCCTTATTACTTGTAAGTGGTTACATGCCAGGCGTTTTCCATTTACTGGCCAATATGTTGAGTCTTTTAGTGATTGGAATTCGGCTTGAGCAAGAATTTGAGTTTAGTATGTGTCTAATTTTGAGCTTTACAATTTTTATTTAAGCATGCATAAATTGGCACTCCGAATTAATTTTAGGCATCATCATCTATTTCAATGGAGTTCATGATGCATAAGTTAAAAAGAAACAGTGATGGATCCTTGCATTGAAGTGATTCATAATTTGAAATTATGTTGTTACCTTTCTCATAAGTTTTTAGTTTGCCCTAGAGATATATTAAACATCATAGAACTCAAAACTTGACTTAAATTTTATTGAGACTGAGGCAAAATTGATTTACATGTGGTCTAGTATTCAACTGGGCTTCTTAATTTCTTAGAAATTTTCTAATTTATACTATTTGGGCTAAAGTGTAGGTAACATATGATACTAAAATATATACACACCTAAAAAAATTCTACATGGGCCTTGGGTTAATGGTCATACATCACATAAGCCCAAACCAACTTTGATTTGCCCATAAGGCCCACTGACAGAATCTGTTAGAGGGCTAGCATCCTACCAAAATAAGGAATCGATCCATGTTATTGCTGGCTGCAATTTTTTGTATGGGCTCCATTCGTGGTCATGGATTTTTACCTTTTATGGGATGTAAAACATGGCATAATTCTATCCAGTATTTTGATGTTCTTTAGACTCGTTCTTTTGTTGCATAGATTGAATTTCAAGGGGTAAGGTCCTTACCTACCCCCCCTCCCCAGACTGCATCTCTTGATTTAATTCTTGTTCTGTCAAATAATTTCCTTGTCTCAAGGAAAACAAAAAAATAAATAGAAAATAAATAAATTTCTTCCTCCTGCAGAGTCTCACCCAACAAGTAGTGTCATTACTAATTTTTTAGAGTTTGTATATGATGGGTCCTCATCACTCTTACTGTGACCTCTCCCAATTTTCCAGCTATATTGGGGTCACAGTACAAGGTGTGTACCACATCATCATTCACATTGAGTCAGTCTCACTGTTATGAATTCAGCTAAACACAAGTTCAAGTGGTTTCACATGTGTTAGTCAAAGTTGATGAAGAATTTTGGTCGAACACTGTTGAATCATCAATGAGAGTACATCAAATGTGTAATTAAAACCATGTGGCATTTTATAATAAAATTTTGTATGCAGGACCCTTGTAGGATCCTCTATCCAGGATCATGTCCTGGAATTCGTGCGATATCCCTTGAAATGTAGGGAGCTTGTCAATTCACTCAAGAGGGTGCTCTCATCATAGTTCCTCTAAATTTTATTTTCTGCTTAATTGAACGTCTATTCTCAAATCTCCTTGCACAGTTCTTCCTAATAGTTTGAATCCAGCATATCATTCTTTCTAATCTGAATTAGGATTCTAGTCTGAAATTTCCTCAAATGAAAACCTCTTAATCTAGCTAGCGTATCCGACATAAAAGTAGTTATAAGTTTTGTTATATGTACATTTCGCACTGATTGAAGAATTTAAGCCGAAAAAAGGAACAGCAGAAAGTGTCCAGCTTGCTGACAGATTTCTTAGAGATGACAAAATTAAAGTTAATTAATTAATTAATCATTTATTTATTTATAAGTAGATGCAATGTTCAAGAAGGTCCGAAGGGCCCCAAGTCCAATGCTTCTATAACTGTTGAAAACATCATTTCAAACCTGTTTAGTATGTAGAACAGTAGAAGTGAAGAAATAGTTATTGATGTTATAAGGACAAGTTACTCATGTATTAATTTGTTTATTGTGATTAACAGGGCAAGTTATTGGAATTCACTCTGCTAGTGAATTGCATACCAAGCTGAATGCTGCTACAAGAACATCCCGTCTGGGGATTTTGTACTTCACTGCAACATGGTGTGGGCCATGCTGTTTCATTTCTCCACTTTACACAAGCCTAGCTGAGAAATACCGAAAAATTGTTTTCTTAAAAGTTGACATAGATGAGGCAAGGGATGTGGCTGCACGCTGGAATATTAGGAGCGTTCCAAGTTTCTTTTTTATAAAAAATGGCAAGGAGGTGGACAAGGTAGTGGGGGCTGACAAAAGTGCACTTGAGAGAAAAATCGCACAGTATGCTAGCTAGCCATGAGTCCATTTATAAATGAACTTACAGGTTTTTCTATCTTGGGTTCACTTCCACTGATAGTCTGTTTATGCACTTTTTGTCTTTGTAATTTGCTCGCAAAATTGACTTTCATTCTCTATAGATGATAAGAACCTTGATGTGAGTGATTCATCTCCTTGTGCTATGCTTCTGTATCTGAACTTATACCTGGAATGTTAGTTATCTGAATACACTTTGAGATGTATGTGCCGGTTCATTTTTATTTTTTCAAAAATTTCCTTTGTTGGCTGCCCTACGATGTTTTTCTGGACAGAATTATGCTGGTGCCTGGTGAAATAATTTTAAGAAGCTCCATTCCTTGAAAGTTTTAATGCGAAATTGACCATGCTGGCATCCTATTAGATGTGTTGGTCAAGTTTAGTAGACAAAAGGATTCCAGTTTTTGAGCTCAAACTAGGCTCCTTTGGCTGCCTTTTGGTGTCCGTTGACTTCCTCGGACATTGGTTCCATTGAGTTTACCATTCATCATTGTATGTAGGCTGCAGGCTGCATTGCATCCATGATACACTTGAAAAATTGCATCCACATGACCACATACTTTAGTTCTAATCTTGACACAAATTTGTGGTCAACTAAACTTATAATCTTGATCAATTCCAAATTCATTTTTTAGGTTTCGTAATTGATCTAGAGTGTAACCATGCTGTTGCCTTAACTTTTCCTCATGTTGCCCTTGATGGGTTCAAAATGATGTTAGGAACTATTTTCTTTCTTCCTTTTTCCATTTTATTTTTACGTTGACTGAAACTTGTACAATTGTTATCATTTGATATTGTTAATATTTGCACTATTTTAGCTTAAAATCTTATCTTTTGTCTGTGGTTGCTTACAGTCCGGATTGGGTTGCTTTGTGTCATCTCTGGATTTGGCGGGAGTTTGTTGTCAGCTCTTTTTATCCAGTTGAATATCTCAATTGGTGCTTCTGGTGCAGTTTTTGGATTATTGGGAGGCATGCTTTCTGAAATCATCACTAATTGGACAATATATTCTAATAAGGTATTTGTCAAACTGCTCCTAATTGAACCATGGATTTTAATATGAATTGTCAGTCTCTGGTTAGTTACATTGTTTGTCCCTATTATCTTACGATACCATGTGTAATTTCAGTTAGCAGCATTCTTAACCCTCATGGTCATCATCGTAATTAATTTAGCCGTGGGACTCCTCCCACACATGGACAACTTTGCTCATATTGGAGGCTAGGATTTTTATCAGGGTTTCTTCTGGGGTTTGTCTTTCTAATTCGTCCCCAGTTTGGATGGGTTAGCCAAAGATATGCTCCTCTTGGATATTCTTCAACTTCAGCTAAAGCTAAATTCAAGATGTATCAGCTCATACTGTGTGTCATTTCTCAGATCCTTCTAATCATTGGGTAAGTCTCTGTAATATGTTTTTGTGTTTTCATTTTGATAGTGCTCTATTTTTCAATTAGATTGCACTAGTAGAACTAAAGAAGAAATCCATGCCATTGAAAATGGTGATTCAATTGATTCCAAATCCAACTTGCCGCAGTCAGGAAAATAGTGATTCCTCTCACAAGCTTATTTTGAAATGTTTGGGCCTTTTTTTTTTTTTTTTTTTTTTTTTTTTGCATGTTTCGCAGAACTGATGCAAAGGTAAATTTGTGTTAATTATGAGTTTATTCTTAATATTGATAAATTAAAAATGAATATTAATTATTGGTTTTTTGTTTCAGGACCGTAGTCAAGCTATCTCACTAGGTCTCATAGTCAACGAGAATGAGTTGTATTGCTAAGAGGTGCATGGAAGACTGATGCCAGATGCATGTTTTGATGTTACATTCCCTATTTTTTACTTTATTGTAACATGTATAGGATTTTGTTAATTCACTTGACAAACAACTTAAACTGTATGAATGTATGAATTTTTATGAGATCATATTCAAATTATATATATATGGATGGTGGTCTTGACTTTTGATTCATTAATGATTATGGACTAGTTGCATTTGTTAGCTTGTGAAATATATATAAATGTGTCCTATTACTATTTGAAAAGCAGGAATTAAAGTAAAACTTAAATGTGTATATTTAAATTAGTTTTTATTGTGCTCATTATATGCTACAAAAGGCTGATGTAAACGAGTTATAGATGGCGTGCAATACACGTCGTTAATAAGTTATTTACGACGCACATTACAGGTTGTAAATAATATAGGCATCCCAATGATATGGTTTTACACGACTTGCATTGTAAGTCGTGAATACGTTATTTACGACGCGCATTACAGGTCGTGAATAAATTATTTACGACGCGCATTGCAAGTCGTGAATAAGTTATTTACGACGCGCATTGCAAGTTGTGAATAAGTTATATGGTAAGGTTTATAATGGTTCAGCTCTTTGTTTCTGAGAAATTATATCCTTAAGGTTTCTGATGTTTTACCTGATTATCCTCCCTGCTCTTCTGTGAATTTTTAAAACATTGGCCTTAAAAGGGTTTATAGTTACTGTAATGGTCTAAATGGTGAACAGAGAGGGAACATACAAGATCGGTATTAAGCAGCGACTGTGAACACTTTTGATTACCTTGCAAAAGCTATTGGGCCACAAGATGTCATGGCAATGAACATTGTCAAGGTGCAGTAGCGTAAGAATCATGGTTGTTCCATCATGCTAGGAAGGTTAGGGAAGTGTACTCGAAGATCTATAACTCGCTGTATATTAGAGCACAAGATGCCCTTAGATCTTCGTTGATCTATTGGTTACCTTAAAGAAGCTATTGGCCACAAGATGTCATGGCAACGCTATTGATCAATCTCAAGGTGCATGCGCATTAGAATCGTGGCAGTTCCATCATGCCATGAAGGTTAGGGAAGTGTATTGGAAGATCTATAACTCGATGTATATTAGAGCACAAGATGCCCTTGTATTGGACTATCCTCTATTGGAGCATAAGATGCTTATCATGTAAATGATGCCCATTTGTGATCATTTAAATGTAGATTTGTAGTCAGTCTAATGAAATGTTTGTAGCTATTTAAAAAGCAAGTCAATAGTCCAATAAAGGTTGTGATTTTCCATCATGCATTTTAATGGGGGTGGCTAGCAACTTAATTTTTTTGGTTAGGGAACAATCATTCATTAAACATTCCCATTTGTAGTACTCAATCGTAGGTTTGTAGTCGATCAAATGACATGTTTGTAGTACTTAATTATAGATTTGTAGTCAATCAAATGGCATGTGTGTAACTCTTTGAAAGCAAGTCAGTAGTCCAATAAACGTTGTGATTTTCCATTACGCATTTCATTTCATGAAGATCTTGATGATTGGGAGTGGCTAGCAACTTAATTTTTTTTGTTAGGGAACAATCATTCATTAAACATTCCCATTTGTAGTACTGAATTGTAGGTTTGTAGTCGATCAAATGACATGTTTGTAGTACTTAATTATAGGTTTGTAGTCGATCAAATGGTATGTGTGTAACTCTTTGCAAGCAAGTCAGTAGTCCAATAAAGGTTGTGATTTTCCATCACATATTTCATTTCATTTCATTTCATGAAGATCTTGACGATTGGGGGTGGCTAGCAACTTAATTTTTTTGGTTAGGGAACAATCATTCATTAAACATTCCCATTTGTAGTACTTAATTGTAGGTTTGTAGTCGATCAAATGACATGTTTGTAGTACTTAATTATAGGTTTGTAGTCGATCAAATGGCATGTGTGTAACTCTTTGAAAGCAAGTCAGTAGTCCAATAAAGGTTGTGATTTTCCATCACGCATTTCATTTCATTTCATTTCATGAAGATCTTGATGATTGGGGGTGGCTAGCAACTTAATTTTTTTGGTTAGAGAACAATCATTCATTAAACATTCCCATTTGTAGTACTTAATTGTAGGTTTGTAGTCGATCAAATGACATGTTTGTAGTACTTAATTATAGGTTTGTAGTCGATCAAATGGGATGTGTGTAACTCTTTGCAAGCAAGTCAGTAGTCCAATAAAGGTTGTGATTTTCCATCACGTATTTCATTTCATTTCATGAAGATCTTGACGATTGGGGGTGGCTAGCAACTTAATTTTTTTGGTTAGGGAACATTCATTCATTAAACATTCCCATTTGTAGTACTTAATTGTAGGTTTGTAGTCGATCAAATGACATGTTTATAGTACTTAATTATAGGTTTGTAGTCGATCAAATGGCATGTGTGTAACTCTTTGCAAGCAAGTCAGTAGTCCAATAAAGGTTGTGATTTTCCATCACGTATTTCATTTCATTTCATTTCATGAAGATCTTGACGATTGGGGGTGGCTAGCAACTTAATTTTTTTGGTTAGGGAACAATCATTCATTAAACATTCCCATTTGTAGTACTCAATCGTAAGTTTGTAGTCGATCAAATGACATGTTTATAGTACTTAATTATAGGTTTGTAGTCGATCAAATGGCATGTGTGTAACTCTTTGCAAGCAAGTCAGTAGTCCAATAAAGGTTGTGATTTTCCATCACGTATTTCATTTCATTTCATTTCATGAAGATCTTGACGATTGGGGGTGGCTAGCAACTTAATTTTTTTGGTTAGGGAACAATCATTCATTAAACATTCCCATTTGTAGTACTCAATCGTAAGTTTGTAGTCGATCAAATGACATGTTTGTAGTACTTAATTATAGATTTGTAGTCGATCAAATGGCATGTGTGTAACTCTTTGAAAGCAAGTCAGTAGTCCAATAAACGTTGTGATTTTCCATTACGCATTTCATTTCATTTCATTTCATGAAGATTTTGATGATTGGGGGTGGCTAGCAACTTAATTTTTTTGGTTAGGGAATACTCATTCATTAAACATTCCTATTTGTAATACTTAATTGGAGGTTTGTAGTCGATGAAATGGCATGTTTGTAGTACTCAATTGTAAGTTTGTAGTCAATCAAATGACATGTTTGTAGCTCTTTAAAAGCAAGTCAGTAGTGATTTTAAATCACGCATTTCATTTCATTTCATGAAGATATTGATGATTATGGGTAGCTAGCAACTTAATTTTTTGGTTTGGGAACACTCATTCATTAAACATTCCCATTTGTAGTACTCAATTGTAAGTTTGTAGTCGATCAAATGGCATGTTTGTAATTCCTTAAAAGCAAATCAGTAGTCCAATAAAGGTTATGATTTTCTATCACGCATTTCATTTCATTTCATGAAGATATTGATGATTAGGGTGGCTAGCAACTTAATTTTTTTGTTTCTAAACACTCATTCATTAAACATTCCCATTTGCAGTACTCAATTGTAGGTTTGTAGTCGATCAAATAGCATGTTTGTAACTCTTTAAAAGCAAGTCAGTAGTCTAATAAAGGTTGTGATTTTTCATCACGTATTTCATTTCATTTCATTTCATTTCATGAAGATATTGATGATTGGGGTGGCTAGCAACTTAATTTTTTGGTTTGGGAACACTCATTCATTAAACATTCTCATCTGTAGTACTCAATTGTAGGTTTGTAGTCGATCAAATGGCATGTTTGTAACTCTTTGAAAGCAACTTAGTAGTCCAATAAAGGTTGTGATTTTCCATCACGCATTTCATTTCATTTCATGAAAATATTGATGATTGAGGTGGCTAGCAAATTAATTTTTTGGTTTGGGAACACTCATTCATTAAACATTCCCATTTGTAGTATTCAATTGTTGGTTTGTAAATGGCATGTTTGTAGCTCTGTAAAAGCAAGTTAGTAGTCCAATAGAGGTTGTGATTTTCTATCACGCATTTTATGAAGATATTGACGAATGGGGTTGGCTAGCTACTGGATTTTTGGTTATAGCACACTCATTCATTAAACATTTTTATTTGTTGTAACGTAACTATTGTAGATTTGTAGTTCATCAAATGGCATGTTTGTAATTCTGTTAATGAATGTTAGTAATCCAATTAATGTTGTGCTTTTTCATCAAGCATTTTATGAAAATATTGGTGAATGGGGTGGGCCACCTAATGGTTTTTTTGGTTCGGGCACACTCATTCATGAACTTAGAATCAAGAGACATAGAAAGTTGAAATTAGGTCACCAATTTACAAGTTCTCCTCAAATCTTTAACCCTCTAGTTGGTTCGTGGATTTTTTAAGGGAAAGAAAATACAAGGCAAAAAAATTTGGAAAGAAAAATAATGTTTGGAAAATACAAAATTTTATTGCGTTTGGTTCTCTAGGAAAAATGAGAGTTAAAAAATAAGGAAAGTGGTTTTTTTTCCAATAAAGGTTGTTTAGGGTAAAATGAAAGGAAAGAAAAATTCATATACTTTCAATGATAAATTCAAATGGCTAAAATGGCCAACTACTCATGCTTAAAAAAAAATAAAAAAAAAATAAAAAAAAAGGGAAGAAGAAAGAAGAAGCCCTACTTTCCATCATTGCTTTCCAACATTCATGATTACTAAATGCATTTTTTTTCCCAACTTAGTCCAAACCACTATAAGCTAGAAGACTACAATATCCATCATCTTCCAAATTATATATACATCCCTTGCCTCCAATCTAGAGTAGCACAAAGTATAAACATCTTTTGCCGCTAATCTAGAATAGCCTAATTTGCAGTAGAAAATTTGAAAAGGGAATTATAGATATGGAATGACATGTAAGAAGTATCTATTGTTCCCCTTGGTGGTTTAGGAGAAGAGTGCTGCAGCTTGCACTACGCAGAACTTTACTGTACTTCCATGTTTTTCTCCCTAGGACAGCCATTGAGTAATTATGTGGAATATTTGGGGGAGAGGACCCATCACAATGATAAATTCACAATCAAGCTAGGCCCCATATCTCTCTCTCACACAACACTGCATAGTTTATGGACCAATTAGCTAATTATTCCCTTGTACCATAAACCATAAAAATTAAAAATTATGCTTCTTAATATGCAATAGAGAAGAAGCTCTTCATTTTGGATCACCATAATGCAGAATGGAAGCAGAGCTTCCTAAGACAACTAACATCCAAATTTATATAATCCATAGTCAAGTTTACTCATTCAGTGACAAAACGAAAAAGGAAAATCCAATCAAGTTCAACCCCATCACTGATCACAATGATAACTTCACAATCAAGCTAGACCCCATCTATCTCTTTGTTTCGCACAACATTGCAACACTACATAGAGGTAGACCTGACTACAAAAGACGATTCAGGCTCATCTTGCAGATTTCCAATATCAGCAAAACGTTTGAGGTCATCATGCCTACCTTCATGCTAATGTGACTCCAATTGACCTGTGTCATCAGCATTTGAAAGATTTTCCTCCTTAGCCAACCAAAGTTGCCTATTTTGGGCTAGCTTCAAGACTTCTCGTTTCTCGATCTTTCTCTACAAGAAGATCCAACTTCTCACTGTTTCGAATGGGCTTGTATCGAAAAGGAGATGAATCAGGATGCGCCTATTCAATTTAATATATAAAAAAAAAAAACAAAAATGTTACGTAATCTTATAAAGAACTTCGTACGAAAATATTTTCAATAATCTTGTGAAGAACCAACATAATTATTAAGGAAAAAGGAGCCAGCACTTGACAGTATGCATATTGTTCTTTAGCAAGCATTGTTCACACAATTTAATACACATGAAAATGGCTGTATGTTTCTAACTTGCACTACAACAGAATAGCTCATCCACGACATGCAAAAAACACCATAAATGACCTTTTACGACATATGGGCAAATGCTGTCCAGGGCGACGCCGTGAATAACTCAAATACGGCATTTACGTGTACGCCGTCAATATATTAGTTATGACTTGGCAATAAACTATTTTTCCATAGCTGTTAGAGAAATCTGACTATCAACATCTTGTTAGTGACATCTCTTCACATTCTAAAAGCATGAAACCTCTTTGATTCAATTTGCAACTTTACTAATTATTCAAAATAAAACTCTCTCTCACTCATTTTCTTTCCTATGTTTATGAAGGGCATCTCTATATGGTCGAAAGGTACTTGCTAGATTAGTAGACCCACTAATCAATGACAAATCTTTCATCAGTCCAACACACTTCAACACTCTTTCCTTCTCTTAATGTATGAAACAAGACATGGCCTTATTAATTTTTTTTTAATTTTTTATTAGCAAAAGGAATCTATTTTTATTAATCCAAAAACCACAAAATACAAATTTGACCCATCAATAATATACCAAACCAACACTGAGCTAAAAACGAAGAAATGAAATGATTCTTTATTGAACATTTACTATAGTCAAAGTTAATGTAAGATAAAACCATTACCTCCATTGGATCTCAATTATCCAAGGTAATGAACTGTGTTGGCCATTTTAGAAAGACCTATTATATATCATTTACCTCAGTTGTCTTCCCTCCTAGTGTAACTATGCCTCTCAACTCCTCTAGTTGTTGTTCCAAGTAATTTACATAGGATCGAAACTGTCTCATAGTCACATTTTTTTCTATCAGGACATCTACCTTAGATGGTACAGACCCTGTCACAAATCCAGAAATAGAATATCTCAAATCGAATAAACAACACCTAATATAAAGAAGAAAATGGAGGAGATGGGAGGAGAGAAAAGAAGAAAGGTTTGAATTAGATACTAAAATAGGATTAAAAAAAACCCCATAAGCAAAACAACATCAGGGTCCAACTTGCAAAAATACCAGTACAAATAAAAAATTACAATTCAAGAAGAATTTGTTCAGACAAAGAATAGTCTTCATCTCTAAGAAATCTGTCAGCAAGCTGGACACTTCTGCTGTTCCTTTTTTCGGCTTAAATTCTTCAATCAGTGCGAAATGTACATATAACAAAACTTATAACTACTTTTATGTCGGATACGCTAGCTAGATTAAGAGGTTTTCATTTGAGGAAATTTCAGACTAGAATCCTAATTCAGATTAGAAAGAATGATATGCTGGATTCAAACTATTAGGAAGAACTGTGCAAGGAGATTTGAGAATAGACATTCAATTAAGCAGAAAATAAAATTTAGAGGAACTATGATGAGAGCACCCTCTTGAGTGAATTGACAAGCTCCCTACATTTCAAGGGATATCGCACGAATTCCAGGACATGATCCTGGATAGAGGATCCTACAAGGGTCCTGCATACAAAATTTTATTATAAAATGCCACATGGTTTTAATTACACATTTGATGTACTCTCATTGATGATTCAACAGTGTTCGACCAAAATTCTTCATCAACTTTGACTAACACATGTGAAACCACTTGAACTTGTGTTTAGCTGAATTCATAACAGTGAGACTGACTCAATGTGAATGATGATGTGGTACACACCTTGTACTGTGACCCCAATATAGCTGGAAAATTGGGAGAGGTCACAGTAAGAGTGATGAGGACCCATCATATACAAACTCTAAAAAATTAGTAATGACACTACTTGTTGGGTGAGACTCTGCAGGAGGAAGAAATTTATTTATTTTCTATTTATTTTTTTGTTTTCCTTGAGACAAGGAAATTATTTGACAGAACAAGAATTAAATCTAGAGATGCAGTCTGGGGAGGGGGGGTAGGTAAGGACCTTACCCCTTGAAATTCAATCTATGCAACAAAAGAACGAGTCTAAAGAACATCAAAATACTGGATAGAATTATGCCATGTTTTACATCCCATAAAAGGTAAAAATCCATGACCACGAATGGAGCCCATACAAAAAATTGCAGCCAGCAATAACATGGATCGATTCCTTATTTTGGTAGGATGCTAGCCCTCTAACAGATTCTGTCAGTGGGCCTTATGGGCAAATCAAAGTTGGTTTGGGCTTATGTGATGTATGACCATTAACCCAAGGCCCATGTAGAATTTTTTTAGGTGTGTATATATTTTAGTATCATATGTTACCTACACTTTAGCCCAAATAGTATAAATTAGAAAATTTCTAAGAAATTAAGAAGCCCAGTTGAATACTAGACCACATGTAAATCAATTTTGCCTCAGTCTCAATAAAATTTAAGTCAAGTTTTGAGTTCTATGATGTTTAATATATCTCTAGGGCAAACTAAAAACTTATGAGAAAGGTAACAACATAATTTCAAATTATGAATCACTTCAATGCAAGGATCCATCACTGTTTCTTTTTAACTTATGCATCATGAACTCCATTGAAATAGATGATGATGCCTAAAATTAATTCGGAGTGCCAATTTATGCATGCTTAAATAAAAATTGTAAAGCTCAAAATTAGACACATACTAAACTCAAATTCTTGCTCAAGCCGAATTCCAATCACTAAAAGACTCAACATATTGGCCAGTAAATGGAAAACGCCTGGCATGTAACCACTTACAAGTAATAAGGCGCCACCCCTGGTGTTCATGGACCACTTTACTGACTTCTAGACCCCCCATCTTCTGTAGCCTGAAGCAGTAAACATGAAACAGTTGCTTAGTAATAATAACCATTATTTACCAATTTCTACTGCAACAAACAATAAACCATGGGTCAAGTTTAGTGTATTAAGTTGAATGAAAATGGAAGAGACATAAACAAGCCCAAGAGAAGCAATTGCACCATTTCAAAAGAGTGCTTTTCTTGTGTTCAATAACTGGTTGTGAACTAGTTTCTTCCCAAAAAATCTTCACCTCATAGTCTCAGAGCCTCAATAGTTGTTCAATGGAATTTAGTTAATGATAAATTAAGATTCAGCAAACCACCTTAAAGGATGAAATGAAAAGAAAATCCAATTCTTATCTCAGGTTGAATATTAAAAATTTCAAATCCTCCCATCTATTGTATATCTAAAGAATGAAAACAGACCACAGTTCTCACAATTGGATTTCCATATCTATCTCAAATTGAACCTATTCAATTGTGAAGAATTTGCAGGTATAAGAGAAAATACAAGTTTTATTTTTAGATTTTTCATTAATTGGGACCCATAAAACAAAAACCTCCACTCAACCGAGAGTGACACAACTACCAAGTAGACATTTCCTTTGAGACCCAAAAAACCAAGGACTTAACACCAACCTCTAAAGAATTCCCAAACCAAAAAAAAAAAAAAAAAAAAAAGGTAAAAGAAAAAGAGACTAATATTAAGATTTTACTATGAGGTAATTTTATAATACAGAGTGTATACTGACTAATAAACAAACCATTCATACATGCAACATACAAGGGAGAGGCAATAGGCATGGCTCAAGCTACCACATCTGGTAGTGTGGGACAGAATGTGGGAAAGGAAGCCCCCACGTCACGCATCTGAGAATTGTCTTCTGTTAATAGTCAGGAAGAAACAAGCAAAAAAACACAACATAAAGAGGGTTTTCTTAGCCCTTACTATCCCTAATTTTTTCAGCCAAAAAACACATCCCAGTCAGTTCCCTTCATTTTTTTCTTAGCAAACAAACACAACATAAAGAAGATTTTCTTAGCCCTTAATTTCCCTCATTTTCTCAGCCAACAAATATAACATATATATGATTTCTTAGCAAACAAAATGGAAAAAGAAAGAGAAAAATAAGGAAAGAGATCTCCTGTATAGATGAGACGTAAGCCCTTCGAAAATTAACCCCCAATCGTAAAAGCTGAGAAAAAGAAAAGAGAGTGAGAAAATGTAACCCGACTGAATTAACATTGAGAGGAGCAAAATCTGGAAAAAAAAAAAAAAAAAAATTCCACAAACTCACCTGGCATTTTTCCGGACAGCACACACCACCCCAACCTCACCAACTCCATTTTTTCCGGCCATTGGGGTCGTCTTCTCCGACGAATTCTACATTAGATCTGAGGATAAAAAGGATCTTAAATCAGATCTGCTATATTAAACCATTTTTAAACTCCAAATTTAAGTTTGGGAGGTAAAGAGATTGCCCTATTTATTAGCAATAGATGAAAAAAAACGAGATCAGATCTGAAGTTCCATAGGATACCAATATACCATTAACCCACATGTGCACTTGTAATCGTCCCCAGTTCATAAGAAGTTCCATAGGATACCAACTTAATCTATTCCTTTATTATAATGAACATTCCTATATTTTCTGACCTGAGTAAAGGTAGCAAACAATTGGTTTAACCATGTGCCTTTATTGATTTGGGTATTAAATGAAGTTGACACCAGGGCACATAGTGATACTTGTGCATCAAAACACCAAAGGAGGATGTCATACATGTTAGGAGAATAGGCGATGGGGAATTTTCAATACAATTTTTAGAGAAGAGGCAACTAACATAATTAGTACATATGCAATCAAAGTATGGTTAAAATATTAAATGAATGCATTAAACAATAATTTTATGAAAATATGGAAGCATTGATTTAAAGAATACCCAAGGAAGAGAAAACTTCTATAATAGAATTAAACAACATATTGGCAAAGACGGTGAAAGAAACTAAAGGAAACAAGGCACTTCTGTTTTTAGTGAAAGAAATTAGGAAGAAAATAAAATCTTGAATTTGCCACTGCATATCATCTCATAGTAGCAAAACGCATGCTATAGAAGAGTGGGCACTTAATGACATTTAAAGGTGAATAAAAATATTTAAAAAAAAAAAAAAAAAAAAGAGTCAAACAATGACATATAAGGATCAACAATTTTTACCATGAGATAGCATCCTATGCGCCACACAGTAAATAAACGTTCCCAAACAAGACAAAAGGAAGTTTTGGTCATGAAATTTAAAAAGCAATCAACAAAAGAAATTACACAAAAAAGCTTGAAGAAGAACCAAAGGATAATACCTCTACAATTCTACCTTTGGGAAGGCCACCACCTAGGGAAAAGTCTAACGTCAAATAGCCACTTGGAAAAGTTTCACTGCAATGGAAAAAATCTTGCAAATTCAATTCTACCTTCTAGTCTAAATCCAACAAGGAAGTGGCATGGTGAAATGCCTGGTATTCATAATAAGCAAGCAAAAACGACATCCATTTTCCTCTTCCACTTGCACATGACTTTAACTATGACACTAGACATTTAACACATAATTTTTTTTTGGGGGGGGGGGGGGGGGGGGAGGGGGAAAAAAGGTAGGACCGTAGGACCAAAAAAACTACTAAAAAGCTGACATGATAGAAAGACACATACACAAGTGCTCCACCAGCATTGCCCAATCTCGTAACACTTCCTTTTCCAAATGAGTTATTTATGTCATTCATTACTGCTTCCAATGCTTTTTGCTGGAACAAAAATGATAATATTGGATTTGATTAACTTAACTTTAAATTTGTAACCCTGTTAATTTTGTATGTCATTTAGTATCCAATATGCCAACAGATTATATAATCTAGTGGTTGAATTCCCTCAGCAATAAGATTTTGTAGCAAAAACAAATAAATAGGAAAAAGGAAAGACGCAGAAAAAGAAATGCCCAAATTACAATATACAATTCTCAATTTATCATTTGATGATAGTCAACAGGTTGCTAATGGAGGGCTTTCATAATGCTCCTCATAATAGACACTTGATGCTTTCCCCATCTACCATTCGTTTGAGGGTCTACACATCAAGGACCAATGGCCCCCCCAATTGTGGGGCTATGTTTTTACTTGGTCCTCACTTAAAAGTTGCAACTAGAAGAATCAAAATTCTTCAGTGCTCACAATCCCTTATGCTGCCAGATGAATGCATCAAAGATTATTTGGTTTTCAAATTCTCTTGGACAATGAAGGCAATAAATTCATTATGTTGAATGTCCTAAACACTGACGTATCAAATGGATGGAATCGTCTATTCAACAATATACCATTAACCCACATGTGCACTTGTAAATGTGAGATGAAAACTCCTAGATGGGGTAACATACCGTTACTAATACTATAATATAAGGCCCTTCGTTCTCAAATTTAAGAAAGATTTCACCTTAAGCAATAACAGAGGGCCCAATCAATGTGTCAAGCTTGTTAGAGAGTACTCTGCAGTCTGCACCAAAACTCAGTAAAGGAGTTCCATAAAAAGAAGGGGGTGGGGCAGTTGAAAGCCCATCTCCTTAATATTCTAAGTCAACCTATCACACAGACTTCTAATCTCACCTCCTTTCATATTGGCAGGCCAATCTCACTTTAAGTAACGGTTATTAACTTAGGCAGGTTATCAATCAAAAAATAGAAAATAAAAATTATTCTTCAACCCCAAACACAACAACAAAAATCACCCTTCTTCAACCCAAATTTTGCAGCAACACTAACCACACAACGAAACCAATTTACAGCACGAAACTCCACCCAAAACCACATGAATTCACCCCACACAGCTCCTAAAACAGTATGAAACCACAATTTTTGTCTTGAAACTGTAGAGGTAAACCAATTTCGGCAACCCATCAACACTATTCTGCACCCACACGAACCAACCCATCCCCGCCCTTCTTCCACCACCTAAAAAGACACTATGATTTGGAGAGAAAGAACACAAACCAAACCAGGTGAGGAAAAAAAATAGAAGGAAGGGTTCGTACCTCTCTTCCCCTCCCTGCTGCCGTGAGGAAAAGGAAAAGACACTATGATTTGGAGAGAAAGAACACAAACCAAACCAGGTGAGGAAAAAAAATAGAACCAGAAAAAAAAAAAAAAGAAGGAAGGCTCTGTACCTCTCCTCCCCGCTGCCTTGTGGTCCTCGCCGGAGGCTCCGCCGGTGAATGCTGGCTTTGGTGGCTAGATTGTGGAGGATGAGAAAGCTAGGGCTTTCACTAATCGCGTGAGAGAGGTGAATTGAGGATGAGAACCAGATCTAGTTTGAATCGTGTTCTCAAAATGAAGCCCTTATTTTTTTCCTCAGATCTGGTATTGGCGGGTCGGTTTCATGTGCATATGGGTGTGAGTCGGGTCTTTCAAGTTATCTCTAATCACAGCCGTTGGATCACCTGCAAATGAAATGAACGGCCAGATCAGCACGTGCTGATATATCCCTATATCAGCACGTGCTGATGGGATCAATACTGTATATATATATATATATATAACTCACAGCACAGGTAGAAATTTCAAATTAATTAATGAAAAATGCTACCTTGTCCCATATTTTTGCATTACACTTTTTCTTATTAGTGTATTTAGGAAGGTAAAGGTTTAATTATATCAATAGGTCCTATATCCTTATTTTCTCAAATACATTAATAAAACAAAGTATAGAGGAAAAATAGCCTTACCCTTAATTAATAGTTCTATAGGCACACGGCGCGCTGGTGACTAAAGATACATCTTCAGGGAATGTGGTCCAAATTTGGAACCCACCATGGAATGCGTATATAATAATAAAGTAAACATTGATGGGTCCCGAGTGAGGAAATGCTTTTGAACCCTCTTGCGGGTTCAATGGCACTGCTGTAACATAATTAACTGTGCAAAATTGCTTTCCCAACCACCCCCAAGAAAAAGGCCAAAAAAAAAGGAAAAATTACAAATTGCCCCCTGATGTTTGAACGGAAATTATTTTTCACACCTCATCTTCAAAAACGGACAAATAATCTCTTAATTTTAAAAAATATTCACTTTACACCCTTCCATCTAATTGACGTTATGATTTTAACAGAAAAAGTCACGTGCATTGCACGTGACCAACATAATTTACAAATAAGACCAAAATACCCTTATCTACAATGTTACAGGCCACATGCTTCTCACTCCCTCAGCCATTGGCTTCCTCCTCCATTTCCATTGTTATTAGGGTTTCTACTTCATTGTTGAAGCTCCATTGTTCTGATAATACGTGCATATCTACACAGAATGGCCAATCCAAATTTTTTTCCAATCCACATAACCCCAACAGGCAACAGCACAAAATGTAGAAGAGAGGATGAGGAAAAAGATGAAGCAACAGATAAAGCAGCAGGAAGAAAATAAATAAATAAATTTGAACAACAGTTCGCCGGCAAAAAATTCGAACATCAATGATGCTAAACCCAAACCAAGATATTATAAATAAATAAAAAAAAAAAAAAAAAAAACAAGATGTCGTTGTCGTCACTGTCGCAAATCTGGGATTTCTTCATTGTCAAAGACTTAAAGAAATGGACCACAATCGATGCTAACAGCCATGGCTATTATAGGTTTTGATAGATCTAAATTGCCCACCTTCCCAACGGCACCAACAACACATGTCGAACCAGACCACCACAAATGTTTGACCCTCTCTCTCTCCTTCATCTCAAACCCATTCCCACTGCCGGCGATTGGATATGATTTGCATTTTTTTCTCTTTTCCTCAAATTTTCTCGATAACCAAACACAGGGTAAGAAAAACAACCACCACCACAGCTCTGCGTCCACCGTGCAACAACCAGCCCTGCATCCACCATCGATCTCAGAGCAACCCATACAAAACTCTAACCACCGCCACAGCTCCATTGCCAAACCCAAAGCCAAACCCATATACAAAACCCTAACCCTAACCAAACACAGAGCAACCAAGCCACCACACCACACCCTTCTCAAGTCGTCGGCCATAACCCCACCGACGAGCCTTTCTGCCGCCGTCAGCTACAATTGCCCAGCCATCGTTGCCATAGTTCACGGTCGAAACAGATCCCACCCTTAGCAGTCGATCTCACCCAAAGACCAACGTCAATGAGCTCCCGACATTGAGCTCCCCACAGTCGAGGACGATGTTGGAGATGACGGCGGCGAAGTAGTCGTCTTTGGACATCGTTGCAACTCCGACGAGTTTTCTGTGGGAGTAAACGCCGAACACCGATCGCTTCTTATATGTCCAGAAGCTTCTCAAGGAAGCTTAATAAAATGAGGGTAAGGATGTAATTTTGCATCTTTAGATGAAAATATCTTAGGGGTATAATAGTCATTTCACGGATTCCGTTAACGGCGTAAGTATAAATTACATTTTTGAAATTTAAAGGGGTTATTTGTCCGATTTTGAAAATGAGGGGTGAAAAGTGATTTCCGCTCAAAGATCAGGAAGGCAATCTATAATTTTCCCAAAAAAAAAAGAAAGGGCTATGAATTACATGCGGTAGAAAGGGATGCTTTGCAAATAATGTGGTTCGCGCAAGAAAAGCCGAAATGAAACGCCCGGATGCAGGTTTTTGTTATCAGAAGAATTGGCTACAAGTTTTACTTCTTGTTTATTCTACTGTGTGTAGTGATCTTGTAATGTGGTGGCTCACGGTATAGCCAAGTATGCCCCTAGTCTGAAATCTATTGAGTAATAGGGAATAGTGGCTCATCAAGCCTATATATGGGATTACCTGTCTTGATTTGGTCTGTATTTATTTAGTCCGTGAGTCTTTCATCCGAGTGTTTCATTTCGTGTATTCTGACTTCATTAATAAAATTAATCACTTTGCCCACCAAAAAAAAAAAAAAAAAAAAATTGAACAAAAGGACAAACAGAGAAAAGGAACACTGCATGGAGTTTACTTCAATAATTTGTGTGTAATAAATTTGAGTTCAAAGACGAAAATTTAATCTCTAGCTAAAGGTACAACGTCATCAAGCTGGTCACACTCCACTTCTCCATGCTAAAGGTACAACGTGATTTTCGACCTACTAGTATTGCTTTCCCTCGATTCTCAAGTGCTATGTAGACGTTAATATTAGGGCAATATATGATCTTTCCGAACAAAGGTCTTTCAAATAAGCATTTCGCCCCATAAACAGCGACATTATGAGACAAGACACCGTTCGGCCATTATCCCAAATGCCCACTTAGTCCAAGCATCAATTATATGCCCAGGATATACCGCCTTCCATTATTGAAGGCCAAATTGTGTTCTTTGTGTAGTAGTTGCGTCCACATTGTGATCCTGTCAACCCACAATCAATAACTGAGAACAAGGTATAATGTAATTAAATACTAAATATAATAACCCCCTTGCATCAAGACAATACTTGCATCCACATTGATGTGGAAGGACTCCTCCTAACCTTCATTCATTTTATATTGATCATATTTCATAAAAATTTTTATGATATATAATATGTATGCGTAATTACAGATAGATAAACATATAACCATGTTCACATAATCATGCAGACACATGAAATCAAACATGTAAATAAGTGAATTTGAAAATATAAAAATGTGCTCAAATTATATAAACAAAGAAATGAAGGGATACAATTAATTTTCTTTCTTTATTTAAACCAATGATGGAATACGTATGGAAGATCAGGATAAGCCCCTTTAGGCATATAAATAATAAATAAATAAAAAGAGTTGAAAGTCAATGTGATGAGCTTGAGCTTCCCCACCATTTTGAATATCTGCTGCCGGCATGTGTAAAATGGGCATGCTGAAATTATGGTGGTGTTGGCATGTACCCTTAATGGGAATTATGACGTTTTTTCATTTTTTTCTTTTTTTTTTTTAAGGGCAATAACTAATGGGAATTGTGACGTTATCAAGGCGATTCTTAGAATTCGGGTAGATGTGTTTATAATGTTCATTATCTTTTTCGTACGTAGACTGTGCATGATTTCCCGTTTTTGTACAGATATATGCAACTATGCAAGGATATTCTCCACAGAAGAAGGAAGGATATTGTCCACCGCGCAAAAGGGTTCTACAATCTTCCACATGCAACAATACCGTGCCATCACAATGATTTCTAGTGCACTCTCCACTAATGGGCACAAACAACAGTGGCCGTGTGAATCAATTAATTAATTTCCACCATATATATAAGTTTGCGGCTATCAATTAAGCTACGACCTTACTTGAACGGGATCTGTTCTAAATAACTGGTTTGAACAGGACCATGTACCTTTTGCCGGCACGTACTCTTTATTTATTACTCTTTCATCCCATAAAGATACAGGTTATATTTGTTATTTTTTTGTTCCAAAATATTTGTCGATTTTGAAAAATCAAATTATAAATTTTCTAAACTTTCCTACATTACCGCTTATTATTTCAATAATTATTTTTAAAACAAAACAACATCAAGTAGGAGAAGGTACTTCTGGAAAAATGAAGTTTAATAAATGAAAATCAATGCAATGATAGCTTCTCTTAAACTGCGTGTTTTGTTAAACTTGCTCTATCTTTATAGAACGGAAAGAGTATCCTATAATATATTTCTCTTAAACCCTAAAACCCCAATACAAGAATCAGAAAGACTATGACCAAAGCTAGCCGTACAATCTACAGCCTTATTAGCTTGGTTAAAAAATATAGGGTAATGCTACCTTGCCCCACACTTAATTTACCCCACGCTTTGCTCTACTTAGTGCATTTAAAGAGGGTTTTAATTTTTAAGATTTAACTCTATCAATGAGTCCCACAATTTTACCTTCCTAAATGCACTAAGTAAAAAAAGTCTGGGGCAAAGTAGCATTGTCAAAAAGTATGCCTTAATTCCACTCATTCAAATTTTTCCATCAATAAGAAAATTCCTTGGTAATCGTTGAAAATGACCATTGGATATTTTAATCCTTTTGAAAGGCCTTGATCTCACGCAATGTGGGAATTTCCTTCGACCCTCATCCCTTTTTTTCTTTTTTTTCTTTTTTTCTTTTTTTTTTTTGGGGTAAGTAAGAATGTTATAAACAAAAGGAAAAAAAGTACGTACAGGAAAGCCAGATTTAATGGAATTACAATTGCGCACCACCCTAAAGGTGGCAAGGTGGCAGTCATTTATGTTCCATTTTGTTTTGTATTCCTTTTTTCTATTTTATTAATAAAATGAGTTGATAGCACATAATTTAATTATTTGGAGTTTCTTGTATGTCAACGGATGTTAGGTTTTCCCTCTTATACTTAAGCATAAGTGTCTATAGGTAACAGACACTAATATACTGTGGATGAAGAGCTAGCTATGATGAAGCTTTCAGTGTAAACCTGCAAAGCCATGACTAGCTCTTTCGACAGTGCTTGAAATTGAGAATGGACTCCCACTAAATTACTAGGCTTTTTACGTAGGACTTGTGGGACGAAATATAGAGAGCCGACTAGTTTACCTCTCCTTCCCTTTCTTTCTACACAGAAAAGCCCACAGCTCAACCTGTCAAGTAGGCCCTATGCTCCCATCCTGGCCTCGCTTTAAAGCTATCTCTGATGGGAATGGCTATTGCAACCCCCCATTCTAATCACTCCACCCCCCATTCTTTAAGTTATTAAGCTTTTATGCAAAATATAAAAGGTTTTTATGAAAACCGACTATGGTGTCTACTAGAAAACATCATTTTAAACAACTTTGTAGAAGAAAGTTTTTCCTAAATCTATCGTTTAAATATACTTTTTAGCCATTTATAGCCTTTATTTCATTTTTTGCTAAAAAGACTACCTAAATGATAGATTTTGGAAAAACTTTTTTTTGCAAAGTTGTTCAAAATAATGTTTTCTCATGGACCAGGTGACCGGTTTTTGCAAAAACCTCTTATATTTTTCATGAAATCTTAAAAACAAAAAAGAAAGGGGTGGGTTTATAAGAATGGGGGGTTGCAATAGCCGTTCCCATCACTGATTTACCTTAACCTAATTAATTTGCAAATTTAGCCCATTAACTTAGGGCGCTGCTCCTATACCATGCCCCTTCAAGCTAGAAGCCAAGATTAAGGCTCCCATCTTCTCTGAAATTTGAGACACACCACTGATGTCAACTAAGGTCAAAGCAATGTTTTGCTAAATGGCGACATTATGAGCAGGCATCGTTTGGCCATATCCCAAATGGCCAATCACAAAAAGCATCAATTATTTGCCTAACGATACCACTTCTTATCATTGAATACCAAGTTGTAAGCGTGAGTTCTAATTGTGTTGATATCAGGGACAGATTCAAGAAATTTCATTGAAACCAAGTTTAATTAATTTTATTTTTGTTAGTAACATGCACAAGGTATATAACCTAAACCTACTCCTACTAAGGTTTGGGCTTCAACTAATTGCTAAAGATAGATGATCAAGATCATCTGTAAACCTTATTCATCCGATGGCGGAATGACAAGATTTGATCATAAGACCTCCGGTTTATCAACCCACGATCAAGAACTGGGAATATATAAGACAAAGTGTAATTTATATTGACCATTGTATAATTTATTACCCTTGCATTCAAGGGCAGATGCACTAAGATGCATCTGCCCTCATCTGCAACCACTCAAATATTTTTAAAAAGAATGAATAAGTAATGTTATTTAAATTTACTTAAGTGCTTTAACTCCATTGAGAAAAAATTATTAATTTTGATTAAATTTGGTTAAATTTTGGTGAAATTTATTAATGTACACCATTTTTGTAAATCAAATAAAGTTGGGTTTAATTTGTGAATTGATTTTTATGGCATGCTTGTTAGTCTTATATACTATTTTATAAATTCTATTCAGTCATATCAATGTGTGGTCATATGACTTTCTCTTTTTTCCCATCTTGTTGAAACTTTGTCCCACATAGGATAAATGGGGATAGGAGTGTTAAGAGTAGTATATAGATATGAATGTTAGAAGTAGTATATAGGGTTCCATATATGTTTTTAAAATTCGCCTACGCATTTTAAAGTATAACATGATTGTCTTTTTATATCATTTCGCCACTTTTAGTCAACCATGCTAATATGTGGTCCTATTATTCTCTCTTCGTTTTCTATCTCTTAGAAGCAAATATATATATATATATTAAAAAAAAATTAAATGCAAGCACTGAAAAAATTTTCTAAATCCACCCCTGCTTGCATTATTAGAGTCATGATTTAAAGTAGATAATACAACAGACAAGCGGCAAACGTACCCCGTGACATGCAATGTCCCAAATCTACCATTATTTTTAGTGAGTAAACTAGGAGGAAGATTCGAGAAAACACAGAGCAGGCAAGGGAAAGCAGCCTTTCCCTTCTCACAAACAACTCACACCAACCTCACGCACACGAACCCGGAGCAAATCCGATCCGCGAACTAGCAATATCAAACACGACCCGAAACCCCTGTTGCTGGAAGCTCCCAATTATGGAAGTATTGTCATTCACCCCAAAGAAAAAGAAGCTATAATTACGTTTAAGAGATTTTGTAATGGGTTGGCTTACAGTGTAGCCAAGTATACACTTGGTGTGAAACATGTTGAGGACTGGGAATAATGGCCCACGCACTATGGCATTTTTTATCTTTTTTTACTTTTTATTAGAAAAAGAGTAAGAAGTAGAAAAAATAACCTAGAATCCCAATTAGGTTGGCATGTACCCTATGCCTCCTAATCACCTGATCACTAATTAAATCCTTAGCCAAAAAAAGATGTGCTTGGCTTAAATAGTCTTTCTTTCGATTTAGGTTTTAAGCCATAACTTTTGAATGGATAAGATCCTTTTAAATGGAACAAATCCTTATCATTCCTTTCTTGCAGTAATAACGAAAAAAATTGGGAATCACAAATTCACGTACATACATTCTCCAGAAGAAGCATTTCACAGCATTGAGTTAGCTCTCCAGTCAAAACTTTATTTTTCAATAGGGAACAAATCCTTATCCTTTCAAAACTTTATTTTTCACTTAAATATGTGCAAGTTAAGTGAAGGGAGATACTAGATTAGTGCAAGCTAGTTCCAAGTTAAAAGAGATACTAGGCTAGTGCATGTCATACACACACATGCATGTGATTAGCATATATCTTTAAGTGAAAAACATGACGCAGGCCTAGGCCACTTAATTAGTAGAAATAAAATTAAAAATAAAATGTACGGGCTCATTTTTGACGACCAATTAAGACTCAACACGTGGCAAGCTTCGGTAAAAGGAAAAATCCAAGCACCGAAAATATATGCAATTGGGACGGACCATTGTCCTCTTATGGATTCTCGGTGCCTAAACTCTTCGGGCAACAATAAAATCACTTCAAATGGAGTCATTAAGCTTGGTTCTCGGGTTCAACATTCGGTGAAGACTCTTCTCGTCCTTTTATCTCGGTCGTGAGTTCGACACGTGCCTTTTGGATATTCGTCAGAAGATCCGACAAAGAAAACCCACATGTGGTCAGTACGGACTCTGAGTAATTGGACCATGGTTGAACAGCTGTCCGTAACCGAGCCTAAAACCCTAAATTAACTATGGTCGGGTCAAGGCAACACAGCCTGACCTAAGACCTAATTTTTTTCCTATAAAAGGGACACTATTCACGCGAAACGAGGTAGGTGCGCCGTCATATGAAACCCTAGACATTCTCTCATTTTGTCTTTTTGAAAAAACACTGAGATCTAACTTGGGCGTCGGAGGGTTTTAGGCCGGACCAAGCCCCGGCCTCCATTGATGGTTTTCTTTGTTTTCAGGACACTGTTTGTCATTCGGCTCAGCGGCACCGTTCCTCGCTCCAGCTAGTGGCATTGCTTGTCTCTCTACTCGGTGGCACTGTTCATCACTTTTCCTAGCGGCGCTATTCTCACCCTGTTCATCACGGCTGTTTTTCTCAACAATCGTCACTGATATTCTCTCAAGCCTCCTTCATATAGCGCCTTAGTTCACCGGACAACCGTAAGCAAATGCACTCCACCGACTGTCTGGATTATTCCCCGTACATAAAATAAGGCCAATTACTTAAAGCGAAGATTTGCTGCATGGCAAGTGGCAACATTATCAGTCAGGCATCCTTTGGCCATCATCCGAAATGGACATTTATTGCAAGCATCAATTATTTGACCATGCAGCTACACCACTTCCATAATTGGAAACTAAATAGTACACTTCTGAATTGTAATTTCTGTCCATATTGCGATCTTGTCAACCCACAAGCCAATAATTAACCAAGAATAAAGTTAATTTGGTTGGCAAAAAGGAAATCCTACTAATTTAATTAATATTGACCACATGAGTGTAATATTATTACCCTTGAATTAGAGTCATTATTTGAAGACAGCACATGCAATCAACAGGAGTGATAATTTAAAGTAGCTATATAGTACAGCACACAAACGGCAAACGTACCCCGTAACGTGCAATGTCCCAAATCTACCATTATTTTTAGCAAGTAAACTAGGAGGAAGATTTGAGAAAATACAGAGCAGGCAAGGGAAAGCAGCCTTTCCCTTCACACAAACAACTCACACGAGCCTCACTCACACGAACCCGGAGCAAACCCGATCCGCGAACCAGCTATATCAAAGACGACCCGAAACCCCTGTTGCTGGACGCTCCCAATTATGGAAGTATTGCCATTCGCCCCAAGGAACAAGAAGCAATAAATCCCCTCCTCCATCTGAACCAGAAAATTCCTTTCGGGCAACGATACGTCAGCGTTACGAAAATGAAACACCACCGACGGCACCTTCACCTTCGCCGCCTTGTTCTCTCTCAAATCGTAGCAAGTTTCCATCCCCGCAACGTCACCACTCACCCGTTTCAAATTGTAAGCTCTTCGAAACGCGTCTCGCAGTGCTATATAAGCCGGGTTGATCAACCGAGTCACGAAGGTTCCCGAGTCAATTATCACCCCACCCTCCCCATCCGAGTGGAATTGAAAAAGAGAGGGCATAATCTCCGGGACACGTGTCCCATCTACACTGATCCCAATCAGATCAACGTAATAGAAACTGGCGAAAACAGGGTGAGGGTGAGGGTTCTTGAGTAACGGAGTGTAAACAGCGGTTCGTGAAACGGCTGTGTCGCCGAACATGAGCCACGACTTTTTAGTCGTCTCAAACAGGTCCACAAAACAATAAGAAAATTTCCCGCCGAACAATCTGCTTGTTTGGGAGGTAAATGATTCATACCCTTGGCCAAGTCCCAGTATACCAGCAGAACCAGGGAAGTGGCCCTTACTGTAGCGGCCACACCCGAGCAACATGTTAGCCAGACTGGTCCTCCCAAACTTTAACGTTTCCATCGAGAACTCACCAACTGTGACGGAATTGTCACCGTAGGATATCTCGTAGAGACACGTGTGCCGTCTAGAACAATTCAATCGCGAGGCTGGACACAGATGAGACGTGCATGAGAGAGGGGTGAAGGTGGTGGACTTTTTTGGGTTGAAAACGGGGCGGGTTTGGTTGTAGCACTTTACGCACGGGAGACACTGGATCCAAACCACGTTAGATCCGGTATCCAGATTCATGTACACGTACTGTGGAGGTGTACCTACGCCCACCAGCGTTAAGTACTCGCCATGCGATGTCTTGCGAGAGTCCCGATATGATTGAGGTGCTGAGGTTGGCGCCTTTCCTCTCAACGGCTACAGTGGCGGTTAGTGTTTTGACCCTGACGATGTCGCGCTCGAGCCGGAGCCTCAAGAGGGTTTCTCCGGTCGTGTTGGAAGCTATGGCGTCTCGGTGTACGAGAGGTAGGGTGAGGGTTGTTTTTGAGTGATTTTCCAATATGGTTGACGGTTTGGATTCTGATTTCGGGCCATGAGGGTGTCACTGGTTTGGAGAAAGCAGTGGGTAGTGAGAAAAGGAGGATGAAAAACACAATTGCTGTTGCCTTTCCTTCCATTTTGAGAGAGATAGAGAGTGTGTGTGTGTGACTGAATTTAATCTGGTGAGTGAAAGAATAACATGGAGTAGGATTTGATGTTTAGGTCTTACACAAGACAAGAGAGAAATAATCACGTGCTTGTTATTAGCAAGAGTTTTTGTTTTAAGTATACGGACTATATGCTTAAAGATATCTTGAGAAGAACAATGATTGTGTTCCCACCGCTTCCTTAATTGCTTCATGGAGAATAAAGCAAGTGGAATCATGGTGAGTAAAGCAAGTGGAAATTTTGAAATCTGTGGACCATCCAAACATGTGTTACATGTGGTACGTACTACACACATAAAGCAATCTTATAGATAGTACCGCACGTGATATGAAAATAAACCTGGCGTTATTGAATTACTTGAAGAATATTTTATCAACTAAATCACGTCACATACTATAATTTAGTGCTGTAATTAAAAAAAAAAAAAACAGAAAAAATTATAGCATTTCTCATACAAATATGAACCTTAAACTTAACATCCATGGTGGTCATCGCAAAGCCATGATATACGCATGCAAGACATATAGATACATGCATGCTCATCAATCAATAGCACACGGGATACCTACCCAAAAATAGAAGAAAAAAATAAAGCACATGGGACCTACATGTTGGGCACACGTATCTCCATGGGACATACTGTGATATTGGATATATCGTTCGCCCAGTAGACTGTGGTCTTTTACACAAAAAATAACTTCTTCCATTCACACTTCAAGCTCATCAATAATGAGAGCAAATTTTGCTAGCCCGTGAGCCACAGCATTGCCCTCCCGACAAACATGAGAGAAGCTTATCTTGCTATAATAAAAACAAAAAAAAAAAAAAAAAACCCTGATAACTCACGTTTAATGTCACCAACTATCAGACCCAATGAAGAGTACCTTGTCCTCCCCTTCTTACTAATAACACCATTGATTAGCTCCAAGCTATCTCCACTCAAAAGCAACTGAGAAGATTAGAAAATAGAACTCTAAACGAAACAATTATTTTTTTCCAGAAAAAAAAAAAAAATTATGGTTGCTAAAGCTTAATGGTATCGTGGCTGGGGAAGGTTAGAAAATAGAACTTCGAAATAAATTCTATTTATGAAAGAAAGAAAATAACATTATAGTGATAAACTAATACCAACAGACCCATCTCTTGTTTTAAAAAGAAAAATGCTATAGTAAAACACCTTATCTCATCTTATTTGGCAAATTCTTAAGATGACTTCTCATCGACTAAAATGACAATTTAATATCATTAGGGTTGCGCATGGGATTCTCTGACTGGCATAGTGTTGTACATGGGCCAGCCTTTGAGACATTTCCAGCCACAATATCGGTTTGGTGAATGATTTAGGGGGCCACCAACACATCGGTTCAATGGTTATGAGCTCCCGGCCCTGCTTGTCAGGCTTGGGTTCGAATCTCCCGCATAGCCAATTGTTGGCGGGCATCCACCTCTGTGCCGACTGTGCGTCCTGTCCTGGGGGCTAGTGTAGCCCAGCTACTCCCTTTTTTATTGAAAAAAAAAAAAAAAAAACCAACTTAGGAGGGCATGGTTGTTGGTATCCTAACGCTTATTTTTAATCTCCCATTTATTTTAAATTTTTCGTCTTTTTGTAACGTTACAATTATTTGAACTTTTATGAAATGAAAAAAATCACAAGTTGATTCAGCCTTCCAACCTCAGATATTTAGGACTTGTTTAGGTCATCCAAATGAAAATTAAATTATTTAAGTATACTTTTTGTGTGGGAATATCTCTGAACTGAGGATCCAGCTCGAGATAGAGAGCTCAGACCAAAAATGCTGACACGTGGCAAAGGCAATACAACCAAGCCAATTACAACGCACGTGATCCGCCTCCCACGATCCAGTTCGAGCCAAAGGGTTAAACCACAATATTTTACACGTGGTTAATGTAACACGGTGGGACCTGTTGCGAACCACGTGATCTCTCAGCTCGAGGCCTTACCTTCAACTCGGGGCACCTGTCCTATGACTCATACTACAATCCAAATCCTACTATAGTCCAAAACTATCACAGCAGCTGTAATTCCTGACACAGCGGTTACTAGGAACCATGGTTCCATGCCCAATCACGATCAACAACCCATGGTCAGACTGTTATTGGTAAACCATGGTCAGATCTGACCTAACCAAGGTAGTTACCTGACCTCACATGGTCAGTACGTACAGGTGGGTATAAAAGGAATACGATACAGCCAAATATGGTAAGCTACAGTACCCTAATTCTCTGAGATTCATCTTCTTCCTTGCCTCATTCTCCCTAAATAGCTTCTGACTTAAGCTTTGGAGAAGGCTTGGCCAAAACCCACATTGGCCTACCCTCTGACTCTTTTTCCAAACTTGTGATTGCAGGTCCAGACGAGAGAGCAAGCTCCGTCATCAACACTTAGTTCGGGGAGCGGTTTTTTACCCCGTACAATTTGGCGCCGTCTGTGGGAACCATCGCGATAAGATGGCTACACCACCTCCGCCCACCTACGGGCGAACAAGATCTGGAGCAAACTTTACTCGCATAGACCAAGCAGCTGGAGGCGATGCTGGAAAGCGAGCAAAAACCCCAGCCTTCACAGGCAAACCCGCCATTACCTCCTGGTGGGAACCAGTCAGCTTCCTTCGATTCAGTAACATCAAATCTCCCCGGAGATGTCCGCTGTTCTCCACTCTCTCGATGACCAGCCTAGTTCTGAAAGCTACGTTTGATTGGGCCGTGACAAACAACCCTAACCCAGTAGCGGTGGTGGAATTGATTGCAACTATGCAATCGGAGATTCAATCGGCGCAGCTCGCAAAGCTAACTGCAGAGCAGAACTACCACCGCTACCTCCAGCGAACTTTTGCCCCTCGCGAAGTCAATGTTGTCGCTGAGGAAGTTAGCCAAACCAGTCTACTCCGTCGCACAAGGCACCAGGAAAGCTCACCTAGACCTGGAGTCTCGCACCACCACCACCGCAGCAGACACGATGATGAGCCACGGTTAACTAGCCCAGAGCAAAGGCACTCAGGAAAGGGAGATAGATAGCATCATGCGTTGGTACAACGATCCCCTGAGCGCAGTTTAAGGCGTTCAGGTCACTCTCGAAGGTGGAGTGAGGACCATACTAGACCTCGTGCTCAAATGGGCTCTAGGAATGAAACTTACAGAGACGAGGGACGACACCATAGGTCTCGATTTCCTGAAAGAAGAGGAGAGAAGAGTACTAGGAGAACAAGTAGAAAACATTCTCGGTCACCCAGGCATGAGAGAAACGAGGAAGAAGCCTCTAAGAGACACCGGGGTAATCAAAGTAAGGAGGAGAGAGACTAGGGAGCACTGCTGTGGCTTGAAGCCCATTTACGAGTTGGATTCAACGGGTCCCAATCCCACGAGGGTATTCCAAGATAACCTTTACTCTTTACTCTCTTTCAATAGACCCAGACCATCATTTAAATTATTATTTGCAACGTATGTCGTTATACGCTGGAAATGAGGGTTTTCTCTGTAAGATATTTCCTATGAGTTTGGGGGATTCTCTGACTGCAATAGTGTTGTACATGGGCCAGCCTTTGAGACATTTCCAGCCACAATATCGGTTTGGTGAATGATTTAGGGGGCCACCAACACATCGGTTCAATGGTTATGAACTCCCGGCCCTGCTTGTCAAGCTTGGGTTCGAATCTCCTGCATAGCCAATTGTTGGCGGGCATCCACCTCTGTGCCGACTGTGCATCCTGTCCTGGGGGCTAGTGTAGCCCAGCTACTCCCTTTTTCATTGAAAAAAAAAAACTTAGGAGGGCATGGTTGTTGGTATCCTAACGCTTATTTTTAATCTCCCATTTATTTTAAATTTTTCTTCTTTTTGTAACGTTACAATTATTTGAACTTTTATGAAATGAAAAAAATCACAAGTTGATTCAGCCTTCCAACCTCAGATATTTAAGACTTGTTTGGTCATCCAAATGAAAATTAAATTATTTGAGTATACTTTTCAAAATATTAAAAGTAAGAATCCATCACTTTGAATGAGATTATTTTTAAAAACTTGCATCTTCAATGTAATTGATGTTATAAGTTTTGATTTATGTAATTTCTTGCTAGGTTTATGCAATCCAAACAAAAATGAGAAGTAACATCCTTTCGTTTTTTTTCTTTTCTTTTTTCCTTCCAACGATAATATTACTAATTAAGCCTCCATTTGGTTGCCAAGATAATGAAGGCAAAGAAGAATAAAATAAAATTTTAGATTGTATGTTTTCTGTTATTTTGTTTTTCAGAACAATAATGAACCCAAGTTGTCAAGTAAACCACTAGTGTGAGTGTGTGTGTGTTCTGTTTTTTTTTTTTTTTTTTTTTTTTTTTTGGAGAACAAGACCACTAGACAACTAGTTGTCTTAGGCTAAGTTGTGTTGAGGTTTTAGGCTTTCTGGTTCCCAACTCCCAAGTAATGAAAACAAAAAATAAAATTCTTTTTTTCCTTTTCTTACATTTTCTCAACCGAATTTCACCCTTAACGACTAAATTGATGTGCTGAGAATATTGGTAGAAAAAAATTACCTTTTTGAGCAACAAAAGGCTACATTTGAACATAATTCCCATCTTGAAGAAAATGTGAATAACACTGTCGCAGCCCCACACACAGACACACACACACACAAAAAGAGAAAGACACCGTTTCAATGGTTTGCCACCATTTGTGGGATAGTTGCCATTTTTTGTATTCTTCCAATTAAAAATGATGGATTTACCTATGATGCCTTGTAAAAACACGAAGGAATCCATTCATCCAATATGTGGGACATCCAAATAGGGATGGCAATGGGCCATTTAAACTGGATATCCTAGCTCAGCCTGCCCCTATTGGAACACACTACTACAATAATAGAAAAAGATCACAGTTGAAAAAATAAAAAGATCACACTTTTTTTAAAAACTGTGATCTTATGTGTGGACGAAATATTTAATCACAGTTTTATAAAAAAGTGTGATCTTTTTAAGTGATGATAGGGCATAAGATAGATTACGATATTAAGTTATACCGTGATGTTTCTAGGGAGAATTTTTTTTTAATCAAACCTCAGCTTCCCCATCCCACGAAAATGAGGCGCGGTTTTTTCTCTCACTTTCCCAAACTCATGACCCACTCTCCATCCTATCTCCCATCCCTCATCTTGCATCTCTCAAACCCTAACCCTCTGCTCAACAAACACAAAGTTCACAGCCACAACGCTACTGATCAATCGAGCCCCAATTAAACGACCCCGTCCTACGACTGGTGGTCACACTTGTTGCAATCGGAACCGGAGAAGACAACGGCGGCGCTGTTGTGTAGCTAGGCAGCCTGCCAACGGTGTTAAGGGTCAATTCCAGCAGCCGTTCCTTCAAGTTCTCCAACAAAGGGCTTCGATTTTCTTCTCACGAACAAGGGTTTTGGGTGTCAAGAACATGGTTTTGTTAAGGTCAGTCTCTAACTTCTTTTTTTTTTATTTTCTCCTTCTCTTCTTCTGCAAATATGTGTGATTTGTTTACAACCACACGTTGGGTTGCTCTGTGTGAACCAATATATATATATATACATTTTTGGGGGGGGGGGGGCTGTAAAGAAAAACAGAGGAAGCAGGGGTTGTGGTTGTTGGCGGGAATACCTCAGGGGTTGTGATTTTCTTTAGAAAAGATGAACCAAGATGCACCTTTCTTCCCAGTGGTGTGTGCATTGTAAGAAAAATAGTGAGTCCTCTTCGCATATTTTGATCTGCTAATGCTAGAGAGTATTTAAATTCTTGTCTGTCTAATTTCTTTGTGGAGCATGGGATTATTCATTATTCCTCTTGCATTTACACTCCTCAAATGAATGGGTGGCCAAGCAGAAGATGAGACATTTTTTGGAGACTAATTAGGCCTTATTATTTCAAATGCATGTACCTTAATCCTATTGGAGTGATGTTGTCCTTACAACCTACTACCTTATTAACCGCATGTCTCCTACCATTCTTGCTTGACAAACTCCACATGCCACATTCTTTCCAAAGGTTGATCCCTTTACTTTACCTCCTAGAGTTTTTGTGTGTATGTTTTGTCCATATGTCGGCTCCAAGGAAGACAAACTTGATCCCAAAGCTAATCGATGTGTTTTCCTAAGTTAGTCACGAACCCAAAAGGGACACAACTAGTACTTCCCTTCTCTTAAGTATCATTTTGTGTGTGTTGATATTATATTTATGAGTCTATACTCTATACCCTATTTCTAATCTTCCTCAAATGTGGGGTTAGACAATTGTCTTTCTAGTCTAATTTCACCTCTACCTGTCTTTCATCTACCCCTCATACAAAGAAGCCAAATAGTCAATGCAGGTATATACTAGGCAGTGTTTTAAGCACGCTTCTTTATCTTAGGAGCCTATCACTAAGCCATAAACCTCATCTAGAGATCTGCGATCTGACTTTGTCTCTGCATCTCCACCAAAGCCTGACCCAGATTCCTTGCCCATTGCCTTGTGCAAAGGTAAACGATCCTGTAATGCTCATCATTTTTATAATTTTGTGTCTTATGCCCATCTGTCCAGTTCCCTACGTGGTTTTGTTAATTCCTCGTCCACTATTTCTTTTCCTAAGTTTGTTCAAGAAGTCTTGTCTATTCCCAATTGGAGGACAGGATAGCAATGAAGGATGATCTTTTCTTGCATTATCCTTTATTGCGTGGGTTGTGGGAAAGACTGTTTAATCAGGTGGGTTTGTTTTGGGCTAGTTTTTTTTCTCTATATCACATTATATTTATTCAATAATAAAGTTTTTGATTTTGCTGACACAAAAAAAAATACAAATATTAAGAATCCTTGTAAGTTAGCATTAGCTTGTATCATCTATTGACTAGCTAGCTAGCATTTGATTGAAATTGTTGTGTGCATTATTTGCAGATAAGATAGAGAATTGGGAGATGCACAAGCATAAATCAAAGAATTGAAGTATTCAGTGAAGGCGCGCAATTTGCATGTACGTGTTATGGATAGCCGGAGTTCAGTTGAAGGCTTCAATCATCAAAGTCTTAGGATTTTCATTTTCTATATATGGGGAGAATAATAGTTTTGTTAGTCTTTTCTTTTAAGAAATTGGTTGTTGGTTTGAGATTCGTACATCAGATTGTTTACGTACTAATTTGGCTATCTAATTAATGTATGTATTATCTTTCATTTATGAGATGCGTACCTCTTATACTAACTAATGGGATTGTAATTTATAATGCTAGCTTGAATTGTGTTTGCATGATAAATTTAATATTTGAAATGTGATTGAGAATAGCAACAGGTTCTTTATTTACTAGAAGCAATACAGGTTTCCAAATAAATTTAAAAACCAAAAAAAAAAAAAAATGGGGAGAATAGATCATGGTTTTTTTATGTGATCTTTTTGCAATATAGATCACGGTTTGAGAATAAACCGTGATCTTCATCTGAGGAATATATCACGGTTTGGGTAGAAACCGTGATCTTTGTCTACCATTTGATCACGATTCTTGAAAAAAAGAACACGGCAAAAAACCGTGATCTTTAGTAAAAAAAGAACACGGTAACCAACCGTGATCTTTTGTAAAAAAGAACACGGTAAAAAACCGTGATCTAATATGGACACTTTAGATCACACTTTTGGTAAAAAACAATCACGGTAAAAAACCGTGAATGTATTGTAATAGATCACGGTTTTTTACAGTGATCTATTTTGATTATTGTAGTAGTGACAGGATTGGAATTGTTTTAAATAGAATAGGGACGGGGTTGGTATTTTGTAAAAAATCTCAACTCGAGTTACAAGCGAGTTTGGGTCCCCGCCCCACCCTTGTATAATTACATATATATATATATATATATATATATATAAATTTATATATGTTGTGTTTACCAAACTAGTCTTCCATCATTTCATATAAGTGTTTTTTTTTTTCTTCTTTTTACTCAATAGGTTCTTGTGCTATTAGTTCCCTTATCTCAATTTTTTTTATATTTTGATTGAGGTCAAAAGATGTTAGTTTCTGTAAGAAGATGGAAACCGCTTAAGTATTCACTGTTTAAGCATATTTAAAGGAGTGCATTCATTGAATTGTCATAGATTGGTAGCTAAATGGGAAATTAATGCCTTACTCATGTAGGGTTTGGGTGGGGAATGGGTTTAGAGATTTTTTATAAAGTCGGGATTGGGATAGGGGGGTCTTGTCCCTTGTAGGGTTTGGGCAGGGAATGGGTTTAGGAATTTTTTATAGGGTTGGAGTTAGGATGGCAGGTCCCGTCCCAAACGGCAAAAACTTCCATGTAACTGTGATATGGCCAGGTGGTATCACCAGCCAATCACAGGCAAGCAAAGTGGGAAAGTGGGACCTACAAGTACACTGATTTTCCCACTCTGCTTGCCTGTGATTGGCTGGTGATACCACCTGGCCATATCACAGTTACATGGAAGTTCTACTCGTCCCAAACCCGTCCTGTTGCCATCCCTACATCCAAACATGAGAGGGAATCTTGCATCTTAGTACCCTAGACAAGTTGGCCATCGTTATGAAACCCATAGCATGATGGGCCTCTACATTGGATCGAATCTACCCATCCATTCTTATCTGGCAAATTCTCAAGATGGCTTCTCATAGTCTGAAATGACAATTTAATAGGGTCGGGCTACTGCCACCCCTCAATTTTATCTATACCCCCTATTTATTTTGGTTCTTTAAGGTGTTATGTAAAATACAAAAGGTTTAATGAAAATCGATCGCATGTTCGATTAGAAAACATTATTTTGAATAACTTTGCAGAAGAAAGTTTTTCCAAATTTTATTGTTTAAATAGATTTTTTTAACAAAAAAATGAAATAGAGATTATATATGTCAAAGAGTCTACCTAAAAAAGGATAGATTTTGGAAAAACTTTTTTCTTTAAAGTTATTCAAAATGATGTTTTTTAGCAGATTGCGTGACCAATTTTCATAAAAACTTTTAATATTTTGCATAAAATCTTTTAAAAATTAAAAGAAGTGGGGGCGCTTATAAAATTGAGGGGTGACGATAACAGGGCCCAAATTTAATATCATTAGGGGAACGGCTATTGCAACCCCCCATTCCTATAAGCCCACCCCCTATCCTTTAGGTTTTTAAGGTTTTATGCAAAATATAAAAAGTTTTTATGAAAACTGGCCATGATGTCGACTAGAAAACATCATTTTGAAGAACTTTGCAGAAGAAAGTTTTTCCAAAATGTATCGTTTAGGTAGACTTTTTGGCAAAAAATGAAATAAAGGCTATAAATGGTTAAAAAGTATATTTAAACGATAGATTTTGGAAAAACTTTCTTCTGCAAAGTTGTTCAAAATGATGTTTTTTGGTGGACATCACGGCCGGTTTTCATAAAAACTTTTTATATTTTGCATAAAATCTTAAAAACCTAAAGGATGGGGGGTGGGCTTATAGGAATGGGGGGTTGCAATAGCCGTTCCCTATCATTAGGGTTGTGCATGGGCTTCTCTGAGTTCCCTATCATTAGGGTTGTGCATGGGCTTCTCTGACTACAATAGTGTTATACATGGGCCAGCCTATGAGACATTTCCCGCCTCAATATCAACTGTATCGGGCCATGCCTTCGGTTTGATGAAGGGAATGGCTATTGCAACCCCCCATTCCTATAAGTCCACCCCCCATTCTTTAGGTTTTTAAGGTTTTATGCAAAATATAAAATGTTTTTATGAAAACCGGCCATATTGTCCACTAGAAAACATCATTTTGAACAACTTTGTAGAAGAAAGTTTTTCCAAAATTTATCATTTAGGTAGACTTTTTGGCAAAAAATGAAATAAATGCTATAAATGGTTAAAAAGTATATTTAAACGGTAGATTTTGGAAAAACTTTATTCTGCAAAGTTGTTCAAAATGATGTTTTCTAGTGGACATCACGGCCGATTTTCATAAAAACTTTTTATATTTTGCATAAAACCTTAAAAACCTAAAGGATGGGGGGTGGGCTTATAGGAATGGGGGGTTGCAATAGCCGTTCCCTTTGATGAATGACTAAGGGGGCCACTGGCAACCAGGCTTACTTTTTACCTCTCATTTATTTTTAATTTCTCATCGATCTTTCGCTAAAGTTACAATTATTTTGAATATTATGAAAAAAAAAATGAAGAAGAAGAAGAAAGAAAGAGAGAAAAAATTGCATTTGCTCATATGTTGATTCATTCATCTGAAAGGTTTGGAACTTCCAACCTATTTAGGACTTGTTTGATCGTCCAAATGAAAATTAAACAATTCAATGTATTTTTTAAAGTACTAAAGGTACTAATCCATCACTTCGAATGAAACTATTTTTAAAAGCTGGCATCTTCACTGTAATTGATGCTATGAGATTGATTTTCAGAAATTCATTCCAACATCGAAACCAGCCCTTACTGGTTTAGGTTCATCATAGGGTGGATCATGCATTTTGCAGATGGACCGTCATGGCACATGTGTAGGAACTAGGGAGAAGATTAAGATCCCTGTGTTCCCGTGACTCTTCAATAAACAATGGCAGAATATCTTATCAAAATAAAAACAAAAAACAATGGCAGAATATGATTAATCCTTGATCTTAATAAGACTAATCATGTTTTAGGTCTTACTTTTTCACTAGCACATATAATAGCAAACTCCTGTTGCAGCTCTTTGAACATTGTTGGATTATTAAAACAATTAATCAACCACCATTTGCACACACATGCATACTTTAAAGAAGTAATTAGAAGTTTCTCGGTATATACCTGATGTTAATTGGGGTCATTCTTTATTTTATTTTATTTTTTATAAAAAAAGGTGTCTTCTAAAGTTTCGCGTGTTACACACACTTGACAAGTACCACACCCTTCATATCTGGAGGTAATCGCAAAAGGGATCAACGTTTTCGTGCATTATAACGCTCAACTTATGCTTCTTGAGTACTTAACAAGTAGCCAATGCTGATTAATTGGGGTCATTCACATCTAACAGAGAAAGTTCTTCCTTTTTTAACTTTTATTTTTTTTTTGTTGGTAAGTATCAGTTGGTTGATAATGAGAATTTATTGAAAAACAAATGCACTCAATTTCTAGCAGTTTCATTTTTTATTTTTATTTTTATTTTTTGTTTTTTTGTTTTCTGGGGTGTGAAAATACTGCACCAAATAACATTAAAATACCATTACATTTTGTTTAACATTAAAAAATAAGACAGATAATTACAGAAACCCTCAAGAATTATAGGGTTTCACACACCTTCTCAAAGGAGTAGAATAGATTAGGAGTAGCAAAAAATGTCTAAAATTTATCCTTTCGATTATCATACTGTAACAGTATATTTACCCCTTTCGTCAAATATAATCCCTATTTTTGTCAAATTTATGATCCCTTCAAATTTAATGCCCAAACCGATCACAAAAGATTAGTTTAGGCATTAAATTAATTTAATGTTATTACCAGCCCAATGCCATATGATCTATTTGTATCAAAAAAAATTTATGACAAACAAAAGGAGGAGGGCAAATTTTAACAATTTAATTGTCCCGGAAAAGTGACTTATAATTGAAGGGGTTTCGTGTAATTTTTTTTTAAAAAATTAATTAATTAATTGATAATAAAATGAGAAACTGTTAAGTTTCAAGAATGCTTCCCATAGTTATTTACCGGGGCGTGCAAATACCAGTGCTTTTATGGTTGTTAAAGCTTAATGGTATTGTGGCTGGGGAAGGTTAGAAAATAGAACTTCGAAAAAATTCTATTTATGAAAGAAAATGACATTATAGTGATAGACTAATACCAACAAACCCATCTTGTGGTGGGCACTGGGCACTATAACCATTTGCCACTTGTCCACTTATGATGCTAGAGATCCAAATCTATGGTTCTTCCAATTATTATTGAATCCTAATAATCTCTTGTTTAAAAAAGAGAAATGCTACATACAACACTTTATGTGCAGCGCTAAGATATAACACCTTATGTGACACTATTATAGTAAATAAAAATAAAAAATAAATAAAAAACTTTGTTTCAATGGTTAGCCACCATTTGTGGGATGCTTGCCACTTTTTGTATTCTTCCAATTAAAAATGATAGATTTACCTATGATGCCTTGTAATTTGTAATACACGAGGGAAAATCCATTCATCCGATATGTGGGACATCCAAACATGAGAACGAATCTTGAATCTTAGTACCCTCGACAAGTGGGTCATAGTTATGAAACCCATTACATGATGGGCCTCTATCCATCCAATCTTGTCTGGCAAATTCTCAAGATGACTTCTCATGAATCTCATCGACTAAAATGACAATTTAATATCATTAGGGTTGCGCATGGGATTCTCTGACTGCAACAGTGTTGTACATGGGCCAGACTTTGAGACATTTCCAGCCACAATATCTTTTTTTTTTTTTTTTTTTTTGGTAAGTTCCAGCCACAATATCGGTTTGGTGAATGACTTAGGGGGCCACCAACACATCGTTTCAATGGTTATGAGCTCTCGGCCCTGCTTGTGAGGCCCTGTTCGCGGGCATCCGCTGCCGACTGTGCGTCCTGTCCTGGGGCTGGTGTAGCCCAGTTACCTCCTTTTTTTTATTGAACCCAAAAAAAAAAAAAAAAAAAAAAAATGACTTAGGGGGGGTGGCTATTGGTTTCCCAAGGTTTATTTTTTATCTCCCACTTATTTTTAATTTCTCGTCTTTTTGCAATGTTACAATTATTTGGACTTTTATGAAAAAAAAAAAAAAAAAAAAAAAGAGGGTGGGGGGAGGAATTTGCATTTGTTCATATGTTAATTCAACATTCCAACCTCAGATATTTAGGACTTGTTTGGTCATTCAAATGAAAATTAAATTGTTTCAATATATTTTTTAAAGTATGAATCGATCACTTTGAATAAGATTATTTTTAAAAGCTGTCATCTTTAATGTAATTGATGTTATGAGATTGATTTTCAGAAATTCATGAAATGGGACTATTTAAAATTTTCACTCTCATTTGCACATGATGATTACCATCAATTTATTGAATTTTTCAAACAAGGTGATGGCGAAATATAGTTTAATTTTCATTCTAACGTCGAAACCAGCCCTTACTTGTTTAGGCCCATCATAGGGTGGATCATGCATTTTGCGGATGGACCGTCATGGCACATGGGTAGGGAGAGGATTAAGGTTCCTGTGTTCCCGTGATTCTTCAGTAAACAGTGGCAGAATATCATATATATAAAATGAAAAAAACAATAGCAAAATATGATTAATCCTTGATCTTGATAAGATTTATCATGTTTTTGGTCTAACTTTTCACTAGCACATATAATAGCAAACTCCTGTTGCAGATCTTTGAACATTGTTGGATTATTAAAACAATTAATCAACCACCATTTGCACAAACATGCATACTTTAAAGAAGTAATTAGAAGTTTCTTGGTATGTTCCACATATACCTGATGTTAGTTGGGGTCATTCTTTATCATTATTATTATTTATTTTTATTTTTTTTATAAAAAAGGTGCCTACTGAAGTTTCTCATGTTACACACACTTGACAATTACCACACCCTTCATGTCTGGAGATAACCGCAAAAGGGATCAACGTTTTCATGCATTATAACGCTCAACTTATGCTTATTGAGTACTTGACAAGTGGCTAATGCTGATTAATTGGGGTCATTCACATCTAACAAAGAAAGTTCCTCCTTTTTATTTATTTATTTTTTTGTTGGTAAGTATCAGTTGGTTGATAATGAGAATTTATTGATGAACAAAAGCACTCAATTTCTAACAGTTTCAAATTTTTTTTTTTTTTTTTTTTTTTGTGGGTATGAAAATGCTGCACCAAATAACATTAAAATACCATTACATTTTGTTTAACATTAAAAAATAAAATAGATAATTACGGAAAACTCTCAAGAATTATAAGATTTCACACACTTTTACAAAGGAGTAGGATAGATTAGGAGTATCAAAAAAAGTCTAAAATTTAACCTTTCAATTATCATATTGTAACAGTATACTTACCCCTTTCGTCAAATATAATCCCTATTTTTATCAAATTTATGATCCCTTCAAATTTAATGCCCAAACCAATTACAAAAGATTACTTTAGGCATTAAATTAATTTAATGTTATTACCAGCCCAATACCCAATGTGATCTATTTGTATAAAAATAAAAAAAAATTATGACAAACAAAAGGAGGAGGGCAAAGTTTAACAATTTAATTGTCAGGGATTTGTCCAATTTTTAAGTTTAGAGAACAATGTGAAAGTGGCTTATAATTGAAGGGGTTTCGTGTAATTAAATTTTTTTTTTTTTAAAATTTAATTAATTAATTGATAATAAAATGAGAAACTGTTAAATTTCAAAATGTGCCTTTTTTCCTATAGTTTTTTTACCGAGGCGTGCAAAAAGCCAGTGCTTTTATTATGACTGTTGAGTAATGCCCATTTCTCCTGTTGGAAGGAAGAAGTACCAGAAATCATGCAGTAGTGTGTTTTTTAAGTTTCTACTTTCATAATTGAAACTTTACAAAAAGATGTTACAGTCAGTGTGTCCCCCCTGTGTGATGACTATTTATCGTTTAGCAGCTGGACTCCAACTGCAACACCATGTACAGACTTGTACTACTACTTTTGCTAAATTAAAATAATAGCAATCACTGACCCCACTGGTGTACCTTGTTGGTTTTATTTAGGGGAGATTTAAGTGCCCACCATTTTTGACAATCACTGCTCTTTGCATGTGCCATATGGGCAATACGGTGGTGTTGCCATCTACCTCAATCATGGGCATTCTGAGACAAAAATTGATATGGATAAGGGAGTTTACAATGTTGGTGATATCGTGGGATTAGGGCATTTGTCCCATGGTAATTGGATCAGTCCAGAATGAAGACAAAAATTTCTTGGCTATGTTCTCAACAGAAGTTTTTGTTATCATTGTCCTAGCGAAAAAGTAGATAAAATTAATGTTTGTAAATGTGTTTTCAAAAAATGTTTTTTGAAACCAAACCATACTTGGGAAATACGGAGTTACAAAATCACCCTACTTTCAACCTTGACACACACAAGGAGAGGAATTGACTGGCAAATCCCAACAATCCACCTTATCAAAATTAGCAACTTCTTTGTATGCATCAGTCAACAAACAAACCGAAAAAGAAAGAAAGAAACCTTCTTGTACGCATCAATTACCTGTATTACATTTGTGATATATAGGCTAATTATTAGTGGGCCTAATTTATAAATCTGACCCCATCACCCATGTTTCTGAACTGAAGATAAGGAAAATGTAATTTATATTTGACCATATTGCCCCCGTATTAGAGTCATAATTAAAAGTAGACAATGCAACAACAAACATGTGATCGCTGTGACCTGTGTAAACACAACATCATCCTAAAATCTAAGCCCCCTTTTACTTCGGCTTTTCTGTCTTTCCATCTCTTCTCACATTGAAATTTGAAGCAGCTATGAAAAATGAGGCAGGGAAAAGAGTGGCTTTTCCCCTTCCCACGCACCAATGACCAACCTCACGCGCACCCACGTGGAGCAAACCCGACCCGCGACCCAGCAAGATCATACACGACCCGGAACCCCTGTTGCTGGATGTTCCCAACTATGGACAAACCGCTCATCGTCCCGGCGAAGGCGAAGCAAAAAATTCCGTTGTCCACCGGAATCAGATAATTCGTCGCCGGCAATGACACGTCAGCACCTCGAAAGTGCAACACCACCGTCGGCACCTTCACCACCGTCTTCCCAGACAAATCGTAGCATGTATCGAAAAGTGAAAACCCGCCCGACCGCTTCAAGCTGGACGCTCCGGCCCGGAATGCATCCCTGAAGGCTATGTAAGCTGGTCGAGTCAACCGAGTCACGGACGTTCCCGAGTCAATTATGACTCCCCCGTTGCCAGCCGAGTCGAGTTTGAAAAGAGAAGCAGTAATACCAGGGACACGTGTCCCACCTACACTGATCCCAATGAGTTCAACGTAGTAAAATGTGTCGAGTTTAGGGTTACTCAGTAACGGAGTGAAAACGGCAGTTCGTGAAACGGCAGACTCGCCAAACACCATCGCAGACGGTTTAGTCGAAGTAGAACGGTCCACCAAACAATAAGAAAATTTCCGCCCGAACCGGCGACCGGTTTGGGAGGGAAATGAGAGTTTCCCCCTGCCGAGACCAAGTAAACCGGCGGCGCCGACGAACAAACCTTCATTATCGTGCCCACAACCGAGCGCCACGTTACGCACTCTCGTACGTCGGAACGTCATCGTTTCCATCGAGAAATCACCGACTGTGAACGATCCGTCACCGTATGAGACCTGATAGAGACACGTCTTCCGCGTATTACAACCCGGCGCGTCGAGCTTCTGACACATAGGGGATCCGCATGGGACTCCGGTGTAGCTCCCGGATTTCTTCGGATCGAAAACAGGGGTCGGTTTGGGAGTAGCATTTTTTGCACGGGGCACACTGGATCCAGACGATGTCGGATCCGGTATCGAGCACCATGTACAAGTACTTGGGAGGTGTGCCCACGCCCAAGCGCGTGAAGTACTCCCCACTGCCTTGCGCGAGTCCGGATATCACCGAGCTGCTGAAATCGGTGCCGTGCACGTGACGAGTGCCGTTCTTAACGGCGGCGGCCATGGCGGCTAGTGTTTTTACCCTGACGGCGTCACGCTCGAGCCTGAGGTCGAAGAGTGCTTTTGGGGTTGCGTTGAAAGCCAAGGCATCTCGGTGTTCGAGTTGGAGAGTGAGGGTGGTTTCCGTGTCCGTGTCCGGAACGGTTAGGGTTTCGGAATCGGATTCGGGCCATGAGAGTGTCGGTGGGTTTGGGAGAGGATTCAGAACAAGGCTTTGATACTGGAGTGGTTTCGAGAAAGCGGTGGAGAGAGAGAGGAGGATGAAGGAAAAGACAATGGCTGTTGCTTTTCCTTCCATTTTGAGAGAGAGAGAGAGTGTGAGGAGTGAGAATTTGCGCAGGTGACGAGAGTAATATATAACGAAGAGAGTGTAAAGAAAAGAAGGCTGTTCCGGTGTGGATATATTGATTTCGGTAGGGAGGAAGAATTCATTGGTTCCCCAGTTGAGGTTTGAATGACAAAAATGCCCTCGAACGTTGCAGATTCCTTTTTTCATCAACAAATGTTTTACATTTAGAGAAAAAAAATTTACTTGTAATAATAAACTACACGTACATTTGGTCAATATAGAGGAGGCAATTTCTAAGACATCATATTAATAAAACTTATATTATAATGATGCATAAATAACTCTAAAAAAATGCCAATAATTTTTTTTGCCTACTGACAGAGGAGAAATCAGTAAATATGATGGAGAATGTCAATAGTGTGGTAGGTTGTCATAGGACTGGAGATATTAATTTTGGTGGGTAGAAAGTAAATATTTAAATATTGAGCTGTATAGCTTTTTGGGGAAAGGGGAAGTTATGGGCTATTAAAATGACGAAAGTATCCCTGCTTTTGAGGTGAGAAGACAAATATGCTACTCACTATGCTAGAGTTCGGGAGTGATTGCCGGTGTTGGGGGTAAAAGTTGGGTTTGTCTTAATTGGGATATTTAATTAATGGTGTTGTATGAACAAAAATATCCCACTCGAGGGTTTGGGAGTTGAGGTGGCCACTATGGGGTTAGGCAGTGGCGTAATGGTCTGCTTGTTCCATTTATGAAGTTACGGTGTTCTCATAAAGTATTAGTACATCTGCCTGTCCACCGCCTTATAAGGTGCACAAACAAAAGGAACTTTCTAACATGTGCACATGATGTATGTTTTATGTCACATTTTAGTCTCATATATTTCCATAAATTATTGGAAATGTTTTTAAAATTTGTGGCCTTTGTTGTTCAAATCCAACTATGTTGTTCAAATCCAACTAAGTTATATTTTAAGATGTCTCTAGACTTCGTGGAAAGTCTTGTTAGTGAGGTAGCATCAAATTAGAAATAGGGATTCGAAACTTGTATTCGTGTTAATTGGTTAATGTAAAGCATCTTCAAAAGTACTAATCATAGAGGCTGAGAGTACTCTTTAGAATATATTACAAAAGAGTTCTCTACCTTTTCTCCATTATGACTAAAGGGGTTGAGAGGATTTTTTATATGTGGAAAGCCTCAATTAAATGGATTCCTTACTTTGGAGAGCTTGATATGGAGATTGTCGATTAAATGGACTCTACTTTGAAGAACTTGAGAAAGAGGATGCTAGAGGCACTAACACTCTCTACTTTAACTAAAATGCGAACATAAAGAATGACTTATTGGAAATGCTTTAAACACAAGATTTTTGAATTTTTGTTTGTGTATTTGATGTTTGAACATTATGAGGCATTTGAGGGTATCCTAAACCTAACGGAGGTACACGAATCTAATGAGGGTATTCTGAACTTATGAAGGAATTTAAACCTAAGGGGAAGATGAAGGTATTTTAAACATAAAGAGGGATTTTCATACTGACGGAAAAAGGTAATCTGAACGAAACAATTGTCTATAAAAAATATATATAAAAGAGAAATAATTATGAAAATTTGCCTTAACAACAATATTATAATTAAATGCAACTTTTGTTAATGAACTTTTCTTTTTCCTCCATGGATGTGGATATATCTTGATTGAGAGAATGAGAGTTGGTAGTTGTGACATTCAACAACTTATAGCGCAAATCACTCTTACTTTTAGGAAAATGACAAGAGTATGAACATGTTCCCCAATTTAATGGGTCTTTTAGAATTGAAAGAGATGTGGAACCTCATACACTTCAAAGATCAAACTTCACTCCTATACAGCAGTTATTACAACCTCTCAATGTTATTTGCACACCCCATTTTTTAAAAAATAAATAAATAAAATTCAATGTCTTATGGAAAATATAAATAAATTATAAAAAACTATCCGCGTGATTCATTAGAAAACATTTTTTGGAACAACTTTGTAAAAGAAAGTTTTTCCAAAATCTTTCGTCTTTTTGAACTTTTTTGGCTAAAAATTAAAAAAAAAATAAAACAAAAACTATAAATAGCCAAAAAAATCCACTTAAATAACAAATTTGGGAAAAAAATTATTCTACAAAGTTGTTCAAAATTATGTTTTCTAGTAGACTATATACGCTACCAATTTTCATAAGAAACTTTTATGTTTTTCTTGAAATCTGAAAATTAAAATAAGTGGGGATGCAAATAACATCGAAGTGCTGCAATAATTGCATTTTTACTCTTGTCAAAATTTGAGCCCAAACCAATCCCGTAATGGTCCACACATGTGAGACGCCCCATACTTACACAGACAATGATAATTATAAGCAGTTGAAACGATGACTTTGGAAAACACATCAAAACCTAATTGCTCGATGAATCCTACGTGGACTAATAATTCATTTTAAAGTCAACAAACCTTTCGTTGAGGGTAGCCAAAACTAATTGCACTTAATCTCGCTGACTCTAACTAGACTCATGCATGACCTAGTGGTCTTGATGATGAGACCATCTTGATTAGTCATTTTTCATGATTCAGAACATTTTCTTCTCCCTTAAATCTCGTCTTTTTTTTGGCTTCAAAAGCCAGATACCTCCATTAAAACATGTGTGTGTGTGTGTCAGTGTGTGTGAGAGAGAGAGAGAGAGAGAGAGAAAAAAATTAAAGAAAACGACATTGGTGAGGTTCCTTTAAGGAAGTCATGTTCTTCTTGCTCCGGAGAGTCTTTTGCGATGGCTTTGGTCTTTCCTCGTGACTATTGTATGATATTTTCTTAATTGTGACTATTGTATGATATTTTCTTAATTGTTGTCTTGCAACAAGCACCTTATGTAGCTTAATTGATAGCTTCTTCATGCTTGCTTTCCCTTTTTGAAAGGAGAAAAACAAAAAAGGTGTTTGTACAGAACATTTACCCCCTTTTAGCCACGTGTCAATCTAGGAAAGAATCTCTACTTTGGTCCCAAATCTCCAAAAAAATAAAAATAAAAATATTTCTACAACAATTAGAAGTATATATCATGAGTTTTGCTATTTTTTTATTTTTGTTATTTTCTATATTTTTTATGACTTCAATTTCACCATTTGCGTCTAGATGATTAAAGAGTAAGGAAATTTGTTTTATCTTTTCTCCAACTCCAAGTATGAAACAACGATGCATGAAGCCAAAAAGATTAATATTTTTCTACAAAATAACGGTATTTTGACGATACTAAACTTTTGATGTTGTAAATTTAATTTTTATTTTTATTTTTATTTGGATTTGTACAAGAGTTAGAATGATGGCTGAAATCACAATCAAAATAATTCAATTATGTGAATTATATTTATTTATTTACCTTTTTTTTTTTTTTTCAAAATCTCCTCCTTCACCGTGTTGTAGATAATCATGACTAACGGTAATGGATGTTAGTACACCATATATTCCCAAATTCTACGGAAAACCTGAAAATCAAGTCAATTGAAAATAAGTTTAGTTTGTTTTGATTTCACACTATTTGGTAAGTCTTTTTCTCTTGCTAAACAGATTTGTTTTATTTTTTTTTTCCAACGCAATTGTGAGTTAATTTATTTAAAAATCAAATAACAGTTATAAACTGAATCTAATCTGATCTAATTTTTTAGATTCCTAAATAAACCTTAAGTAATGTAAGGGTGTGATTTATGATTGGCGTCCTTTATCTTACCCTATGTTTGGTTGTGGGGAAAAGGAGAGGGATGGAAAGGTGGGGATGGAAAAGGGAAGTAGCGGCGATGCGGGGGACCGAGAGGGGGGAGGGGGGGTGGTTGGGTGGGTTTGGGGTTATGGGGTGTGTTTGGTAAAAGGGGATGGGGAAGGGAAGAAGCAAATCCTATCTTTTTTACTTTTTGGAGTCTACTCACTTTTGCGCAAATTGGGGAGTGGAAAGGGGCACGTAGCTTGTCTTAAAAGACACATTTACCTTTGATGCAAACTTAATTTCATGAATCGCTTGAAATTATATGCTACAATGATTACCGAAGACTCCGACTTTCCATCGTATCCACCAGGGGAAATAATGAAATAATAAAAAATAAAAATACTTTAGTTATCAATTATTTGAGAAAACATGAAATAGAAAGAGGTAAGTCAGGAAAAGCTGGTCGAGCATATGTAGCTCAGATGGCATTTCCCATCCAATTGGGTGTGGGGGTATGGGGGAGGTCGAGGGTTTGACTCCCCGGGTGCGTGTGTGGGTGTGTGAGTTAAAGAGTGAAAAAAAAAAGAAAAAAAAAAGAAAGAAAGAAAGAAAGAAAGAAAGAAAGAAAGAAGGAAGGAAACACTGAAGCAAAAAGGAAAGAAAAATATGATAAAATTATTCCTCATAAAAGTTATAATTGTTATGCTTTATCATTTAAGGGTAACTAGATATAACAGACGTGCGTTGCATGTGAATATTTTTTAATAATATTAGTTATTCAAAATAATAAATACATAAAGATTTCATATTTTTTTCATAAAAGATAAAGTTTAAAATTTGAAAGTTCAACGAAAGATTAAAAACTTTTTAGATATATATTTAGAATTTTTTTCTTCTTCATAAAACGGAATATTTAAAGAGTTTATATTAATATATATTATCATGCAACTTGATAGTTGCTCTAAAAAAAGAATCTGAGTAAAAATCTAACTTTCATTTGTTACCAAATGATAAGAATGTTTATTATGTGTTTCAATTAAAGAAATTGTAGATATCTATTTTTTTTTAAAAAAATAAGGGTATATTGGTCATTCAAAAGTTTTTTCTGAGATTCAACCTTTTATAGGTAGTATAAATTTGTAGAGTAAAACTTACCAAAGAAGGGAGAAGTCGCCGTTAACCAGAGAAGGAAGAAGTCGCCGTTAATGGAAAAGGTGGAGAGAAGGTTGAAACTACTTTTAATGGAGAAAGTGGAATTTAAAATCTGGCTGTTTATTTATTATATAGGAATTATAATTTCCGTTTCCTTTGAATTCTTATTTGTGTTTTATATATTAAGGTATGTGTTTTATAATATATTAAGGTATGTGTTTTGGTTGTATTTTAGAATTATAGTTTCCATATTCCTATATATTTCTATTTATTATATAGGAATTATAGTTTCCGTTTCCTTTTAATTCTTATTTGTGTTTTATATATTAAGATATGTGTTTTAGAATATATTAAGGTATGTGTTTTAGAATTATAGTTTTCATATTGTTATATTTCCTATATTTGTAAAAAGGTGGGTAGTTGTGTATTTAAAAATTAAAATAAGGGTATATTAGTCAATCAAAAATTTTTCTTACATTCATATTTTTATAAGTAGTATAGATAGGATAAAATTATTCTTCAATTTATTTTCCTTCATTTTCATTTTCTTTTTTATCAAACAGAAAAAATGAAAAAAATATTTCTTTTACTTCACTCTACCAAACACACTGAAAGAAAAGAATGAATCCCTCCTTGAGGACTGAAAATCTATCTCTGCTTCCTCCATTTCCTTCCGCATTTCTATCATCTCTTAGCGTCATTCAATGCTTGGTTGCTTAAGAATGCTCATCCATAAACCTAACAACAAAGTGACACGTGTTTCTCTGGCTCATGGGGGAAGCCTGCAGGCTCATGTTGGTAGGACCCACAATGACAATTCTTGATGTTCGGGCTCGTCATTATGTATGGGCCATCCCCATCAAGGCCCAGCAGTAGCTGTTCATCTTTGAACCCCACTTGCGTGCTTACATTATCATTGTCAGCTGGGTTTGTAATTTTCTCTGAGTTGTTTGTGATCAGAACCCCAAAAACCACAATCGCGTGATGTTTTTGTTTGATAGTAATACCTTTTAGATGGGGCAGAATTTGGAAAGACACAATTTAACTGGGAAAAATAATAGATTAAGAAAGGTTTGGAAGAAATGTTGAGCCTTTTTTCATGTAACCCTTTAAAAGAAAAAAAAAAAAAAAAAAGTTGAAATGCTTTTACTGACAATTTACGTATTTATCAATTAACACATTTGTTTACGCATTGAGCTTTTTTTCATGTGACCCCTTTTAAAAAAAAAAAGGAAAAAAAAAAAGGGTTGAAATGCTTCTACTGATAGTTTACGTATTTAGCAATTAACATCTTTGTTAATTGTCGTGTGTCGAATTAGAACAGAAAACGTCATGTGACTACTCTTAACTTTATAAATAGTGATTAACAGTGACACTAATTACTTAATACGTAAATTATTGAAGACATTGCAATTATTATTTTTTTTAAGAGTTATGTGAAAAAAGACTAAATAATAGAGGGGTTTCTTTAATTTATCCTTTTCTTATACTCGATTTTAGTTGATCATGTTCCTCTCTTAGTTGACTAATTATCAAATATTAATAAGACATCAATTAATGCGTAAAATAATTCAACTCATAACCGACCCCATGAAAAGAGTCGAATTGAGAACTTTAGCTTCCTATTGCGTGTAATTATTTATTTATTTATTTGATTTTTAAATAATGGAGGAGAATTGAACCCTTAAGTTAACTTATCCAGTTGTCCTCGATCATCCACCCATGCCATCTCCACTCATTGCCTTCTAACTTTACCAAAAAGGAAGAGGTATAAATATCATACAACTTTCCTAGGGTGACGAATGGAGAGAAAAGTTGACATAATGATAGCATAAATCTAGCATATATATATATATATATATATACAGAGGTGATCACATCAGCACGTGCTAATATAAGTTACATTAGCACTATGCATTGGGGGTTGTACCCCTTACATTGATTCAATGCACCTCACATTTCACTAATGCACAAGGTACAACTCCCAATGCAGGTTTTGATATAAGTTATATCAGCACGTGCTTACCTGATCATCATCGTATATATATATATATATATATATATATATATATATATATAAAATCTTGATCATGTTAGGACTTATTGATTTAAGTTATATAAATATTATGTATTGGGAGTTGTACATCGTATATAGGCTCATTGTATCTCAGAACCCACTAATTCATGAGAAATAACCTTAATGCATGTGTTGAAATAAATTATATCAGTACATGCTTACATGATCAACATCCTATATATATACATATAGGATGCTGATTAGATAATTATATAAGATGCTAGTCAAGTACGCACATGTTGATATAACTTATATTAACACCCATATTGAGAATTGCACTTTATGCATTAGTGGTATATGAGGTACATTGAATCAATGGAAAGGGTACAACCCCCTAATACATGATGCTAATATAATTTATATATACACGGTTATGTTCCTATTAGCACGTGTTGATATAAATTATATTAGCATCATGCATTGGGGGTTGTAATCAATACGCGCTAATAGGAACATAACCATGTATATATATATATATTAATTGTATTAGTTTTTAGGTTATAGGGGAGTGTGGTAGCACCGTAGCACATTAAAGTAGAGTGGGAGAGATTTATGGCACCTCTGCAGTGTGGGCTTCTAGCCATGATCATCCCAATGGAAAGTAGGTAAGATAGTTATATGAGCACTAGGTGACATTATTACCGATTGTATACCTCTATAGATGGCTAAATATCTTAGAAGAGACTATGGATCGAAGTGAATGCCATTAATGGTTACTACGACGGATGGGTGTACACCTGCAGTATACTCAATATTGTTTTGGAGGCACTAGTGAATAGTAATTTGTTAACGAATAATACTTTATAATGTATGAAATTATGATTGAAAAACCAATGAATGCTTTGTAAAGGGATATATGGGAATGTGATCGAAAAGAAGTTTTTGAGACGGCTCCAAATCTTATAATACTATAAGAAAGCCACGTACACGAAGAGTTAGATGGGTTAGAACTTATAAGTAAGTTCACACCTTTGAGAAATTTATTTTTATTTTTTAGCTCACACAATGAGAACATAAAAAAGATCCAAAGAAAGTGGGTGAATATTAAAGTAGTCCCAATTGATAGGCATTCTTTCAATGGATATAGGAAATATATATCTTTTTTAATGAGAATTTTACGTTCTTATAAAATAAAAACGTGTCTAAAAGATGAATACATGCTTATATTCATACCAAAGTGAATGAGGATGCCAGCATTGATCCTAAAAAAAAATGGGACTAAGGAATCACTACGAACCAAATTTGTGATTTCAAACTACGAACTTTTTTAAATTATAGTATGAGATAACTTTTAGACTAAGAAGGTAATAAGACAATCTTGTTACTTAAATACATTAAACTTGTGTAATTCCCATTTTTTTTTTTTTTTTTTAAAAAAAAAATTGAGGAAGAATGTAGGAAAACCTCTCACCAAGTTGTAAAAAATGTCTTTTTTTTTAGAACATGCAGCACGTGGGCCAAACATTATAGAAATCACTAATCCCTAAAGCTGAAATATTGAAGCCTCTTTCGTAAAACCGTGTGGGGGCAAGCATTTCTTGGAAGCCATCGAGGAAGTAGGGAAAAGGAATCTTCAACTAGATAAAGACTAAAGAGCATTAACGCGTAGAGGTAAGGCTTTGATGTGGGATCAAAAGAAAAGGAGTGATAATGGAAAGATCGAATTGGGAACATGGGAGATGAAGGGGAGGCCACATGGAGATATCCTCTTGCCCAAAACACCAGTACATGCATAGAGGAGGACCAAGAAGGCCAAGACAAAATCAGAGAACAATAAGATCGGAAGAAAACAGAGAGTTGCTTAAAAATAAATAAAAACACAGATCCTTATTCAGCAGGCAACCATGAGCCAGCCATTTACGGTCATGCATGCTTCCATTACTGTAAGCTCTACTATTAAAGATTTTCTTCCAGTTCTTTTGAAGACACCTCAAAACATGCATCGTGTCATTATATTCATTACATTAAATTTATCCCAAATTCAACTAAAAATATGTCAAAATGGATATATGCACAGATTAAATTTGAAGAAAATTTTGGCTAGAATCGTTGAACAACAGAGAACATTAAACTGGTTAAAGTTGACACTGTAAGCTCTACTTTATTGGGAGGGGAAAAAATTACAAAAAAATGAAGTTTCAAATGGACCAAAAATGCTCCCTGTGCCAAAAAAAAAAAAAAAAAAAAAAAAAAAAAAACCTATGGAGCATTTATTCCATAACAGTTAGGATCTTTAACTTTTGGCACCCCACTTGCTCTCTAAGACTAGACAGTAGGGATGTTTAGCACCCATGTGCTGAACTTTCTGTAATTTGAGCTGAATTGGAAGGAGAGGGAGAAAAAGGCTGATCCGGGGTTTGTTGTGGACAAGGATCACAAGCAAGTGGCTGAAGTGGGCCAACCTGCTTGGGCAGCCTTCACTTTATTTGCATATCTCATTAGTTTTAATTTCTCAAGGTTTTAAAAAAAAATATAGAAGGTTTTTATGAAAACTTGACTACATAATCTAGTAAAAAAACCTCTTGTGAAACAACTTTGCAGAAGAAAGTTTTTTAAGAATCTTTTATTTAAATGGATTTTTTTACCAAAAATGAAACATAAACTGGTAAAGGACTAGAAAATCTACTTAAATAATAGACTTTAGAAAAACCTCTCTAAAAAATTGTTCAAAATGATATTTTCTAATAAACAATGTGATCAGTTTTTATAAAATCTTATATATTTTTCTAAAACCTCGAGAACTTAAAAATAATAGGGTTGACACTCGAACCCAAAATTTAAACGGGCACCACCATTGTGATAAACCAAAAGCCCAATTTGGCCCTTGACACGGGACACATGAAATTGATATCTAGACTGGCCCACCCAACATCTCAGCCCAACAAAGATATCTTCATTATGGTCGAGCAGCTGTTCAGAAGTGAACCAAAGCAGGATTCATAGACAAACGCTCAAGGCAGTTCTGAGCTGAGAATAATTGTTAAAAAAATAAAAAAAAACTGAGCCAAGGAGATGGCAAACCTTTGTCATCTTGCTCCCTAACTAATCTTGCCCTTCTGTGGCTCTATTAATTCATAATTTCTTCAGTAACCTCCTGAAGTTCCCCATTATATCCTCTTTGTCAAATATATTTTTCCATGTGTGAGAAGAATTTGCAAAAAGTTTATGCGTTTAACAGAAGAAATTTCAAATTACCATGGAACAGAAATTTTTAAGCAACAATGAGGAAAGTGAAATCAAGCACAACTGATAACAAAGTTTAAGAATTTGAACAAGGCTACTGAGATCAGTTTATTTCAAATTTCTACATTCATGTTGAAAATATACAGGTTTTAGATTGTAATGAGTCAAATCCAAACACTTAGTGCGCCTTAAAATCCTATGAAAAGGGAAAATTGAACACTTACACTTTGACGTTATTTGTGAATTAAACGTCACGCAAAGCACCACCTCCACCCTATTTAGTCAGATTTCAAATTTTCTACTTCTTTTTGAGAGGCACCATCACTCCATCCTAAACCAGTCCCCACTCTTTCCACCAGTTTTACGCCTGAGCTGTACATCTGTAATCTGGATACCCTTTGAAGCAGCCTTGCACATATCATACACTGTTAGGCCAGCAACAGTTACAGCTGTCATAGCTTCCATCTCAACCCCGGTTTCCCCTGTTGACGCAGCCTCCCCTTCTATTTCCACACTGAAATCCTCAGGATTCAGCATCAGATTGACATGAACGTGAGTAAGGCTAATGTTGTGGCATAGCGGGATGAGGCTGCTGGTTTGCTTTGCACCGCATATTCCTGCAATTTTTGCCACGCTGAGGACATCTCCTTTGGTCATCTGATTGGCTGCAACCAAATCAAAAACCTTCTTGCCTAGAATTACTTTGCAACTAGCCATAGCGGTTCTGTAGGTGGTTGCTTTATGAGAGACATCCACCATTTGGACTTCCCCTTTATTGCCAATGTGGGTCAGTCCAGATTCATTTTCACCTACACTTGGAGACATGTCCTTGGGTTCTTGAGCCATAAACTGGTTGCCCGATAGAACTGGCATGACTAGTTGAAGGAGGTTCACCGAAGACTGATTCCATTTCCTGAAAATAAGATAAGCATATAAATATAACGATATTATGTTGCAAGAGGCATCCACCCATTACTCTACACACACACACACACACACACACACAGAGATTTCCGTATTGGAAACTGAGTTTTTTCTGTTGGTGAGAGTATCACAAACCTTTGAAAGTTTGAGTTTATGTGAGACTGCAATATAAAATAACATCTTAGAAAGTAATATCTTTATCTTCTTAGATTAGTTTCATCTTTTAATTTTCATATGGGCTCAGGTAAATTTTTGTGTAAGTCTCTCCAGCTCACAATGTCACCAAACCCTTCATGCGGCATTGTAACATGAACCCAAAATGTAAATAACAATGCCATTCACTTAAAAAAGCTGTTTAGCTTTTTCAGCAAAAAAATGACAGTAGCCCTTCTAATCCATGATATGGCGTGATGTAATACTAACAATGCAAAGAGAGGACTAGAAACCCGATTCCTAATTCATCTTCAATTATAATTTCTAATGTCCTGAACCGAATGCATAAATTCATTATTGCTTACAAAACCCATAACCATTTGGGAGATTTGAACTTTAAATACAACAAAACATTAAACAGTATCATACCTTGTTGAGGTCTGCAATGGCACTTGCAAGATCATGGCCACTGCCACTGCCACTGCTAAATAATCTTCTTGAGTGAGGAAATGTGTGTGCAATTCGCCGGAGAAACATGGCAGGCGTAATGTAATTTGTGTCCAACAGCTGCAAAGGAAAAAGAAAACCATTATGGACTGCTAGGTTGCTAAGAACATATATATATATATACACTTTCAAAGCTTAAATTTGCCAAAATTTGGAATCCGAGAACAATTTGGACTGATAAAGAGATTAAGAACTGCACGGAACAAAAATACAGGAAAATTGAATCATTTTGTAGCTGAGTGTATGGTTAATTATCTATTGTTTGAGCACAATTTGCAAGTCCATTTTATTCCTCCAGAGCGTGTTCATCCAAAACTATGGAAAGGTGTAAACTGTAGATACAGGCCAGTTGGACTGTTGAACCCAAAAAAATAAAAATGAATAAATAATAAATAAATAAAAGAAGCCATTGGACTGGGTGGAAATTGAATGAAAGCATCATAAAAGAATATTGGAAGAGCACAAAAAAGTTGTTGGTAATTTTCATAGTATACTATGTTGTTACAATGTTTTATGTTTTTCAAAGTGGGTGCACAATCACGGTTTCCTTAAAATCTTATACTCTTCTCTTTTCCTCCATTTTCTTAACAACCAAACGGAGGGGGTTAGGCCTATAGAGAATCACATTAAGTTCCGATGGGAAGTACGGATGCGTGCATGAACTCAAGAATGAAACCGGCTCCTGTTCAGGCATTTTCACAAACAGGTAAAGGTCACATTGGGTCAACCAAATTAACAGATATATATATAAACACAGACACATGAAAATCGAGTAGAATAATGACGAGAGATGAAAATGTACAATTGGGTTTGATAGTGTTGCGAAACTTTGATTTGATGACGACGAAAATGGCTTGCTGATTTTGACTAGGAAGAGCCCTTGTTCGTGAGAAAAGTCGAAAATCCGTGCCTTTTTATTTCTCCGAAAGTATCAGGTGACCTCCACGGTCCATGCACCAGTGTCTATTTAAAAGTAACCAACCAAACGGTGACGTTTTCGGTACGGTTGGATCTCAATCACTGTGTGTCGGGACTCTGGTTGGTTTTATTGCTGTTAAAATGACAAAGAATGAATGGCAAGAATTTGCTTGCCATGTGGTAATAAAATACAACATAAAACGTGCAGCCTTTTTTCCTTTTTTGGTGCTCAAAAGGTGCAGCATTGACTAAATGGTTCAGTGAAATTTCTAGAGAGTGTGTCCAACCTGCCATGAATTCATGAAGTAGGGAAATTTCCACAACATGAGAGTAGGGCATAAGCACTCTTGCGGGGTTAGTAGAACGGTCAGGTTTTAAGTGTGCCCTCCAATGGTCATCATTTCGATTTCTCACATTTATAATTGTCTATGTGAGTATGGAAGCATTTCACACAAACCATTAGAGGGGATTAAATTGGGTAGAAGTCTTGGTGAGAGTGCAATCTAAGATAGCCTTGATCATTGATAATTATGTAAATAAATAAATAAAGAGCTATGGTATGGGCTTGGTCTTGTATACAGGATTTTTTTTTTTTTTTTTCCTCCTCCTTTGATACATAGTAAGAGTTTAAGAAGTGGTTTAAATAGTAATGTGAAAGTCTGTATTGAATTTTTATAATTATTAATGATCAAGCAAGGTGTCATCTTACATATAGGGGGAGGGTTCCGTTGACACCTGGTGTAAGAGTTAAATTCTTACAACTTTTTATAACCATCGATTTGCTTTGAATCTAATGGTTTTGTATTTTTTGAATTTTTGTAATTTAATTACACAAAATCGAGTTAAAACAAATAATCCAAAACCCATTCAAAGTCTCAAATCTCAATTCTCTCTCTGGTAAATAACACTTTCTCTACCTCCCTAATTCTTGCCCCAATTATTGTAGAACAAGCAAAACCCATCTTCCCGGGTCGAAATCTGCCATTGATGTCATGCAAGAAGCCATGGCTGAATAAGTGTAAGCCTAAACCTACCAAACTTAGGGCGGGATAATACTCCGTATATGGTGTTGATCAAGGGGAGAAGAGTTCTATTTTGGAAGCAACTTCCATTTGGGTTGCTCCTCGTCAATGGAGTACAGGGTAGTTTATTGATATACATATATATCTAATAGGTTAAGAAGAAGACAGGCAAAAAGAATAAGGGAATAATCTCTTAGATTTGCTGATCAAAAAAAAAAAAAAAATCTCTTAGATTTTTTTATTTTTTATTTTAAGATAGATCTCAGATTATTTGACTTTCAATTAAATGGCTATATAACCCTGGAAAAAAAAGAAAAAAAAAAAAGGGTGAAGGAAGAAGAAGGCTCACAACTGTACATTTTCTTCTTCTGCTCCCCCCCCCTTTTTTTTTTTTAGGTCATAATACTAGAAATAACTTTTTGATTAGTACACAGATGTTGGCGACCAAAAAGAGATCCGAAATATAAAAAGTAAAATAAAAGGGAGCCATGGCCAGACCATCCTCCATTTAATGACACTGTTGTCAGCCATGGCCAATGACATTCTGGTTTTCCATGTTTATAAGTCCCTCCAATACCAACCTCCACCATTTTAATCTTGTCTTACTGTTCTCCTATTTTAATCTTGTCTCTCACAGAGAAAGAGGGAGAGAAAGAGGAATGATCATATGAATGGGTAAACGATGTAAACCAAGAAGGAAAAGCAAAAAAAAAAAAAAAAAAAAAAACAGAGATGGATTATGAGTTTAATTCTACCCGACCCAGATATGTAATAGAAATGCTCAATTAGGGCCGTTGGATTAAAAGGGATCAAAGGTTCTAAAAAAGTGTAAAACTTAAACTCTTACACTAGGTATCAACGGAACCCTCCCCATAGTTTAAAACTATAACTAGTTACATGAAAGATTGCATTAGGCCCAGGAGGCAGCATGTGCTCCCACTCCAGCTCAGCAGGGTATCATCTTACAAATTATTTTTTATTTTTTATTTTTGGTTCCACATAAATTTTAGGGGTGGTTATTATCATTACAAAAAATTCCCCTCTACTCCCACTTACTTTAAATTTTTTAAGATTTTATGAAAAAATAAAAACTAGCTGCAAGCCCACAGTGTGCACTGGAAAATATTATTTCGAATAACTTTGTAGAAAAAAATTTTTCCAATAAGGTAATACCATTTCACCCATATTCTCTAACCCATCCAACCCGTCCATATGTGACAATTTCTCCTTATTCCTATGCTGAGTCTCACTTAATTGTTTTCACTTACACACTATTGACACATAAAGTAGGTAGTAAAGAAGATTGAAGTAGCATTTTCCTTTCTAAAATTTGACATTTAAATGGATTTTTAGTGATTTAGAATCCTCATTTCTACAAAAATGAAATAGAGATTGTAAAATGCCAAAAAGTTAACTTTAATGATAGATTTTAGTAAAAACTTTCTTCTAAAAAGTTAAAAATAAGTTTGAGGTATTGAAGAATTTTTGTAATGACAATAGCCTAACTCTAAATTTTATTAATTATTAGTATTTTTTAGTTAACTGAGGTGTAGTCGACAAAGCCCAAGGGTAATTAGCAAAAATTGCTCGTCATATTTGGACACAACAAAACCCTCCAATCCCATTTTATAAAGCTGCGGATGGCAGAGGTTTTAACCCGACATCCCTCGTAGGAGGGAGGATGCAGCTAAACGCCATGGAGGCCAAAAAGTGTAAAGGCAATGATATATTGACATTGAAGCTAAACCATCTGTTTCGTCACAATATGTATTGTTCATCTCCCACTCGGGATTGTTCTGATTTCATATCTTGGGTAACGCATTTTGCTGATGGCGTCTTTGGCCTAATGACACTTCCCTACCCCTTTGAAGGAGGTGTCCTCGTCTTGTAAATTGGTCAATTCGTATGTGATGGGTTGCAGATTCACCTGAAAAATTCACAGGTTTCTTACACGGGCTAGGAGCCAAAGTGAGCCTTAATAAACGTTACAAATAAATAAATAAATAAATAAATCCTTATGGGCAGAATTTGTGCATAAAAATGAAACTGATGTTAAATGAGAATAGAAGTGAGAGCAATGAGAAATGGATGATACTAAACTCTTTACACATTACAAGACTTCACGGGGATCACAGACAGCAACTATAGATACAAATAGTCCCTGTTAAACTTATTTACAACTGAGCCCCTGAACCCTTGGCTACCATTAAACTTACCCAATGACAACAAATTATAGTTTTCAAATGTCCTAAATAATGAGTAAAATAGGAAAGATCCGAATCACAACATCACCGGCTGGTCCTAGTATGCATGCAGAAGGGAAAAACAAAAGAAAAAACCAAAAAAAAAAAACCAAGAAAATAAAAAAACCAAAAAGAAAAAAGAAGAGATGAATTTTAATAATTGAAGCACCCAACAAAATAACTTTTACATAGAGATTAAGATGTGGCGTCATGGCATACTCCAGGCAAACAAAGTTTAACATACAGGAGACATGGCCCATTAACCAACAAACTCTTCATCGACTCTGCTCTTTTTTATTTACAGAAAATCTACAAGAGAAACCCTATATGCTTATGACTAAAGCTAATTTACAATATCTTTTGGCAGTATTCTGACAGATTCAGCCCAATCTACAATTGAAATGATTTCATGCTCTTATGATCATGCCTTGAAAACATGACACCTTTTCTAATGATGACTTCAAGTATCTGGAAGATTTCATAAACTGCCTCCATGTATGATTTATTTTGATTTGATGCATGCATGAAGTGCTCACCAATCTAGTAGCCGAAGTCATGCCATGGTGAGTACGTGAAAAATAAACGAGCTTTCCCACAAGTCTCTGATTACACGGATCCTTTGTTTCACCATGGGGTACCCATGTCGACTTGACATGACATCAGTACTGGTACTCCAGACTGACTGCTTCAAAATAGTGAAAAATCTTTGGAAAACAAACAAATCCGAACGCTTGAACACCCATCCGCACCCTACAACTGCACCTGAGTCCATGTAACATAGGATTTCTTCCAACATTAACTAATGCACTTTCAATATCATCACCGAGATGATGATTTGGTTCAATAGGGCTCTCTAAGGATTTATAATCTAACATTCCACTCTCCTTCAAAATATCAATAAAGCAAGGGCAAACTTCCTTTAAGAAATGAAGATGCCCCTCTTGAATCTAGCACTCAGACATATATAAAGTATTTCAACTTTCCCAAATCTATTATGTCAAGCTCCTAAGCCAAATACGTGTCAAACTCTACATCATTGCACCATAGTTGCTTATCGGTACAATTTCATCTGCATAAACTAAGAGAGCTATATAGACTTTCTCCAGTCATCTTGACTTTGCTTGTAACCTCAATCAAACATTACTTTGCTGAATAATAACTAGGCACTTGCAGAATAGTATCTTCAACTTACACACTTACCCTCAATGAAGGAAAGCTTAAAAGCATGAAGAACACGCGTATATGCTTCTTCGAAGTGCCCATGTAAATGCTCATTCTTCACATCAAACAGTTGAAGCTGCCAACCAAGATTAGCTGCAAGTGAGAGAGATGTTCTGATGGGATTCATTTTAGCCACTGGAGTAAACATTGCCTAATAGTCAGTCCTAGGAGTCTGTGAGAAGCCTTTGGCCACTAAATGAATTAAATCTCTTGTACCACCAACTGCGCATTTGATTATGAACACCAACTTTCAGCCAACTGGATTCTTTCCTCTTGTCTAATCAAATTAGCTGCCACATATTGTTTTCTTAAGAGAAACGACACAACAAACAACGGGATGGCAAATGCACAGTAGAAGGGTAAGAGAGATTAAATAGGACACAAAATTAGATATAGGGTATTGAATACGTAAATGAACTCCATTATGAAGAGTGATACCAAAGCTAGACTCTTCAACACTGGGAATGATGGGAACATAAGAAAAGTAGAAGATGTAATACCCAGATCCGAGGAGACCTCTTAGTAGGGAACCAGAGGAGGATGTCGGTGACCGAATTATTCTCTCTTCAGACATAAACTCGTTAACTCTTTGTCTCTTCTTCTCGTAGGGTCTTGGTGTCTCTTGCTACGATGATGTGTACTAGAGCGAGAGAAACAAAAGGCATCCTTTCATAGCCAATAATCCTCCTCGTCTCTAGATCCTGAAAACACAAGAAATGACAAAGTACAGTTTAGGCTTTGGTGATGCTACCAAGGTACTAAATTTCGTGTTGACTTGTCGTTTCAATGGTCTCCGAATTAGAAACGTTTCAAAACATATCTAGAAATGCAACCAAGGAAATTATGCTTCTCCTTCAGCATGACTCTTGTGGTTTGCCTTCTTACAGATTTAGGCCTTAGAGGTTATTTATTTCTTTTCCTTTTGTGAGTTTTGGCATATGACCAAAGCTTTTAATTTTTTTCTTTTTTATCTTATCTTGTACTCTTCTTTCTTTTATTAATAAATTCTGGGTGAATAGTACATGATTTAGAACTCCCAGGGTGCCAACCTAGTTGGGATGCTGGATTGTTCTATGACGCTTGAAGCTCCTTAATTTTATTCCAAAAAAAAAGAAATGCAAAAGGTTGAAATTGTTTGGAAACAAATGGAAACACTTAGAAAAAAGAAACAAAAAGTATTTATATGTTAAGTATCCAAATAGATAGAAACTGGGAAACATTTTAAGTTATAATTACTAATTTACCATTGTGATACTAACATGTAATTATACAAGTGTCAAAAGTAATTAGTACTATATATATATATATATATATATATATATATATATTTTGTTGGTAAAATGCTATTTATAGTGATTGATATTTGATCATTATTAGTTGATAAAACTAAAGCAAGGGTGAATTCTAAATTAGAATTATGGAAAGACACCCTAGAATCTAAACATTTAAAATTAAGTTTGACTAAAACAGAATATACAGTGTTTATACATGATAATCTCAATCAATCAATATCTGCCATGAGGGTGAATAGTTGAGGGACACATGGAAAAAAAGTCAAAGGTTGACTTAGTCAACGGTCAACAAAATTGAATGAATAAGGCACTGACATGTGGCCCTCAAGGTCATGTGCGCATGTCACAAGCATGGGGCACGCAGCGTACATGTAGATCATCTGCCGAGTAGGAGCACAAGCACATCATGCAAGCAACAAGAGTGCCTCATGAAGACAAAGAGCACCTTTGGCCACGATGCTAAGTAAAGAGATCCACATAGTGGATGCCCACCTCAAAGTGAGGGTTGGGCAAATCTTAACCTTACCGAGGTCCCCCTCAAGGTATTGGTGAGCTTCACAGCCTAATGCTTGACTCCTTCCTGGGTAAGAGGCAAGGTCCACAAAGCTTAATAAATGAGTTTTGTTCTTTAGAGGTGAGATCAAGATACAATGTCCTCGCAAGACAAGCTCCCAAAATCACTTAGGGGCAACTTTCTTGCCTTATGTCACCGGCTCGATGTTTCGACCCGACACCTGTGCGGCACTTAAGCTTCACGCCCTATCCGTGAACCCTTAAGTAAGCCTACTCGACACCTCCAAGCTTGGAAAGAAGGAAAGCACACTCGGACACTTGTGGAAAGTCTACTTGTATTGCACTAAGTAAACTGTACAACACTCAAGAGTTACAGTGCTTAGACTCCTTCTAGTTGTTTTGGCCAAATGAGGCCTACCTCCTATTTATGAGCTCCTATGGACTATTCTAGAATGTAATAAATGCTAGGAGGGTTCTAGAGCATTCTCTAGAAGCTTCTCCCACCTCCTCAATAGAACTTTCTAGATATAGACTATTCTAGGCCCTATTCTAGAAGTGTCTACATATTTACAAGTCTAGAGTCTCCTAGAGAACTCTAGAATCTTCCACTATGTAGGAGAGTTGCCACTTCTCATTATAAAACCCCTCCATGGGTCATTCTCGCGCGTGGGCTGTGTCATTCTCCCCCACCCAATCCTGCGACGTCCTCGTCGCGCAATCGCACCTTGAACCTCTTGATATGATCCTTGTATTTCCACAAGGACTCTTCTCGTTCCCAGCTCGCCTTGGACTCTGGTAGTCCCTTCCACTTCACCAAGTACTCCGTATATTCTGGCATTCCCTTCCTGTGCACCACGCCTTCTGCCAGAATATCGTCCACTTCCTTGGCTTGTCCTGGTGGTTTATTTGGCAGCTCCTTGGATATGACTTGCGCTGACTTTTGGGAAGCCCCTTTTCCCTTCAAAGTCGCCAAGTACGTCGTTTCCCCTTCGTCCGAGAGCTGCATGGCCGTTATCTTCTTCGACTTGGTATTGGCTTGTCTTATCATCGGCACCGTACACGACATTCCTTCTTTTGCTATGCACAAGCTATTGGCATAGGGAATAGGGAAGGCCTTTACCTTGTCAAAGAAGTCCATCCCTAAGCACCATCGAGTAATCGTCGATATGCGTCACCGAGAAGTCGACCAACCCACTCCACGTGCCGATGTATAGCTTCACCCCATAAGCTACACCCTTCGTCGGCCTGGCAGCTGAATTGATTGCCTTCAGCAATCCCTTCTCTTTAGTGACTTCGACACCCAGCCTCTTAGGCTTCCTTTACGTCCAGGAAGTTATGTGTCGCCCCTGTATCGACCAAGGCACGTGATGTCTTCCCCTTCACCACTGTGTCGACGTATACCAGTCCCTTGGTTGGAGCTTTTGGTTTCTCCACTTTGGCCTCTGCTGCATTGAGCAACTAAAGAGAACTCACCCTTGCCTCCTCAGTTGGCTCTTCCTCTTCCTCATGCCGCTTCGCCAAAGCATTTAAGGCCGCCCTCTGAGGACAGTCTCTCAAGAAGTGCGGTCCATCACAAAAGTAGCACGCCCTGGGCTTGGACAGATCCTTGCCCTTTTCTCCCCTCGAGTCCCTTCTCGGGGGTGACCTCCTTGATTCCGCCTTTCTCTCGGCATCCTTGTCTCCCCCACCATTGCTATCACCATCCTCCCACCCCTTGGGTTTCCTATCACTCTTCTTGAACTCTATAAGTGACTCCGCAGCTGCAATGGCCGGAAGACAAGTTCTGCACCCCACGCCGTTGCAGCTCTTGCCTTGCCCAAGATTGGAGCCCACTTATAAAGAGCACAAATTTATCCTCTTCACTAATGTCCGGAATCTCAAACAAGAGATTGCTATATTCCGCGACATATTCCCGGATAGTGCCCGTTTGCTTCAACCATCGTAACTTCTCTTTTGCTTCAAAGCGGGCATTCTCGGGGTAGAAGTGTAACTTAATATCTTGCTTAAACTCATCCTAAGTCTCAAGGGTGAACGTACCTTGCTCGATCTCCATGCTTCGTCGACGCCACCACAAGAGAGCGTTGTCGGTGAGGAACAAGCTAGCCGTAGAGATTTTCCCTACGTCGTCCTCCACACCCATATGTCGGAGGTATCTCTCGATGTTCCACAAGAAGGTGTCTAGCTCCTTCGCATCCCTCCTGCCATCAAAAGCCTTGGGCCTTGAAGCCTCTATCTTCGGTGCCCCACGTACCATGTGTGCCCGATTGACCACAGCCTCCTTGCAAAGTGCCTAGTCTCCCTTCATCTCCTTCAACTCCTCGCGGAATGAGGCCAGCTCTGCAAACACTCAATCCAATTGGCCTTGGACCTCCTGTCGAAGTTTGTCAGCCATGGAGTTCAAGGCTCCCAACATCTCGCCCTTAAGGTCCTCCACCATGCCTTCAAGGGTCGCCTGACTTGGGACGTCCTCCTCGAGCCGCATCGCAATGTCGGCCACGGCTGTCTCCATCCTGACCAACCGTGCCTCCATAGATGACCCTACGTCCTTCGAATTGTCCCTCCTGCCCCTGTCAGTGTTGCGAGGGTCCTCCCGTTCCTTGTTGAGAAGCTCCTCCGTCAGGTTAGAGGTGTTCGCCATTACCGCCTTCGCCTTAATCACACGCCTTGCAACCTTGGCTCAACCTTGCTTTGATACCAACTGTCACGGGCTCGATGTTTCGACTCGACACCCGTGCGGCACTTAAGCTTCACGCCCTATCCGTGAATCCTTAAGTAAGCTTACTCGACACCTCCAAGCTTGGAAAGAAGGAAAGCACACTCGGACACTTGTGGAAAGTCTACTTGTATTGCACTAAGTAAACTGTACAACACTCAAAGAGTTACAATGCTTAGACTCCTTCTAGTTGTTTTGGCCAAATGAGGCCTACCTCCTATTTATAAGCTCCTATGGACTATTCTAGAATGTAATAAATGCTAGGAGGGTTCTAGAGCATTCTCTAGAAGCTTCTCCCACCTCCTCAATAGAACTTTCTAGATATAGACTATTCTAGGCCCTATTCTAGAAGTCTCTACATATTTACAAGTCTAGAGTCTCCTAGAGAACTCTAGAATCTTCCACTATGTAGGAGAGTTGCCACTTCCCACTATAAAACCCCTCCATAGGTCATTCTCGCGCGCGGGCCGTGTCACTTAGCTTATCAGAGAGATCTGGGAAAAGGCTACATGTAATTGCCATAATATAGCATGCTTAGAGCAACATACTTTGACACAGCTGAGCAAAAACATACTTGTGAAACCCCGAAGTCAACATCTAGATGGCAGATGTGACAAGTCAGTGGGCTGCAAGGTTAAGTTGCCCCAAGGGCTAGGCTCTGCAGGATCACGAGCCACCTCAAGAGGTCACATTAGACACCTCTGAGATATCATCACATCACAACCTACCTAAAGAGGTCACATCACGAGCTTCCTATATAAAGCCTTAACAGCCTCATTGAAAGGATTCGATTTTTGGAGAGACAGCATGATAAGAGACTTGCGATCCTAGGAATCTTGGAACTGAAATCCTTATTCTATAGATCCTCAAATGATTGCTGAGCTTTATTCGATCCAATCCTAAGTTTCTCTTCTCTCCTCATACCTCGGTACCTGAGCCACCAGTATCATTACTATGTATTACCTCCTATGGCCAACCTCTTAAACATAGAATCCCACACTGTAAGTTTCACGAAAATCAATGTAAACATATTGAATGTAAATTCGAGCAAACTAGGAATAGAAATGAAGGCGTAGCGAAAATCAGCAGCCAAGAAATACTTAAAAGTGAATATTCTCAATATCTTGAATTAATGGAGAGATAGGGAGAATGTTGCCCATAGAGTTAGAGTAGGATAAATGAAAAAAATAAATTGATTTTTAAGTCTTTGGCTAATGTTAACAAGATCGATTTTAGAAATTTATGAAATACCCAATACTATGTAAAATAAAATACACTATAACCATTTAATTCCCATTTAAAATACCAAACAGGCCTTAAGAACACTTCAAAATTCCATGTCCTAGTAAAGGCCCAATCCTTACTAGTAGAATTTTGTCGGGTGTTCCATCGAGATAATCTGGACACTACTTCACTCGATATAAATTTAACAACTAACAAAGAGAAAATGAAGAGGAACCTTTTTGAGAACACAATGCAAAAAAGGATGGGGACATCTGTTTATAGTATAATTGTGGGAGAGAAATTTCGGCGACAAGGTGTAACTAGAATTTCCTTTTGCGAAGTTGTTGATTAGCCGAACCAAAGACCACAAGCTTCTCCTCCGAATTCCGATTGAACAAAGGTTGGGTTGGGACCTACAAAAAGTTCTCCAACACCCAAGTTAAGATTGGCCCAAAAAGACAGGAATAAGTTTTTGAAAATGATCATGCATACCTTTGTGTATCATAGATAACCCTATTTACATCTAATCATTGGGATTCTATGAGCTTAGAGGAGTTGGACATGGGTCGTTCTTTCTGGAATTCCTTTTTGTTCTCTCTTAATTGGGTAATTTTGTCTTCACATGGTAACAACCTTTAGGACACATGGAACCATTTTCAAGAATTTTCACGTTGCATATGAGGGGTGGTTACAAGCTGTAGTGGGACGTTCCATCACATCGCCTGTAAGCATCACGGTTCCCCATGTCAGCATTCACGTGGCCATTTCAGAATTTGTCTATCGTGTGAACTATTATTCCAAGCTCAGATGATGGGAATTAGGACACATGGAACCACTTTCAGGAATTTTCACATTCCGTATGAGGGGTGGTTACAAGCTGTAGTGGGACGTTCCATCACGTCGCCTGTAACCGTCACAGTTTCCCATGTCAGCATTCACATGGCTATTTCAGAGTTTGTCTATCATTTGAACTATTATTCCAAGCTTGGATGATGGGAATTACCATGGCTCGACCCAAGGTATTGCGCTTTGCTTCCCTCCTATGGTGCCAGCCTTTAATGAGTACCGTGTTCTCCTTCTGTCTGCGATTTGTTTATAGTCGTGATGGTAGTATGGCCATACCAATCAGCTAGTCTGTGCTCTAAGCACGGCTGTGCTGATTGAGATTACGGATGTGGCCGTGCTTACAACCGTGTTGTGACTGCAGCCAGTTCTATTCCTATTCAGTCGAGGTCCTTGGGGGGTCAAATACAACCTGGTACGAGCTGCCCTTTCATTAAGTGGGGTTGGGAAGGTTTTGTCATTTCTTCATTAATTAAAGGTTAATTCACGCCGTTCCATTCCCCAATGTAACAATTATTCCTGAGGCTGTCACATCTGCTGCTATTTATTCACAATTGTTTTTATAATGCCTAATAAAAGGTTGGCTCACTGACTCAACCCTAAAAGGTTGCTTTCCTGGTTTTACCCTTGAAGAACTACCACGTAGCAATGTGGGGATTTTTATCCCCCACAATGATGCAACTTAAAGGCGATATCAATGAGGTTTCCTGATGCTTCTTATCGATCCTTTCTCCTAACCTCCTTATCCCCTATCAATTCTCTCTCTCTCCCTCTCTCTCTCTTCTCATGATATAACTTTCCGAAACATTGTCTTTTTAACTGGTTTTGATCAAAATATCATTGTGTTAGTCTAAATCAAGGAATTTAGAGATTCCTATGATATTCGTTTCGGTTAGCCACGAAAGAAAGATATTTCAGTCTTTCAACAGAGAATAGATATTATTCCTTAGATGCAACCAACAAAAAGTTTGTTAGTAGAGAAAATAAGAACATGTAGAACAGAAGTAAGTGATATGAAAGAGTAATTAATATGAAAATTTTCCAAATCATAAATGACAATGATCCATCAGCTATCTTAACTTCTTCCCTTCCTAAGTAAGTAAGATAACGAGTAAACAAAAATTGTTTGGACTCAACCTCATCCCAAGAAAAAGTTCTAAATCAAATGGAGTGTAAGAAACAATTACAATATACATAGTAAGTTCCATAGCCATAGGATGACGAGCATAATGTCCCATTGCTTCTCTGGAGAACCCCACCCCCCACTCCCCCTTTTTTCTACCATTACCCATGGGAGTTCTTGGCGGACAGCTATATAGATTCCAATACATCTCAATGTGACGATTTCATTCATAATACTCACACTCCCACTCGTCATTAATAGCACTCACACTTCCACTTGTCTTTCTCATCACTTGACACATCTCCAAGTCACCTTTGCCCCTAGTTTTGTCATCAATGAGACAGAAGCATATGTATCTCTCATTATCCCTAAAATTTTAAATTCTCATACTACATATACGGTCCTGCCAGAAATTCACTTATCCAATGCTGTTCTATCAGCTTTTTAAATTTGCAGGGCTCTAAAGAATCTCAAATTTGTGAAAATAACCTGTTTCCTTCCACATTTGATGCAAGGTGGAAATATAAGTTGCTAGTTGCTACAGACTCGTCCCATTCCGTTTTAAATGATATTTGCTGTGTTACCCATATTTGAGGTTTCCATAATGGACACCAACACCAATTTCATCAGTGTCCTTGTAACACAGGTTTCTCTTTAATTACAACACTCGTGGCTGTCATTTATAGTTGTTAGTTTGTTACAAAAGAAAAAAATATGATAACTCTTCCCAGACAAGCATACACAAACAAGAATTAAAACGCTGATGAGTTAAAAACTCAGTCACCATAGAAGTTCAGAAATAAAACAAACTAAGGAACTTTAATGATCATGAAAGGTTCAGATCAGGTCCTCGGTTTTAGGTTTACAAGGTTTTGTACTTCCAACTTTTAGTTGAATTTCGTTGAATTTCAATCACCTCCAAAATGGAGTTAATTGAAGTCTATAAAATCTGAAGAGATGAATCATGTACACAAAAGTTCACATTGATTGCTTCTGGTATATAATATGTCCTAGTACTGTGACTGTCACTAGGTAGCTCAAAAATATGATATCTAATCAGCAATGACTTTATGATCAGTCAAAGCTAACTAAATGGTCCCCCCAATGGCCCCCAAATGGCCCAAGAAGGCGTGAATGCGACTCAAATCAGTACATGGAAGCATCAATGCCATTCAGTTTGCAACCATCTTACCTAACTAAAAGGAGCTTGAGCAAATTTTTATCAATTGAACTGCCATTCAAAAGCTCATAAATTTAATGCCGTTCAATCAGTACATTAAACAGGGAGAGAAAATATTATCAGCATAAGGAAAACCCAAGGATAGCAACTTAAACTCACCCAAGTTTTGACATTAATTCTTTGGCTTCTCTCAGAGCTGAACTTACAGCATAGAGTGTCATCTTTTTAACCTGTGAAAGGAGAGAAAACATTACTTACCCCCAAAAAAAAAAAGGAGAGAAAACAGTAAAGCCTGAGACATTGTGACAGCATGACTATTGAGAAATAATGATAGCATGACTATCCACCATTCTACAGCCTATGTGATAAACATCTAAATATATGTCTGTCAACCTGACATTAATCTGTTAACCCTCTATTCCATCATGCAGTCTACATTATGCACGTATCTACAGTGTATCACTGTACCAAAATTTGTTCTTAAATATATCCCCTTCTTTCTTATTTAACATTCACCTGTTATCAGCTATATCCCAGTTTATTCCCACACAGACATATTCTTCACCAATCAATTGAATAAAGGGGAAATTAGCGAGAAGTTCATTCTATAGAACTTATGGAGTCCTAAGTCTATGTGGAAAACTTATGTAGCCATAAGTCCACTTTTAAGTGAAATTGAATGTTTTTGTGAAAATCTTAAATGCATAAAGTCAAATAGTCAATGAGACCCTTAAGTTGCTATTTTTTGTTTTCAAACTTTAAAATGATATAACTTTCAATCCACACATTGGTTTTCTATAAAATTTATATTTTTGGAATATATTCGTCCAGACTTTCGAAATAAGACCCATGATGAATATGAAAATATGTTTTTGAAAAAACAGTTACATTGACTATATATAACTATTTCAAAACCATTACATGTAACTATTTTTCTGTGGGTTCAATTACCCACACAAAATTGTTACATTTATTAAATATAACCTATTAAATCAATAACGTTTATGTGTTTGGAACAAGAAATAGTTATATTTGAATGTTTTATGACTTAATTTAATTTCTTTTTTAGTAAAAGAAACTTATTTGAAAACAATTATATGTAACTGTTGACACGTAACTGTTTTATATGGGTTCAATTGCCATAGATATTTGCCACGCTTGATTTTTTTTTATTTTTTATTTTCCTATTCATAGGAAAAAATTAAAAATAAAAATCTTCTTTTTTTATTTTTTTTATTTTACCATTCGCCTGCTGTGATGGTGTCAGTGTTGGTTGCGGGCCAAAAGGGCTTCACAATTCAACTAAGGTTTGAGGAATCCAAGGGTACCGACGGTAGGTGAGAGGTGCCGACAACAAGTGATAGTGGCCTTGGTGGGTTCCACTAAATTCATAACTGGATACTAGAACTAGGATGGTTTTGGCAGGAGCTTCAACTCAATGGAGGTAGGAGATGGTGGGGTGTGGGTTGATGGAGTCGACATTGTTATGCAACAGTGATGGGAGGCTTGTGGGTTAGTCTCACAGTGATGGACTAGTGGGTAAGTTTGAGAGTTGGGGGTGATTTTTTGGCAGTGATGGAGGGAGTGCATTTTGCTTTGAGAGAAAATCTCTTTTTGGAGGGTATTTTGGTGCCTACAAATGTTTGGTGGACTTAAGACTGCACAAAATTTCTCGAAAGACTTATTTCCGCATAAGTCTTATTTTATGGACTTGTGGCTAAATTCCCCTTGAATAAATATCTTGTCAAGAAACCCAGTGGAGAATTGTTCCACAGAAGTCTAATTCTGATATTAAAAATTAATGCATGAAACTTTAAAAAGACAGACAAATGTTCATGTGTGCATTCAGCCTCCTTCTATGGAGTTATGCACAAAAATTTTACACCATGCAAGATCAGAGCTTGAAATTGTGCGCTTATGGAATTTTTCAAGAAATTTAGTATGAAGCCCAATTAGTTCAATTACACCAAAAGCATTAAACATTATAAATCTAGTTCTTTTGAAGGTGATACAGATAATTACCCAAATAGAAGCTTTTTGCATGTTATTTAACCTACTGGAAGATGAAGCAAAATAACAATTCAAAACAGTATATCACCAAAATTGACAGTTGTTCATGAAATTAAACATAATGATCAACAATTTTTCATTGTGATTGGGGTTAGCTTCTGAAGTTGCTTTTCCTTAATATTCATATGCTGATATGCACATGAACTATTCAATTCTTCTTCTTCTTCTTCTTCTTCTTCTTCTTCTTCTAATTATTATTATTATTATTATTATTATTTATTTATTTATATATATATTTGGGTGAGGTTGGGGGAGTGGTGGATTTTTGTTAACTTGAAAGACCATGATGGTTTGCCAGGAGTATTGTAAGTTAAAAGATACACTCCTCATAGAATCCCACAAAAAATATAAGATCAAAAAACAAAATCACTTAATCAATGCTGTAAAACTTGAAGTGGACAATACAAACAAAAATGGTGGTAATGGTTTATTTAACTATTCACGAGCTTTCATGATCCATAATTATCCATTATTGACAACAAAAACTAAATATTTAGAATGCAAACTAACTTGTGATAACGTCCTGAAAAGAAAGCATATTAGACAAATAGGTACCTCCAATTTATCTTCCTTTGCTCTATGGTTTTTTGGGAGCAAACGGAACTCATCGGTCAACCGAATACATTCTTGAACATTGTCAGGAGATACGAAGTCAAGGGCCACCTTAATGCAGGACTGTGAAACAAATGGGGTAGATAAAATAATCAATAACTTGATGATACTAGTAAAGCATCAATGCCAAGTACAGGTGGTCTAGGAGGCAATGCAATTCAACCCCAGACAATTCCTATATTTTTATATTTTCATTGTCTCACTAATTTTTTCTGTGATTTTGCATTAGCTCATTAACTAAAAGGCACTTCCCATTATCCGTCCATATGACGTACAGAAATGTAAAATAAATCTTTCAAGAGACAGTCTACAAGAGCACACAAGACTCTAAACATCAAGCAGAAAAACGAGCATATTAAACAAGATAAGCAGTGTGTATATATTGATAAGAAAATATTGATCTTTCATGCGTAATTAACTTGCAAGAATAAATAAGGTTGTCATTATCAAGTCAATTACTTGTCTATTCCTCACTTGATGAGGACATCCTGCTGGAATGAAAACAGCCTCACCAAGATATTGCTCAAATGTCCAAGGTTCAACATCTGCATAGAAAGTTAAAAATAAACTATGTTGCAGCAATGTATTGCAACTTTACAAGAATGGTCCAGGCAAAAAAAGATTAAATAAATAAGTAAATAGGACTTTATTACCATACTCCTCCTTCAGTTGCTTTTTATGTTTTTCATCCAAGAAAAAGGTCTGATCATGTATAGAATGAACAACCTGAAGCAAGCATGATATAAACAATTTAGATATCATGCTGTAAAAATATAGTGAAACAATGACAGGCAAAAATACTCACAGAATTTACAGGAAGATTGTTGATGTGGCGAAATTCCTTCCAGTGCTTTTTCAAGTATTCAAGTAACTTAGGAACATCTTGCTTACGAAAAATGTCCCAAACAGCACCTCCATCAGCAACCTTTGATTTGTCATTATTTTGAAAAGAATTATTTATGGGATCTGGGTTTGAATCCCTTGACCATGGATCATTAAGTCCATTATTGCCTGAGAACGAAGTCCCCGAACTATCCTTTTGGTTAAGAAGTTCGCTTGCAATTGTGTCACTAGAAGAGTTACCCCCTTCTTGATTGGATGCATCTCTTTCAGCTATAATTTCATCGTCAACTTCAAGTCCATTAGCACAACTTAAATTTTCAGAGGCAGGACAGGTGGGGCTTGTACCAAACCCATCACTAGAGGAAAATTTCCTCTCAGCAACATCACAGCAATTGGAAGAGCAGTATTCTTCCTTTCCAGATTCTGTTTCTGGCATTTTTGACTTCCCAATCATGTTTTTAGCCACAGATGAATCCCGATCTACAAAGTCGACGTGTTCATCCAATGGATATTTAACTTCTTTCTTCAATTCCACATTAGGATCCACTATCCCTGATTTCTTATCCATATTTCCAGGTAACAAATTATCCACACCAGCTCCTCTTCTTCTTATCAAGCTTTCCTTCAAATCATGTATCCCTCCTTCATCATTTTCTAGTAACAAGTCTGTCTCAACCATGCCAGTATTGACAATTGCACTACAACCAGAAGAAACAAGAGATTCTGAAACAGACTGTGCTTCATCCAATTCCATAGTCCCTAGATTCATGGAGTCTGACAATGGCAAAGTCCTACACAATTGTTTTACCTTTATATCTTGCTGCCCTAATAACAAACACTCATTCTCAACAAAGTTCTCACTGTTTGTACATTGAGCATTCATGATCTCATGTTCACGAGGTCTCTTCTGTGACTGTCTTCTAACTCCACCCATAGCCTCATCCTTTCCACCATAAAGCTCACACAAATCTTCTGCCTCATGTTTGTTCTGCACTCTTTTAAGAATATTATGTTGCCAAGGAGCAATCTTCACCTTATTTGTGTGCATAAGTACATTTACCTAAACCCAAATCAAATAACAATTAAGCATCATAGTTCAAAGCACCAGACAGGAAATTTCAAATAAAAGTACATGACATTCAAAATATAACTATCAATCATATATTGGGGAGAAACCATCTGGTAATTATATTAGCCATCCAGTACTATACCATCAACTTTACACATTCAAAATACGACAATCAACCTTATTTGGGAAAAACCATATGGTAATTATATTAGGCAGACAAAACCATACTATCAACCTTGCACAATCAAATTCCACTATGGTACTAACCAAAGATTAACCTAATGGAATAAGACATGAACACATAAAGAGATGATATCACCAATAACAATCCCCTCTCTTGGGCTCCACAACTTGTCCAACACGCTAGGTAGCTATCTATTAAATGAAGTGCATGTAATAAAATCATCACATAGGCAATACGTAGGCTGTAATTTGACATATTTGCACCTAAATAAGCTACCTATGGTAGTGAAGCAATCAATGAGGTGTGCATAAGTGCAAGATCATTTGCCAAAGAGTGATAAGAAGTAAGAACAAGCAAGGACTATTAAAGGAACCAAGAATCAGAAATCCAGTAAAAGATGTAAGCGGTTAAGGACGAAGAAGCACTCATGACACATAAAAGATAAAACTGTGTTGTGCTTCTTTGGATTTGTACTGTAATATAGTTTATTCCCTTTTATAAAGAAGGTGGATGGCTCAGGGTTAAGACCTCTTAAAATGATGAATCTGTTGTTACTTGGGAAATGGATTGGAGGTTTCCTTTAGAAAAAGAAAGTCTGAGGAGGAGAGTTACATCTAAGAAGTACAGGTTGCCTTTATGGGGATTGCTGGACTAAATAGGTGAGAGGAATTCAATGGGTGGTTTAAAAGGTATTATGAAAGTTCTGATGAGTTTGCAATGGGGAGGCCTTCAAGGTGGGCGGGGGAAATAAGGTTTTGGTTGGACACTTGGTGCAGTGAGAATCCGCAAGAATATCTTTCCCAAATTTGCATGCAGTAGCTACTAACAAAACGGTATGGAGGAATGACAATGCGGGGTAATTGGGAGAAGGCTATCAAAATCCGGTCTTTGTCCAAACTTTTCAAAACTGGAAATTATAAAGTCCAGCCCTCTTTTTGGATAAGCTTCATTCAACGCTAACAAATCTCAAGAGCTAGCACGGAGAGGAGTCATCACTAGGTTTAGGTCCAAGAACTGATTTGACCCCTTGCGAAGGTCTAACTCATCATAGTTTTGGAGTTAGGGTGCAAAATTAGGAAGGTGTTAGGCACCTAATCTTGTCCGGTCAAAAGACCAGGTCCTCACTCCATGTTTATTGGTCATATTCAAGAAAAGGATTAACTAGGTTAAACCCTAATGCATGCACCATACGTTGAAAATAACGAAAATCATGCTAGCACACAAGGTGTAAGATGCTCATATGACGGGAATGAATATAATAAAATACATCCACACACAAGTAAACAAATTCTAAAAATTAAAAAATTAAAATTAAATAAACATAAAATATCCATGTGTTGGGGATCAAATCTATGATAGACACAAAACTAACCTAGTATATATATATATATATAGGACTGTCCCATATGGTTACAACCGTCTGTGGATGACACGCACGCATCTTATGCGTGTCGTGTCGCCCACGGACGGCTGTAATCGTATGGGATATCTAGGTATCCCAGATATCCCACACATGATCAAAGTTGATTATATATATATATATATATATATATCTATGTGGGTATGTATATATATGCACTAAAAATGTATCAGTTATAAAACCTATGAGTGTACGCAACATGGGGTGGTGCGTACCAGCATAACATGCATGCATTCTCACATGACAGAGAATTTAAAATTAAAAAAAATAAAAAAAGACAATGATATTTCAAACCTTAATCTAACATGCACGAAAATATATGCTTAAATATAAAAAATAAAATAAAATAAACAAGAAACAAAGAAAAAAAAACAACCTGACAATACCCATCATGCTTCTATCGACATAAAATAAAATCCTAAACAACAAATCATGCTTGAAACAAAATAAAGATCTAAATCAACATGCTTTGAATTAAAACAAACGAAATAATATAAAAATTAAAATTAAAATTAAAAAAAATACTTAATACTATACATGTGTGTATGCTCAAGCCAAAGCTACATATGCATACAGTGTGTATGCGTATGTGGCTTTATGCAGAAAATCAAAAATAAAAATAAAATAAGGAAGAGCTAAACCCTAAATCTACTGTATGAACATACTTCGATAGTTCGATGCGATGTTGATCTACATATTAAAATATGCTATTCTAAAACAACATACTTGCATCAAAATAAAAATTTAAACCCACTTACTTGAAATAAATAAAAAATTTTGATGATCACTCACAGCACCCTCAGGTTTGTAGATTGAGTAGCATAGATATCAATCCTCCTCACTGCATCAACTTCAAATGCATTTTTAGCCATGAAAACGTCGGAATCTTGAAAATTTAGTGAAATATGAAGTTATAAAGCTTTGAATAAGCTTTCCAACAAGACCAATTTTGCCTCAATCCGAGTTCGGAGCAAAAGGTTATTCCCAAAAAGCTGAAACTGGTTTCAGAAATTTCAAAGCAGACTTCACACAAAAATTCTCTCATGTCCCCCTTTTTATCTAAGACATTGAAGGAGTATTTATAGGGGAAAATTAGGGTTTTTCCTTTCTATTTGGACTAGGTTTACTTGGAAAATAAGAAAATGAAGCTTCCTAATCCAAAAAGGAAAGAAAAGTTTCTATTTTCAAAATTAGGAAACTTGCCACCAACACGCATACGAACACATGCCACATGCCTACATATGCTAGTGGCACCAACAGAAAATAAGTTCAAGAAAACAATTTTTCTAAATTTTAAGCAAAAAATCGCTTGCCGTGATCACACTAACCTTCAAGAATATTCACAAATAATTTCAAAGCCTCATCATTGGGGCCAGGGACTCGTGATACGATCAGGACAAATTGGGTTGTCTACACCCTTTCCTCTTAATCTCACTTTCTTTCTGAGCAATCTCTCTTCAAGTGTCCTATTCATGGCAGTAGTAGCCCTCAAAGTTTCTGCTGCTCTTCCCTCCTGATTTTGAGCAAGACCTCCTTCTGTTTCTCTGTCTTTACTTCTCCCATGTTGCTGGCTTGGTTCACCTTTAGCCACCAACCCATTTGCTTTGGAACCGTTTCCAGGTTTCCTAAGTGTTTGAGTCTCCAAAAGAGCTATAGTCACCTCATCAACCTTAAAAGTATCTTTTCCAACAAGCACTGTGGTCATGAGTGTATCAAAGGAAGATGGAAGAGAGACTAAAAAATGAAAAGCCTTGTCCTCCTCTTCAATTTTCACCTCAACACTCAACTTGAGTAAAATTCTTATTAAAACATTGAGATGGTCCAAAATATTTTCTCCTTCGTCCATCCGCAATTGATAAAATTGTTTTTTCAGGAACAACTTATTTGTGAGCAATTTTAACATATATACATTTTCTAATATTTTCCACAGATTCGGAGTAGATATTTCATTTAACACATTATATTTTACCTTTGGTGTGAGGCACAAGTGGATGGTGGATGGTGGATGGTGCTCACTACATTCGTCTAAAGTTCTTCCTAGTCTTCATCAGACATGGATGTTGGCATTTTTCCCTTCCTATATAGTGTTTTGATTAGTCCTTGCTGCACCAAGATGTCTTTAACCATACTTTGCTATAGGCTAAAGATACTTTTTCAATCAAAGAGCTCCACCTCGAACTAAGCTATCGAAATTCCTTTCCTTGCTATTGTCCTAAATTTTGGTAATTAAGAACTATGATCACTTGTTCTAGATTCCATGCCAAACCCCATGCTCTGATGCCACTTGTTGGAAATCCTATAGCAGTTGTTTAGTACGAATTACAAAATAAATAGAACAATTCAAAGGATGCAACATGCAAACGGGAAAAATTATGTGGTTCCACAAGATCCTGCCTACGTCCATGGGGCATCGTTCAGTCTCTTTATTCACTATGAGAAAATTGAGAATAACTGTACAAAGCTTTAAATGCTTATTTCCAATCCCAATCCAAAAATCCCTTGTACACCCTCTCTTGATGATATACTAAAACATGTACAGAGTTACACCACTCTCTCTTATATAAAATACTATGGACAAGAAAAACTCACCTCCTGGGATTCCTCACTCCACAATCTTTCGAATGGATCCCATCTTCTTTATATAAGGCTAAAATATACTATAATATTCAAAAAGAAAACAAAGCATTTAAATCTGTCACCCCACATTGACTTTTTAATTCTTCCTTTTAAGCCTTTGTATCCTACCCTTTTTTTTTCTTTTACAGCTTGAAGCCTTGAAGAGCAACCCATGCAACACCATTACTTCCTGTCAATTAATTAGTTTGGGTGACGATTGCTGAGAAGGAAAGACATAGGGATTCAAAACTCTGACAATTTGGCGATCCTTTGTTAGATTTCCGACAAATTAATAAATTTCGACGGCACATTGATTTTCTCCATTGAATTTGAGTCACATTCTAACACATATATCCAATGTAACCTCAGTTTTCCCATTCATTGCCTAAGCCTGTAAGGACTCAAGTCATAGAAGATTATTTTGTACAATTGAAATTACAGAGATAATAAATACTCCCTTTGTCCCACAAAGGTAGGCCATTTTTGCAACTTTTTGTGTCCCAAAATGTTTGTCCACTTTGAAAAGTCAAATCATAAGTTTTTTGAACTTTCCTATATTACACTTTATTCTTTCAATAATTACTTTTAACATAAAACCCAATATACCAAGTAAAGGAGGATACTTTTGGAAAGATAGTTTAATAAATGACAAGTCAAATGCAATAATGGCTTTTCTTAAATTGCGTGTTTTGTCAAACATGGCCTATCTTTGTGGGGCGGAGGGAGTATTTCAAATTTCATATATTCAACATACCCTCATTCAGGTCCCAAATTTATTATGAAATCTCCAACAATTATCTATATGGAAAAGAATTATAAGTAAGGATTTCCTACACCTAATTACCCATATATGAAAGTATACACAATAGATTGCTTATAATTTTTCACACTCGCAATCAACCTCATACAGAGGATGGCTATTTCTGATTTTATAACTTAGAAAGAGTCAATCTTTGTGCACATATATGTTCCAACTCACCAGTTTTTAATTTAAAAATGGAATGTCCTTCTATTTCTAATGACCAGCATTCCCAAAACCATATGTGCTATTGTGCTTACATGCATTTTCTATTTTTTAATATAACTCTAAGCCTGATAACACTAAATTTGGGGGGGAATCAAATTTTACAACTAGATTTGAATCAACATATTTCTATACACATAAAGTAAAGGAACAAAAAAACATCAAAGATAAAAGAGATGAAAAGACTGCAACAAAACTGCTGAAGAACAAGTCTATCAAAGTTTAAGCAACAACTGACTGGTGCAATAAAAATTACGTATGTAAATACATACCGCATCAGACATATCACAATGCAGCTTTGTCACTGAATCACCTCTACCAAGCTCTTCAGAAATTCCATACGCAATATATGTTTTGGGTCCCAAATCTGGTTTCAGCATTTTTTCAGGAAGTTTTGTAGCAAGGTTCAGAAGACCTGATTTTGGATCAGTATAATCACTGTATGGGAGTGCTGCAAGAAATTCAGCACCGTGCCTAGGCAAACGCTCTTCAAATAAAGTTGATGAGGGCCAATCCTTCAGCTTCAGCATTTCTGGCCACCCACCCTTATGCATACGACCCTCTAAGTAGCCCTTGAAAAATTGGTGAATATTAATCTCAACCTACACAACAATAAGAAATCCAAAACTTAGAGATCTTAGAATCTAGTAGCCGCAAAAGTAACAGATCTCACAACAACAAGCACACTGATCAAGGGTGAAAAGAAAATGGTAAAAGGAACCCATAATTATCCTCTAATTTTAAATAAATAAATAAATAATTCAGTAAGCGGGCAAGATAAAGTAGTTCGTCATACATGACTATCAATAGCATAGAAATCCTAGTCAAGAGAACTATGACCACACAGCAATGCTGTACTAGATTCTAGAGCAAAACCACAAGATGCCCTCAGTTATCCCCCCACGGCCCCACCCCAAAAATAAATAAATAAGAATACATAAAAGTTGACATACTTATTCAATAACCCATTGCTTAAAAGATATACCTTTTGCAGTGTAATCTTCTAAACAAAATTAAACTGATTTTTTTAATAAAAAAAATACATCCATTGCAAAGTAATCTTCTAAACAAAAAGTATTACTTCCATTTTGTTTTCTCTCATCAGGTATATGATTCAACCTACTTATTTACTTATAAATGAAAAAAGGAACTATTATTTTAATGGGGGACTTTGGCCACAAGTCCATAAAATAGGACTTGTGCAGCCACAAGTCCACATGGAATTCTTATCAAGCCTAAGGTCTACATTGTACATTTTTGGACCAAAATATCCTCACCCAAAGCTTTATCTCCCTTCCTGTCAAAAACAAAAACCTTATAACCCATTAACCTTCTTTCCTTGAAGCTGTGAGCCCAGCAACCCCAAGTAGCCAGTCCATCATCATCCATTTTCGCTGCAAGCCATCATCGCCATAGTTCTCTAGATGAGCCACGACCTCAAGCAGCCAGTTCGTCGCCATCCATCGTTCCCTACAAGCCATCGTCGCCATAGTCTTCTAGATGAACCATGAGAGAGAGAGAAAGAGTGAGTGAGTGAAGATATAAGCATCGCATACCTGTATAAGTTGTGGCACTACAGCAATGGAGCGGCGACTAAATCTTGCCGGAAGCCTGCGTCACACCAGTATGCCCTCTCCCTTCTATACTACTTGCACCACCACTGCTTCCCCAACTCTTCTCCTCCTTTACCTCTAGTGGTTGGCCCTCCAAAGCCATCCCAATCCTTTTTTTTACTATATAAAATTCTCACAATAATTGCTACAAGTGTCATGGTTGTACTGGAGAGTTCAATTGAAAAAGATCACGATTTCTATTATTTTCCTTGCACCACAGAAAATTTAAATAAAAAATGTGTTTTTCTATTTTATGCTATACAAATATATGGTTTCTGAATGAATCAAATTCTAGATAATGCTAACTTGTTCCATAAAATGACTTTTTTGTATGCCTAAAGTTTCTATTTAATTAGATTTAGGCAATTGAACCAAACAAAATATATATATATATATATCAAAATAGTTAGGGAATTGTGTTCTATGCAAGGTCTTTAATATTGATATCGCTGGATATATCGAGAGTCCAAAAATGTGGATATATCGGATATATCGTTGGATATATCGATAATATCGATATCGTTTTAAAGATATGGTGGATATTATGTGTTAAACGCGGAATTTTTTTATTGAAACTCTGGGAAACAATGATTTAGACTCTAATACACAATCTAGCATCAAAAAATTGCAATTTAAATGTGTATAGCACAAGTATGTGTTGTGTAGGGTATAAATAGTGTGATACGATGAGAAAATAAATAATAGAAATTCATGCAAATATAACATCAAAATGTCATATGAGATTAAAATTTGTAAATATTTATCATTTACGCAATAAACACTTACATACTTACATACTCATATACTTACATTAGTAGTTTAATACCATATGGAGTTCCTTGGTGGTTCAAAATCATCATTTCTATCCCTATTTTGCCTATCCATATTGGTAATATTACGACAATAGGTTGGCCATTTCATGTATAACTCATACATGCCTATGGTACAACACCCAATGCATAGTGTTGACATAACTTACATCAACATGTCCTTGTAGGACCAGACTCATGTATATATGTATATATAACTAAACTAAAATAAACATAAAAAATGAGTAGGACATTTTTAAAAGGTCACAAAGTTAAGGATAAAAATGTAAATAATATATATATATATATATATATATATAAAATTGTATTTGCTTTAACTTAAAATTAAAAAAAAAAAAAAAAAAGAAAAGAAAAGAAAAGAAAAGGAAGAAAGAAAGAATAAAGTCATGTGCTATGAGTTATGAGTCTTATGACTGAATTTATGAGGGGGTCTCGGAGCTTTTTTTTTTTTATTTAAAAAAAGCTTTATGAGATAATGAGATAAACAAAAGGGAAAGGGGTAATTAAAATAGGTCAGGACCTCCTTCCACCGACAAAAAGGAAAGAAAGGCTAAGCAATTAGAGGCGGGAAGCAAGCAGGAAGCCTAGGGGGTTCGACGATGACCAGTGGACGACAACGATGGCATGGCCAGCCTAGCAGGTATGTTAGCCTTTCGTCGTCTTCTTCTTCCTTCTTCTTCTTCTTCTTCTTCTTCTTCTTCTGTGATGGTGGCAAGGATGCCGGTGGGAAGTAAAAAACTGAAAGCAGGCTGCCTTGAAGATATTCGACGATATACCGTCCATATATCGACGGTATGTCGACCAAATATCGCCGATAAACTGCAGAAAACTGACGGTAAGTTCGATTAGTCGCGATATCTTCGATAAGTGACGATATATCGCAATATCGTCGATATATCTCTCGATACTTTGTGTTTTACATATCGCATGAGGATATCGTGTCGCTTAGTGTCGATACGACGATATATCGGCGATATATCGTCAATACCAACAATTTTTAAGACCCTGGTTCTATGTAGTCAGTCCATGTAACTGTTTTATTTTTTTTGCATAATTTCATATTCGTCATTAATCTTGTTTCAAAGGTCTCCGCGAATAGATTCCAAAAATATAAATTTTATCAAAAACCGATGGATATATTGCAAGTTATGCTATTTTAAAGTTTGAAAACAAATAATAACAACTTAAGGGTATATTTGACTTTACACACTTAAGATTTAGACAAATACACAACTATTTCACTTAAAAATAGACTTATGACCGCATAAGTTTTTTCTATGGACTTATGCCTCCACAAGTCCTATAAAGTGGACTTCTCCCAAATTTTCCCTATTTTAATGGTACATAAAATAAAAAGGAACTATTATATCTAAATACATAAAATCTACCATAATATCCATGAATCCCACTTCCCACGGACCAAAACCACGTGATTGTAAGGTTGAAGCAAAATTATTTATAAATTTGGAAAAGTAATTGATTTTTTCTTTCTTTGGGAATATGGAGTATAGACCTTTTCATAATTTATCATGATATCAGTAGACTTTTGAAATGGTAATGTGTATATCTTGGAAGATAATACCTTAGCTTATTTGAAAATGCTTTAGGTACTTTTCAAGGCATATTCATGAAATTCATGACCATTGGAATATAATTTCATAAAGGTTGACATCATGATAACTTATGTTAAAGCCTAAACCCAGTTGGGGTACTAGGATGAGCACAATATGGTATATGACACCTAGGCCACATAAACAAATTGAAAATGGAAAGGGGATGAAACATATGAGTGAAGTTGCTAGGTATGACAATTTAGGGTTAGGGTTTAATGGAAGCTTAAGAGAAAGAGAAGAAGAGAGATAGAAAGAATGAGAAAGAAGGGTTGAGTACATAATTTGCCTCTCCCGCTTAGTATTAAATATAGAAGAGAATAACAATACAATTACAATAATACCCTTAAGGAGCAAAAAATATCTCTCCAATAGTCTCTAATAATCTAACACTCCTCCTTAAGCTGGAGCATACAAATAAAAATTCTCCATCTTAGATGAGAACTGCTGAAAAGGAGAACGAGCCAAAGTCTTCGTGAGAATATCACCAAGCTGACGGTCCGAGCAAACTTAAGGAATAATAACCTCCTTTTGCAACAATAAGTGTCGAATAAAGTGACAATCAAGCTCAATATTCTTGGTGTTCTCATGGAAGACCGGATTGTTGGCAATAAAGATAGCAGCTTGATTATCACAACACATCTCCTTTAGAACTAGAACAACAATGCCCATACATTAAGAAGAGATCAAACCTATAATAACTCTAAAGTTGTATGAGCCATAGCGCTTCAGATTTTGCACTAGAACGAGCAAAAACAGCTTGCTTCTTCTTACTACGCTGGGTGACAAGATTGCTCTCAACAAAGATACAATACTCAGAGTTGGATCAACGATCAGAACAACTACCAACCCAATCTGCATCACTGAATCCTGTCACAGTACAAGAAGAAGAGGGCTTATACAATAACCATCTTTCAGGCGCACCATTTAAGTAATGCAAAATTCTCCAAAAACATCAAAATGAAGCTGATGTGGAGCATGCATAAACTAACCACACCGACAGCGTAAGTGACATCAAAACGGGTAATAGTAAGATAAATCAACTTCCTAACCAACCAACAATAACAACCAACATAAACAAACAAATCACCCTGTTCACTATCAAGTTTAACATTAGAATCCATGAGATTATCAACAAGACGAGAACTTAAGAGACCTGTCTCGGACAAAATATCAAGACCATATTTCCTTTGAGAAAAAGAGAAACCCTAAAAAGAACATGTAACCTCAATCCCAAGGAAGTACCAAAAAGCGCCAAGGTCTTTGGTTTGGAAGTACTAATCCAAATAATGATTCAAATCAGCAATACCCATGAAATCATCTCCAGAGATAATAATATCATCCACATAAACAATTAGAATAATAATACTAGTGGTACCACTAGAAGATTGACGAACAAAAACTAAATGGTCAGAAGTAGAATGCTCGAAACCACACTAAAGAACAATTGTGCTAAAGCAATCAAACCATGCTCGAGATGACTGTTTCAAACCATATAATTCCTTTTTCATTGACAGACAAGGTTCTCATGTCCAACAACAACATACCCAGAAGGTTGTATCATATATACTTCCTCGTAGAGATCATTGTAAAGAAATACATTCTTGATGTCAAGTTGCGACAAGGACGACTTACTGGCACGAAAATAAAAATTCAAATTGAGTTAAGACAATCAACAGGAGAAAATATCTTCAAGTAGTCAACACCATACGTCTAGTATAACCCTTAGCAACCAGCCACACTTTAAAGCGCTCAACAAAACCATCTAGAAGGTATTTGACAATGTAAAGCCAATGACATCCCACTATATGTTTCCCAAGAGGAAGAGAAGTGAGCTTCCATGTTTGATTCTTGTGGAAGGCACTCATTTCCTCATACCTAGGTTGTTTTCGGCCAAAAGAAGATAATGCCTACCAATACGAAGAGAGAACAGAAACAGAAAACAAAGAATAAGCAAATGCGTGCAAGTAGGGTGAAAGACAAGTATAGGACAGATGTTGAGTGCATGTCTATTTACCTCAATGAAAAGCAATAGGTAAATCATCAATGCTCGAAAAAGGCAAAGAAGGATCCTCTAACTGAAAAAATGTAGAAGCGAGGTCATAAGAAACAACACGCCTATTATGAGATTGTCTATAGACCTGAAATAAAGGAATAGAAGGAGCAGAGGAAGTTGGAGACGTGACCAAAGGTGGAGACATAGGCATCAAAAGAATAGGAGATGAATGAGACAACTCCCCCTCACAAAAAGATATGTGATCAAAAGACAAATCGTTACCTAATGAGGAAAATGAGGTAGACTCAAAGAAGGTAACATCAACACTAACAAAGTATCTGCGGGCCTCAAAATTGTAACAGCGATAGCCCTTTACAATATGGGAGTACCCAAGAAAAACATACTTGCGAGCCCTAGGAGATAATTTATCCCAACCAAAATCAAGTACATGAACAAATGCTACACAACCAAACACACGATGAGTAATAGAGAAAGGAGGGCGATCAAGATATAAGTTGAAAAAAGGAGACTTAATAACTAAAACAACAGATGGCATTCTATTAATGAGATTACATACGGTAAGAACTTCATTAACCCCAAATGCTTAGGTACTTGCATATTAAACATAATGGTGCGAGGCTACGAGCAACATCTAGTAAATGACAGTGTTTACGCTCAGCGACACCATTTTGCCGTGAGATATGTATACAACTATTCTAGTGAAAAATGCCTTTATCAACACAAAAATAATGCATAACAGTCTGAGTATATTCTAATGCATTATCAAATCAAAAAACCCTAACAAGTTTATTAAATTGAACAATTTCTCATTATAAAATTGAAGAATAACACTCGGCAATTCAAATCTTTTCTTCATTAAAAACAAATGATCATCAGAAAAAAATAACAAAATAGCGAAATCCATTTAACTAACTAATTTGAAAGGAAAGTTAAGGACATAAAGACTTAAAGGAAAAGATAAAGAATTTGTAGAACGAATAACACATTTACCATGAACAGATTGAGAAGAACCATCAGCTAACACAATATTATGGTCAACATGGGACAAATCAAAAAGACAAGGATAAAGTAGATATATTGTTGTTAGCCCCAAAATCGATGAGAGAGGCTATTTCACATGTAAGATTACCTGAATGGGCTAAGGTAGCAGTGGAAGAGGAGGACCATGTAAGAGCAGTGCACAGACGCTAGACTAGAAGCTTGATAAGCTGAGTACCATGTGCATCAAAAGAACTAGAACTAGAACTAGATGCTATAGAACCCATAGCAGTAAGTTGTAGCTGTGGCTGTGGCTATGGCTGTACAGGACCCTTAGTGTGATCAAAATAGTTTGCTTGCCATATTTCTTAAAGCAATATGGTTCAGTATGATTGGTACCTCCACAATAGTCACATTTCTTGTCACCACGTCCATCAAAGAGGCCACCACCATGAGAATTACTGTGAAAATTAGAGCCTCCACAACCACCAAGGAATCCTCCACAAAAACCACCTCAAGCTCCACTACTAGACACCAAAGCAATAGACTATAAAGAATTAGTAATGGAGCCAGGCATAGTAGAATGTCGTCCCATAGACGAGCGCAACAACCTGGAATAAGCATTGGCGGCTATAGGCAAAGTCTCAATAGAAATAATCTGATCATTAAAGCCACAAAGATCAAAGTCTCCTGACAATAAAGGAGCAATCATAAACTCCTCTGAGTGACGCTTCCATTGCTGCAAATTAGGAGTAAAAGGCTGATGTTGCAATAATTGATCCCATAAATTTTTAAGAGTAATATAGTACTCGCCTAATGACTTTCCAGACTGCTATAGTAAAAAATTTCACATACAACTCATAGACATGATAAACATTGCTCCGATATGAAAAAGAATCAGTGATGGAATTCTAATCTACTTGGAGGCATCATAGAACTCAACTGTGGCACCAATATATGGCTCCATACTATGCCATAACAATCCCAGAACAATCAAGTCCTCACACATCCAATCTTAATAAGTAGGATCACTCGCATTAGAAGGACGATCAATTATGAACTTCAACCGACGCTGTCCATGTAAGAAAACTCAAAGTGCATGTGCCCAGGCCAAATACTTCACACCATTCAGTTTCTTCAAAGTAATACATCTGGGCATCTCATTAGTCCAGAGTAGAGGGAATTTTTCCGCAGCCTTGGAATAGTCTTCTCTTCAGCCATCTCAAGAACTTAGATGAGCAACCAACAAACAATGCAAGAAACACCAAACTGAACCAAACCAAGACACTAAACTGAACCAATTCAAGACACTAAGTTGAACTAAATAAAGCCACCAAACTGAACCAAATCAAGCCAAATTTGAATTCAAATCTGCTCCTTCAAAGCCACACATAAATCTGAACCAAACTAAGGTCATTACCTGACCAAAACAAAGTAAAACATATGGCCTAAACAGATTAAGAACAAGCTCCCATATCAGAAACACATGAGCCGACACCTTCAAAAAAGAAGAGATCATACAAATCCTCCAAATCAGCAAACCAACACAAGTGCCACTCTTTGTGTGCGTTTGGGTACCATTTCAAAATAAAAAGGCCTTTTGGAGAAAGGCATTTTCAAAACATCATTTTTAAAAAGGCATTTGGAAGAAAATGGATGTTTGGTAAACAAACATTTTAAAAGTCCTTTTGTGTTAAAAATGGATAAACATCAAGATTTTTTAGTTTTATCACTTACAATCTTTTGCCTTTTTGCAAATGTCATTTTGAAAAGCTACCTCTAGTAGCTTTTGCTAAAATGCCTTTTGGAGTAAATGACCTTTTTTAAAAAGTAGTTTGAGTGGCTCACCAAACGCTTGTAAAATAATTAAAATGACATTTACCCTTCAAAAGCCATTTTAAGGCCTCCCAAACGGTGTGCCAAACGCCCATTTATTACATCAAATTGGCACCTATTGGTGCAACCCCAAGCAACAAATCCGACAAAAAGGGCTCCAAACTAGGATTTTGAAAAAAAAAAACCACCAAAAATAAAATAAATAGAAGGAAAAATAAAAAAACCATACCAAATAATCTTGAAATGCAATGAGATTTGTCTTGAGAGTAGTCCAATAGTCCTAGGTACTTAATCAAAAAAGAAAAAAAAATAGTCCTAGGTGAGTTGACCAGGTTGGTGGGGTCAACTCACCTTGCTGACACCATGGAAGCATCTAGGTCGCTAACGTCAGTAGGGCTGTTCTTGTGTTGTTCTGGACTCTCCCTTCAGGTACTGCATGTAGGGATAATAAGGTTGGCTCTAATACCAAGTTAAATTTCTAGATATGAGAATTTAGGCTAAGGGTTTAGTGGAAGCTTAAAGAGAAAGAGAAGAGAGAAGAGAGAGAGAGAGAGAGAGAGAGAGAGAGAGAGAGAATAAAATAGAAGGGTTGAGAATGTTATCTGCCTCTCCCCCTTAGTATTAGATATATAAGAGAATAATAACGCAATTATAATAATACCATTAAGGAACAAAAAATAAGTCTCTAATACTCTCTAACACTCTTAACAATATGACATATGCGTCGTATAGGTAGAGGATGCTAACATGTGCATGGTACATAGTACACATGACATGACATGACATGAATAAATAAAAAAAAGGTCACACGTACAGATAGCTTGTGTGTACACGCGACCCAGGAATGGATTCCCCACCGGCGGGGGACAGGAGACGGCCATTTCGAGGCACATCGTGACCTACAGGCAACACCGGCAAGACTTGGGAAGGAAACCAGATTGGGAATCAGAGGATCCATAGTACCTGCAGCCTCCTGGACTCACATGACCTGGAATAGGGTAGGTATCGGACACATGGGTCACATAACCTAGGAAATAGAGGCATTTTCCATATGCTCACATCAGTTGTCACAAGGGTTACAAGGGAAAAAATTTAAAACTACAAATTTCAGTTAAGCCAATGTCAATCACACCATGGTGCTGAATGTTGCTATAAAGAAGCCCATCCTTCCATCTGCATAAGTGTAAGTTTATGTACTTGTGTGTCTAGGAAGAGTTACATTCCTGAGCAGTGAGGTATGAAACGTTGATGTAGAGCAGATGCATAATAAGGATACCTTCAGGAATTATTTGGATAATCTGGTATTGGGATGATTATAATCCAAATGGAGTATAATTGATTACTTTAATTAGTAGTAATAATATATATAATTAATAAAAGGAGTTAGTTAAGAATTAAGTAGTGTTTAGGATGCTCTAGGAATATTTAAAATTTCCTTAGATAGGCTAGTTGATTCTCTAAGAAGCTTCTCGGTTGCTTCTCAAGGAAGACACCTTGTTGCTTATGTAGGAAGCCAGCGGTTCCTTCTCTAAGAACCTACTCTATAAAAGCATGTAATATCATATCTTTTGGATATATATATTTTTTTAATAAATTTAACATTGACTTGTTTTCTAGTGTTGCGAGTAGTGTCACCCCCCCTTTCTCTCACTTAGCTTCTCCTCTATATCTCTCCTCTCTCTTATTATTTCTCTACTATACTGTTCTTCAAAAATTGCTCTCTCTATCTCTCTCTCTCTCTCTAAATTCATTTAATTCCAGATTCTCTTCATTTTCGAAATCTGAATTCCCATTCTTCTTGAACCTCTTATTTCTCCATCCTAATCTGTTCTTATTTAATTCTACACAAAACTCTTACAAGGCTGTCCTGCATCAGATGTACTTGGTGGATGCATTCTTTCATTAAGCATATGCTATTTATGTCAACCTATACATTGTATTACTACTAATTAATCCTGATTTGCAAGCATTTAAATATTCAAATACTGTTGCTACTTTTTCTTGAATCATGTAATCTAAATAAGCAAACATACCTACTATGTAACCAAAGTATAGTTTACACCATTATATACCAACCTAGTGCTTATTCCTTCCGGTTCAGTACTTCAAAAGTTATAAATGAAGGAGCACTCATGCAACACAGTAACTTAATTTTGAAGCCAGATACTTTGCAGATTCAGAAAAATCAAATCTCTGAACCACTTATAACAGGAAACACAAAGTTAAAATCCACCACTCTGCATATGCCATAAATTATCCAAAGCTTAATCCTTGGTACATCACCCAATTATTAGAGTCCCCAAAAGAAAAGAAATATAATGAACATGGTTCAGGGGTATTAGCTTTGCTTCTGACCAACAAACAAGGTTCAGAATGCCAAGTCCTCAATGATATAGCCTTTAATTGCTCAATAGAATGGGAACATACTCAAACCGGACCCAATCAGAATGGCAAGCCCCCAAATCCTTAGTAGATGTATAAATCTAGTACCTTGACACACGCCCACACAACACCCAAACCCAAATTCAACACAGTGAAAATGAATGACAGAAAGACAAAAACAAATGAATATAAAATATGAAAAAATAGCTAGAGATATCTTGAACTCGTCAGGTGCATTCTGTCAACATATCATGCTCCAGAAAAGAAAATAACATGATCCAAACTAAGCTCAGTGTAGTAATGGTACACGTTATCAGATCCCAAACTTTGAAGCTAGTGTAAAAGAAACAAACTGATGAGGACAAATGTAGAAACTTCATACAGGTCATGTGGGCCCTACGATGCAAAAATTGCCCCAATGTAGACGCCACATAGAGAGGAGCATGTTTGGTAGGGATATCGTTGAACTTACATGATTCACCCTCCTTACATTTGAAAAAATATTACAATTCCATGTTTAGGCATGTTTATAGTAGTTGTACATATTTGGATATGTTTAGTGTTAAGTTAGTAGGCGTTTGATTATGAGTTTAGCCGATTCCTATAATTGTTGGGAATTAGTTGAATCCTTCTTAGAATTTAAAAAGTCTTAATTTGCTTCAAGTTTCATATTCAAACAAGCTTCTATTTTCTTGAACTTTCTATTTTCTAAAGTCTCTAGTTTGAGTCTTATTTAATTACTAAGAATACTTTTAATTATTTGAGGACTCCTATTTTAGAAAGTCTGATTCTGACTAATAGTAGAATTCAGCAAGTATGTCCTGCAGTTCTCTATCTACGAGAGGTATATAAAGACAATTACAATTGATTAATGAGAATTCTCTGAAACTTTTACAATCAATTAACCATGAGATTCCATTGATTTTCTTCTAGGTGAGACTCCTAGAAACCCTTAGTGGGACTCTAACTTCAATTTTCTTCTTCTCCCCCTCCTCCTCCTCTTCATCCTCCTTTATTTAATTCATAACAATGCTGCATGCTTTTAAAATCCACCATCCAAACTTTCTTCTAAGAATTATCTTCTATCTTCTTCTCCTTCTCCTCATTCTTCTTCTTCTTCTTCTTCTATCTTCTTTATTTTAATTTAATGCTCTACTACATACTTTAAAAATCCACAATCAACCTTTTCTTTATCCTCACTTTCAACCCTCAAACATTTACTTTACACCAAAAACCTACCCAACCTTTCTATACAATTAACCTTGAAACCCTAAAAATTCTCAGTTTGTCCAGAAATTTCAGAAAAATTCTTCTTTGATTTCTTACCATAGTCTTCCTTAAACCATCCCCAAAGTAACCCTTATTCCATCTACAAACCCTAATACCGTCACCCCTATCACAATCCTTTAAAGAAATCAAGATTCTAACCCACGTAATCTTGATTGTAGGAAATCAATCTACTTTAAAGGATGTGCTACATCACAAACAATGTGAAAAAAAAAAAAAAAATTTTTGAAAAGTTAGAATAACCCCCAAAACTAACCCCCTTGTAATTAATAAATAAACACTTGATCAAACCATGGACCCATAATATTATGTATTATAAATAGGTAAATAAATATTACGACATTTGGTAGCAGACCTTTTCATTTCAGATTCCCCTAAATGACAAGGTACTAAGCACATTGGCAACCCATCAAAAGTGCCAACTATCAACAAATAATTTGAGAAGCAAGAGCACCATCCAAAAAACAAAAATGACTGACCTCACACCAATCCAAGCAATCAATGGCAATTACACTTTGTGTCTCCTCTTTGAACTTCTTTTTGGAACCCATTTCTCTAAAAGCCCTCCACATGACCATAGGTTCCCAACTAAGCCCAGACGTCTTGTCAAGAACATTTCTGACAATCACAGGTTCGCCCCTCATCCAGTGCCTCTGAAAATGCTCAATTTCATCATCTGTCACATCAACAGCATTTGGACTGTACAAAAAGTTATCATGACTGTGCTCCCTGAAAGATGCCTGCCTCAACTCAGAATTTATCTGTTGGTTTTCTTCAGAATCATTTGGTTGGCATACAGAACATCCTTGAGAAAAGTCAACATCTGGCATCTGATAGCTACTAGTGATATCCTCTGCATTCTTAATCAATTTCATTACCCAGTGAGCTTTGAAATTGCGCCTCAACTCCAGGATTGCAGTACCACAACCTCCACGCTCTTTTGGAGGGCATGGAATGCTACCATCATTATTAGCTCTCCAATTGGGAAAGTGACGGGATGAATCAGCTTTATAATCATTAACAGCAGTGACCACTTGACTCTCCCATTCAAATCTTTTCCTCTGTGCAGCTGTCTTGCCCTCACCATCATTAGATCTTTCAACAAACTGTTGGTGGGATGTTTCCGCTTCCTTGCCTCCAGGTTGGCAACCTTCTCTTAGCTCATGACAACAAGTGAGACACAGATCATAAGAACAACAAGGGTTCGGACAGCTTCTGTAGAAATTAACGATGGATGTATGGCAATTGTCACTGTCAAACAAGGAACATGGAAAATTATAAATATATGCAAGTCTCATTTTTAATTATCACGAAGTTAGAACATATACCAGTATAAACGCTCATTTTGGTCAAGTTTAGACCGTGTCATATCCATTTCTGTGAATTGAATGCCTAAAAAGAACAAAAACAAACAACATTTAACAACAACAGTCTAAAAAAAATGGTGAAACCCCGACTTCAATGTGTAAAATTTTAGATTACCTCTTATATGGGCTTCCATCTCCAGTTCAGAGTTCTGCTCTTTTTGAATATGCCTGAGAACAGGGCAGAGCTTTATATAGCAAATACTGTAGGCGCTGCAATTTGACACTCACATCAATTTCCTTACGGCAAGCCTGTCAAAAGTAAGGAGGAAAAAATTTAAAGAAAGACAAAAACAAAACAAATTTACGTTTAAAAATAATATATCTATATCTATATCTATATATATATATATATATATATATATATATAGTGTGTGTGTGTGTGTGTGTGTGTGTGCGCGTGTGAGAGAGAGAGAGAGAGAGAGAGAGAATGCATATACCTTCACAGCCATAAACTCCCGCAAGCAAGCTTTGCAATTGCAATTGCCACAACAGAATGGACACGCACTCTCGAATTCCTCCCTTGTCTTCTCAGGGTACCTGTTTCATTTGTTTCAAACAATATAATCTTTTCATACCAATAAACATCAAATGAAGTGAAAACCATTTCATTCCACCAGCAGTCAAATGTTTTTGACACATAGGACCAAATCAGTTGCAACAAGTTCCCTTTCAAGGTGAAACTTATAACAAGCAGTACACCACCATTCAAAAGGTCCCCATGGAAGGAAATCATTTCCACCAGCGATGTATCACAAACAAATTCATATATTATTAGCAGAAGGTTTAAAGCAAAGCTGATAGTGGGCTGGGTTAAGGTTAGTTTACAAGCTACCCACCCCAAGCCAATTTATAACCAGGTTAAGAAACATCAACATTATTAAAATATCAAATATAAATTTAGAATAAAAAATATTAGGCAAGAACAAGTCAAGTTGGTTGGGTCTCAATTAGAACCCAACCAGTTCATAATGGAGTTGAATTCAGATCAAATTGGCTTAAGAAGAAATGGCCTTACAAAGCACCAGCATTGGGCTATCCACATATAGAGCATATATGGCAATCAACTCCCAGAGAAATCTACAGCATTTATGGAGACTTCTCCAAACCATGAGGCTGTATGCAATACACTGCTTAGTTGGATAGAAGGAAAACTCAGCCTCCAACTTCCAACCTTCCCAAATGTCATCAGCAGATTTTTCCACCAGTCCTTTAAACCAAAGTTTAAGTCATTCCTGGTGGCTTATTAAAATTTTAAAACCAGAATATTGGTAAAATTAGCTACATTTGATACTTTGTTTTTGAATTTTGATCAACAAAAATGTTGAATGAGATGACAAAGAATCCAAAAAAGTCAGAAGGGAAATTCTAGAATTCTGAAGGAAAAATCTGAGTCTTTAGTCCAAAATTTCAATTTTACTTATAAAAATATAAGTTTTACTTCAAGATTTTTCATTATTTTGGTTCTTTTCACTCTCTATTTTAATACTTCTACATCTATTTTATTTTTTTTAGGTAGGAATACTCTACATTATTAATCGCTACTACCATAATGAGCTACAATCAGAATCTCACAATCCGAGACTCTTCTGTTTTGTGACATATAATAAGTCAAATATCTCTATGTGCTCACTTAAAGTTAGGGGTAAAGGTTTTTCCCATGTAAGGCATAAGGGAAACTGTGCTGCCTATGTAGTTGTGAGGCATGTAGTATCAGTTTGTGGAAGAAAAGGTTTGGCTCAAGTAGGCTCCCAACTGGTTTATAAGCACCCTGTTTAAGAATGCCAGGATGCAAGACGTTGATTTATCTAATAAATTTCCACCATATCTGAATAATAAAATAATAAAATACAAAATAATATTCAAGTCAGAAGATGTTAAATAATTGTCTACATTTTTCTTACCATCTTTCAATGCACTCGTAACAATAGCGCTTCCTAGTACATTTGGAACAGAAAACAACACCACTCTTGTCATTCCGCTGACATTGATGGCACATTAAACTCCCATGCTCCTTTTTCTTGAATTTGTCCTGAAAAGCAAGGGTCATAAAAATGATAGCAAATTTATTGTTAAACATCACAGGATATGAAAAATCAAGACCCAGAGATTGACCCACTATAACCTATTGACGCATAAAAGATAAAGAACAAATTGGATGCATTCTTTTACAAATAGCAAGAAGGAAACATAAACCATTCCAACCGAAATATTTGATTCTTCAATTCATATTATGGAAGATTTTACTCTTAGCAAGATGAAACTCACCCATCACATGATCGCAATGTCACATGCATGTCCATACACTTGCATTGAATCTACACTCAAAGTCCCTATCTAGGCACATACAGACAAACCCTCGTATTAAATTTGAAATTTCATCTAGAAGCATGTTGCAAGCTAACAGAACCCAAGATAAGAGCGTTAATTAGGTAAGGAGGCAAAAATCTTAGCATATGGTTGTAGAGGTTATCCCAAAATTTCTTCCTTTTTTTCTTTGTAAGCAAAATCTTTCTTCCTTTTAAAGCAATAAATTCATCAATCATGGATAGGGGTGCAACTTGGGCGGGCTCAACAGCTCCACCCAAGCTCTGGGCAAGCTTGACAGCCATAATTAATGTGTGGGTTCGGCACAGGCAGAAAAATGACTGCCCAAATTCAATTTGGTTGGTCACGGTCAAAGGCCTCGAGCAACCCACCCAACCCGAAACCCAAATTCATTATTATATTTTATGTGTGTATATATATAACTAATTAACATATGTCAATTTTTATTTTAGTAAGGGCAAATCAAATAACAATATACAAAATGTTAACCCTAAATCCCTAACCCTATGTCAGAATTTCTCTTAACTTTGGAAATTGGCATAGGCATAGTATTAGCCTATTTTCAAATAGAAAAGATTTTCAGACTAGTCTGGCGCAGCCCAAGTTCAGAAAATAGAGCTCAGACTGGTCATAAGTAAAGGACCATTAGGCAAATATTTGTGTAGGGCTGGTCATGGGCAAGCAGTTTACCCGTCAGATTGAGCATGGGCAGACCTGCCCAGACTGCCCAACCAGCCCAAGTTGCACCCCTAATCATTTATTTAAAAGGTTATAAAGTAAGATTAAAATTCCAAACTAATCTTTAATCCTGCTCCTTGCTAGAAGCAACCCATAGAAAAGGTATAATTATTAAGTTTTATTCACTTAAACACACATCTCAGTAACAAATATTTATGAGTAGTGCCATTCATGCCTAATTTTTTCGCTTTTTTATGTTTTCTTAAATGAATGACACATCAATAGCCACATCATTAGGGAAAGAAATTAAGGTTAAAATTCGAAATCAATAGCATTTTGTAACAATTATTTCTGCATGAAATAAGTTAGAAAGTCAATGTTATAACTTGCATAAAAACATCCACAAGGTTAAAATGTCAAACATCAATGGATATTTCGATACAAAATCCGGAAAAAACTATACAAAAAAAAAAAAAAAAAAAAAAAACTCACATCAGTTCACAAATTCAAGTATACAAATACAAAAGAAGGGGAAACTTGAAAAAGAAACGGAAAACAGTAGGTGTAACTCCATTCACATTAGACATCAAACAAAATACTTATATTTACATACTTTTAAATGGTTGAGCTACGAAAACTAGAAGTAAAAGTTTCACAATACTTACAGGCAATTTTGTCTTTGAAACTCCATTTCCCATATGCCAATCTTCAAGAACATGGGTATTCCTGTTCCCCTGGCGAACACTCCTCGCACCCTTGCAAGAACTGCCACTTTCCTTCTTATTACCATAAACAACCTCCTTTTCCTGTAAAGTGTCATTACATGTTAGGAGGTGCTTCGTCAGAGGTGGTGACATCTTAAAGACCATACATATTGTATATTTAAATAATTCATTACAGAAAGTAAGCCATAATCATCAATGGACAAGACTCATAAGGTATTTCTCTTGTTTTCTACAGAACGCAAGCCCTCCACCTATATATGTACGTGTAAATGAAGCCCATCTCAGTAGCATTCCGACCACCATCCTAATTTCATTCACCCAACTAGTCCATGTGATTCAATGAAATCTATTGCAATAGCAATCGCCCAACATAGCACTTACAGAATTAAAATAAATAAATAAATTAAATAAAATAAACAGTGGAGACACGACCTCGACTTTTAACGTATAAAAATCAGAACAAAATAAAACTAGCAGATAACAGAGAAAAAGGCTACTACATTTACTAATAAAAAATTTCCGCACATAACAGAGGGAAAAGCTACAACATATACATGTATACATACCGATTCGCCAGCAGAAATCGTTTCTTCTTCCTCTAGTGGTTTCTTCTCCCCTAAGTGGCAAGATTTCATAACTCGACTGGAATTCCCCTTTCCTTCGACTGAATTCCTCTGTACTCCGCCGGATTCCTCCATCCCCGCACCGGAGCTACTCACATGCTTATCCACCGAATTTCTCTGTATTCCGTTATTATCCCTCTTATTTATAGATAGCTGCTGCTTCTGCTCTCCCACCAGAATCCGATTCAACTCAAACTCGGTCTCATTCCCATCTTCATCAGATCCATCACTCCCGATTCCTTTCATACTCTTCTTCCTATAACCAGTCCGCTTCTTCGTCGAGCCGCTTGATCGGCCACCGCCGCCTCCCCAGCCGGAGATCCTTTCTCCGGCACCCAATTCGCCTGAGTCTATCGCCATTTCTTCTTCGTCTTCCTTATCTCTCTCATTTCTCTTCCTTCCCTGGTTCTTCATCTTCAGCCAGTGTTTCTCACAGTAAGACTTTCCAGGCAACGCCGTTTCGCCGCAGCGCTATTCCGAGCCGTCCGTTCTTTTGCACCAGTGATCGGACGGGACATCCATGATAGAATTTTCCCGCGAATTGAACAGAATTGGACGGCTCAGATCGTTCTGAAGCTGTCGGAGGCGGAGGAGATCGGCCGTTGGATATACATGGAAGATGATCGAATTTGGAGGTGAATTGACGGTTGAGATGGATTGTGTGAGAGCTACTGGTTCATTGCTTCGTCGTCTGGAATTTAGCTTTTGCGAATAAATGGAGATGTTAGAAGAACAGGTGGAATGGAACCGCTCAGGAACGCGACCAGTACTCCCTCGAGTAAGGAAAAAAGAATAAGACTCGCGGCCCGATGTGTATATTTGACGTATAGCGCGCCCATCCGCTTTTCCAATGACGAGGGAGCCCCTCGTGACTCATGAGCCATGGTAGCCTTTCTCCAACTGTATCTGCTGAGTGCGACCCAAGATTTTGACACGTTGCCACACAACTGCGCGAGTACGTTGCGTAAACTACTCGAGCCGTCCACCATAGAAATTGTTACTCTGATTTCGATACAGGCAACAACAAAAAGCTAGAAAACTTTTCTTTCACAAACCGCAGGCAGAACCTAATCTGCACGTGTAATATCCGAGTCCACAGTGGCTCAAAAGTGTTTTGGCTTGATATGAATCCCGACCCTACAAGATGACACGTGGATGTCATGCTCTTTGTTGCACGATCCAACGGTTGACACGCTACTGGACTTGGTTTTCTTTCCCTTTATTTAATTTATATTTAATTTCTTTATTTAGACAAATAACAGCATAATTATCCACATCTGATGATGTGAATGAGTACAAAGAACTCGGAGATATTTTGTGTAATGGGCCCAAAATGTGTGGCCTACCTTGACCTTTGCATTTGAAAAGTCTTTGTTAGGGTTAGTTTGGGACTTTGGGTGGGGATCATTTCTTTCTTAAAAACAAAATGTTTAGGAGCTTTTTTTTGCGGTGGGGACCTAATATAATCCGCGAAGAGAAATTAATGTTCTACTCCGTATTAGGAACAACCTATACACAAGTCCGTGCATATTAGTATTTGCTTGTGAGTCGATTGTCTCAATTTAATAATTCCCTTTAATTTAACAATCCAAACGAGAAAATTAAAAAAAAAAAATTTCATCGCTTTCCTTCTCTCAACTCAATTCATACATAACCTTAAATCAGAAGAAAAGAAAAAGGAAATGAGCAAAAATGAAGCCCTCTATCTTTATGAGTAGTGATACATAGGACCATTATTAAAGGATCAAAACATAAGACTATTACTCTAGTTGAATCTGATTGGTCAGTAATATTAATAACATTAGTAGTTAAAAAATAACTTAATATGGAAAACCATCCTATTTCTGATTCAGATAAATGTTCCCAAAATTTAGATAAACAGAATTATAAGGGTTTCCTCAAAATTGTTGTGATCTTCTCCTTCTTTTTGCGATTCCTAAAAAGAATCGCCAACCAAAGCTTCAAGATACCTCCCACATTCAAAATACTTCTGCATTCGATAATTTGTAATTTTTTCAGATAATAGTAGCTAAAAAAAATCAGGTATAGTTTTTAGAACCATGAATATTCAGATAATTTGTGATTTTTTTTTTCAAATAACAATAGGAATTTACACCGTTAGTAGCTAAAAAAAAAATCAGATATGTTTTTAGAATCATGAATATTCAAATAATTTGTAATTTTTTTTTCAAATAACAGTAACAATTTACACCGTTAGTAGTTTAAAAAAAAAAAAAAACCAGGTATATTTTTAGAACCATGAATATTCAGATAAATGTGATTTGGATTAGTTAGTAGTATTAACACCGTTAGTAGTTAAATATATATATAAAAATAAAATAAATAAAATAAACAACCAAGTACGTTTTTAGAACAGTGAATATTCAAATCATTTGTATTTTTTTCAGATAACAATAGGAATTTCCTCCCTCCCCTGCATTGTTTTCCCCTGATTAGTGCCATGAATATTCAGATAAATTGGGATTTTTTTTAAGATAATAGTATGATGTTTTTAAGATAATACTGAATGCAATATAACACTAAATATGACAAATTAGATAAATTGGGAACAATGGGGAGTTCCCCATCCCCCCCCCCCCCCCCCAAAAAAAAAAAAAAAAAAAAAAAAAACCTGTTACGTTGTTTTTGCAAGACCCCCAAAAATCTCTCCTACCTCATTAAACCCAGGCAACAACTTTGTATATATGCAAGACCTGACACAAACACATTCTATCTTGAATATGGATCCAAAAACATAAACAAAATCAACTGAACTGAGTTAACCTTTACAATCACAATCAAGATAAAATAATATGGATCCAAAAAGATGAACACAATCAACTGAACTAAATTAGCCTTTACAATCGCGATCAAAATCAATTGAATATTGACCTAACAAGATGAACACAATCAACTGAATCAATTAACCTTTACAATCGCTATGATTCCATTGTCGGAATACAGCAAAAAATTGAATACAAAGCCGAAACATAAAAACAATATCTCTTTCAGTTGGACAATACGTCAGAATATGGCGACATCCTTATACTAGTTACGTTTAAAACGCAATGGTTGTGATCCCTAAAAAATCAATCATAAAAATGAAAGAATAAGAACCATCATCCTTTAAAAATAGGAAACCAATAAAGGAAAACAAACTCAATTGAATCTTATTGGTTTAGGAAACAAACCCAATACTAACGGTGTTAGTCATCCCCCATTACTCATCCCCCCAACTTTCGTCCCCCTTATCATTTTCCCTAGGACAATGCTTTATTCCTCACAGTAGAAGGAACAACTCCTCCTCCCCCCCACTTATATTATGGCATGTGTAATAATTAATTTTTAAAAATATGAATATGTGGATACAGATACATAGACACGTGAATACAAATATATAGACATATAATCATATTCATTTGGACACACTACACACACATATATATATATATATATATATATACATATATGCATATCTATAATAACATAATATAGGGATGCATGTACATAATCAATTCTCATTTGTTTGTTATACACGTAGCATAATATGAGTGGAAGGGAAGAGTAGTTGCTCCTCCTAGTGTGAGGAGTCAAGTATTATCCTTTTCCCTATCTTTATCCCCAAATTAGAGAGATTTTAAGAGAAAATAAGAGAAATGGAATAAATGAATGATGAAATGATACCTTTATACAAATTTTGTTTAATATGTAAAAAAAAAAATAAAGATAATAATATACGTGTAACTACTTTCTCTTTTCTTCTCTTTTAAGGTTTAACTAACCTAAACAAGGTGGTGAGAAAGTTACTTTTTCTTCCCTTCCTTTCTCTTCTCTTCTCTTCTTTTCACTTCTCTCTCCTTTTCTCTTCTATTCTCTTTTCTCCATTTCTCTCAATCCATACAAAGCCTTAAATCCTTAAATTTAATGCCTGAAATTCTTCAAATTAAAAAACCTCAGCCAGTTGTAAATACTATCCTGAATAACCAAGAAAACTTTCAAATCCTTCCAGAGAATGTTAATAGCCTCTTCACTACTTATTCCTGCAAATTTGTAACCCAACACACAATCAAGAAAAAAAGGAAAAACATAAATGCTCTATTTGCTTTTCTTTTCCCTTAGTTGCTCGTAAAACAAACAAATAGTTATGGAGAAAAAAAATCAATCTACATATCTTTGCAAACATAAACTTAGAAATTAGAACAAAAACATGAAAGAACTCACCTCCAAGGGAAGTGCAGCAATCAATGGAGCGCATGCTTCCATTGTCATGGGTTTTTCAGTTGGAAGGAATATATAGGTACATTGGCGTTTCCATATAGGTACATTCTCCTTCTCTGTCTCTCGTTTTCATCTGTTTCCTAGTTGTTCATTGGCATCTACATCATGAAAAATTCATAATCCACATTAATAGACAAAATAATAAAAATTCAATAAAATATAAAGTAAATAATTAAATCAAAATAATCTTCGATGCGATGTTAGTGTAATATATCACACAAAATTTAATCATACTCCTAAATTTTAAAAAACAATTAATTTAATAATGGAAACTTGTGAGAAAATAAACGAGTTGACACGTTATGATATTTGGTAGAAAAAAATTAAGACTCTATAGGGTATAACCCATCCCACGGTCATAGTTGTAACATATTGATATGTATCAAAGCAAGTATAGGCATTGAAGGTGTCTCAAAATCCAACAGTGAAGATTATAGAATATATGACAACAATGAATCTTGGCCTTCCATGAGGGTTTTGAGTAGGTTTTGTAGAGAGTAAAAAACTAGGGGGAAAAATACCGAAAATATGATTTAATCATAGCAAAAAAATATGAGAAAAAAGTTTAGAGAGAGTTAGAGAATGGGAGAGAAGCAACAAGAGAGAAGAAGATAAGAGAAAACATATATCTTTTCAGCTTTGGGTAATTAACCATTTGAAAGAATTTTGACTAAAACAAATTTTTTTTTTTTCACGAAGGCAGAATCGAGAGAATTTGAACATTCCAGATTGTCATGTTTTTTTTTCTTTATATATATATATATATATACATTTTTTTTTTAATTCTCATTTCCTCTATCTTTCTTTCTTTCTGATTATGACTATTTATAGTTTTATACGTTCAATTTTTAGGAGAGTAGATAAATATAGGTATAAAGAAAACGAAGAGATATTGTACAATCTACTAAATTTGGGTTGAACATTGTTCAGTGTAGGTTTTTCGATTCTCCCACATGAAAAACAAGAGATATGCAGTAAACACCAAGAGTCAACTTACCTGCGCCGTGTGAAAATGAGCAGTGAATACAACGTCTCAAAAAAAGTTGGCGAAATTATCTTTTGGTGACTAATTCCCAACCTAATACAAAAAAAAAAAATAGAAATTGGTAGACAATTTGAAGCACGTATATGATCAAATTGTAGTAAGTTGGCAGCTGATACCCTTCGTTTGGTATTAAGTTAGAAAGTAATCACTACAATGTAATTTGGCAAAAAATTTGGAAAATTATTGTTTGCTAATCACTTCTCAACTTAATACAAAAAGAGGAAATTAGTAATCATTTTGAAAGTACATATATAGTCAAATTTGTAGCAAGTTGACAGAAGATATCTTTTGTTTGGTATTAGGTTGAAAAGTGGTCACTAAAAAGTAATTTTCCAAAAAAACTTTTTAAACATGTGATTTTTTTTTTTTTTTTAAAGAATGAAAAATACCTATGCTAACACATGGCATCCACACAGTAACTTCATTCTTCCATTATATATATTATATAGATGTATATAGAATATAAATAGATATACATCAGTGCTTTTAGTGTCTAAATATTAATACAACTTCCTGGAACCTATTTCGCATTGTACATGACAAGTAGAACGTGTGTTTGCAATAGGAAAAAAAGTTTAAAAAAACACCTCAATAATATAGTCTTAAAAATGCGTGTGTCACATAAAGAAGCCCATCATTTTTGTCTTGAGACTGTTGATGTGGCAAGTCTAATAAATATATAGAGTTTTTCTTATTATCAGTTGCACTTGATGTAACTTTGCATTAAGTGTACCCCAAAACTCTTATCTGTAATTTTTTTTTTTTTTTTAGTTAACTCTGTTAGTGTTACATGAGTTTACTCTCTTTTCTTTTTCTTTTTTATAATTTATAAAAGGGATGAGATTCTTTCCATTTACTAGACAATCCAATAAAATCTAAACCGTTTACAGCACGTGAGACTCACCAAAATATGAGGGACCCACATGGTATGAATAGTTCAAATTTCATTAGACCATCTATTGTAGTAAAGAAGATCCCTAGTCAAGACAAAATATATCTTTATTCTTAACTTTCTAATATGAATCAATAAACATCAGCATCTTTCAATGAATTTAAATCTTATAGGTTGCGTTTGGTTTGAGGGAATGGAATGAAATAGAATGAGAATAGCCATTCCATACCTAATGTTTGGTAAGGGGTGAGAATAGAATGAAAAGTAATACGTGAGTAAGACCCACTTTCAATGATTTTCATTCCTTGAAATAAGGGAATAACCATTCTTTTTTCGTTTGGGATGGAATGGCTATTCCTTCCAAGGAGGGAATAAACCCTCACAAAGGAATGGTCAATCCATTCATTTGTGATACCAAACATTCACTTTTTTTGGAAGAATGGAATCATTATTCCATTCCCTCCCTCATTCCCTAAAACCAAACGCAGCCTTATATCTTGCTCAATAATTTTAAAATTTGTTATAATACTTTTCGTGTCATAAATAGAACTATATAAACTAAGACAATGAAATTGATATAAAAACTTGATACACACCACATTTTTCCAACTTTCGAATTTGATGAGCCAATTTCAACATTAAAAATAGTAGTTTAAGCACTCAAGACAGTTGTGTTCATAAAAACACATGGGACCTACATGTGAGACTACACGTCTGTATCAAAAAGCACTTATGCTCATTTAGTTCTCCCCCTTGGTTTACAATAGTTACATTAGAGGAAATCAACCCTAATATCAAGGTTTGTGGCTCTAAAACTGGACCACGAAAACACTACTTAAGGAATGAAGCTAATTCCATCATTTGATCTGCAATCACAAGCTCAAATCTAAGTAAGAAGGAGGCCGAAGTGGGTTCGGCCAAGCCCTCTCTAAAGGTCAAGTTAGTAACAATGGAAGTAAAGTTTTTAGAAAGGAGATGATGTGTATGTGTGAGAATTAGGGTACTGTTCATACCTCATCCAGCTACTGCATGTTTTACTTATACCCACTTGCACAAACTAACCTGGGTTAGTCCTAATAACTACTTGGATTAGGTCAGATTTAACCTGGGTTGGCCCAATAACTATTTGACCATGGTTAAATGGCTAACCTCGGGTCAAATGTAACTACCCAACCAAAGTTCACTAACCACGGTAAGTGAATCGAACCGTGGTTGAGAGAACTATTATATATTCCATACTAAAAGGGGACCTGCTTATTACTATGCTGATCGGTTCGTTGGTTGAGCTGGATGGGACCTCAGGTCAAGCTGAAGAGAGTACTAACTCGTGTGATCCCAACCTGGCGATGATGTTGAGCTCGTACTGATCATAATGTTGAGCCCGTGTTAATTTCTCTGATAAACTTAGTATTCCCGTACTCAGGGTTAGTAAATGTTTGAGCTGGCTTGCCCACTTCGGGATTCTTTCCACACACAAGGCATTGATCGATCCATTTTGAAGAGATAAGTTTGTGTGTCTAAATTTTTTTTGAGTCTAGTCTGTTTATGATGAGAGCATCCACATTCCTCTTACTAACTGCTAAGACCTCATAATTTTTTTTAGCCAACGTCAACTTAGGGCACGACACCTTATATTAAAATTTTGTTGAGGGGAAAATATTATTATTATTAAATTTGGAGAGTCAATCAGAGGTACATATGGGCTGCTAAGCGTGGCCTAGCTATTGCCATCAAGGGCTTAGCCTTGGGCATGGTCATTCCATACACCTCACTTGTATCTATCTCTTCAGGCCTCAACCCCTCAGGAGGGGCCCAATCAAAGCAGTGAAAGAGCCGAGCCAAAGCCATCAAAACCAACACCACACCTAGCGGCGCGCCGGGACACTTCCTCTTCCCAGCACTAAACGGCAAGATCTTGAAATCGGCTCCAGTGGCTTATCTCTACTCGGCTCCCCTCGGCAAGCCAATGCCTCTCGGGCCGAAACTCCTCAACCTCATCCCATATCGCTTTGTTTCGGCCCAGCCCATGGGTGTTGATGAAGACACGCGTCTTGGCGGGGATATCGTAGCCGTTGATCTTTGTGGCACGTAGGGATTCGTGCGGGATGAGGAACGGCCCAGCGGGGTGCATTCGGAATGTTTCACGTACGACGCAGCGCAGGTAATTAAGGTGGGGTAGGTCTGATTCAGTGACCATACGATTAGGGCCCACAACAGAATCGAGTTCATCTTGGATCTTGCGGAGGACACGTGGATGCTTGATCACCTCTGCCATTGCCCATTCGTTGGTCACAGCGGAAGTATCTGTTGCAGCTGCTATCATATCCTAAAATGACAGAAATTCTACAAATTATTACTTATCTATATTATTTCTCCCGCTTATTGGGAAAAAAAATAAAAATTACACTAGTGTTATTACTTATTTGGGCCTATTTCGTTGTTCAAATAAAAAGTAGGTAAATATAGTGTATTTAATATGAAAGCCTGTATTCGCACCTAAAGACTTGTTTTTCATCCCTTATTTATTTTACACTTTAAGATTTTATGAAAAATAAGTAAAATTTTCAGAAAAACTAATCGTGATGTTTATTAAAAAACATCATTTTTAATAACTTTTTGGAAGAAATTTTTTTCAAAATCTATCATTTAAGTGAACTTTTTAGTCATTTATGATTTGAATACTATAAATGGCAAAAAAGTCTACTTAAACGATAGATTTTGGAAAAACTTTCTTCTAAAAAGTTGTTCAAAATAATGTTTTTTTAATAAATTACGCTATTAGTTTTTATGAAAATCTTTTATATTTTTTATAAAATCTTAAAATGTAAAATAAATGGGGGATAAAAAGCAAATCTTGGGGTGCCAATAGAGGCCATCATTTAATATAGTATCGAAGACACAAGCCCATGATCTCAAATAGGATTATTTAAAATATTGAAGTTGTAACCATAGTTGATGTTAGATTAATTTAAAAAATTCGTAAAATGTCTCTATTTTGAATTTTTACTTTCATTTGTAATTATGACCATCATTTTTCAGAACAGTTCGGTTAAAATAAATTAAAATCATTTAGTTTCCCTTTGGATGACCAAACACATCCGAATGACTTGGTAGGTTTGACGAATGGGTAATACTGCAATAGGAATGAATTCCGTATTCGGAGTATAATAATGCCTATACATTTTATCGACCAAGGTTGATGACATCTTTGAAGTTAAAAACTTCATATATAAATTTTTTAACTTGATTGGGAAAAAAATGAAAAGAAAAGAGGTGATTAAAATTAAATTTATGTAAAAATAAAAATAAAAAAAAAATTATGAAATGAGAATTGCCATAATGTTGTGAGAGAATACCACCTGAATTAGAGCTTTAATCTCAACATCATCCATGTGCTCTTTTCCATCTTCACCAGGCAAAGACAACAAAACATCAACAAAGTCCATGTCTCCATCTTCCTCACTTCCAGTTTCCTTTCTCTTCCCTTTTCTATGCTCTTCAATGATCTTCATATGAAAATCATCCACTTTTTTCTCCACTTCCCTCATCTTCTTCTCACACCCATACGGATCCACCCACCTCCAAATGGGCAAATAATCACCTAAATAAATCAAGCCCAAAAGCCAAAACAGCTCATGTGTTATATGCATGAACTCCATTGCTTCTTGTGGGCCTGCCGATTCAACCCCAAAATACTGCTTCCCTAGCAACATCCTTGTCACATTGTTCATCGAAAACGCCCCCAACACTTCCCTCAGGTTCACGGCTTTTCCGGTCTGGGCCAGAGCCCACACGTCTTGCACGAGGTGTTGGGCTTCGTGGGCTCGGTGTTTTACGAATGACTCGAGCCGCTTTGTCGTTAGTAGGTGCTCCATGCAAATTCTCCTCATTCGCTTCCAATGGGGGCCCAACGGAGCCAGTGCCACATCACCACACCCATAGGCTAGATGGACGGCGGCAAGCGTCCTCGGCCTGGAAGCAAAGACGTCGTCTTGTCGGAGAAGTATTTCGCGTATGATGTCCGGATCGTTAGTGGTGATGGCATCGACGCTGCCCAGTCGGAGATAAACCAGCGGCCCATATTTCTCGCAGAAGGATGCAAGGTCCCTGTGGGGAAGTTGGCCCAGTTGGAGAAGGTTACCGAACATGGGCAACCTTGGTGGGCCTGGAGGGAGCCCAAGAGATCTATCTTGGGACTTTTTGAATAGCCAAGGGCGTATGACCTTGGCAATGATAACTGCAAAGAGAAGGGTTGAAGCTAGTGTTACTAAATCCATGAATGGCAATATTTCTTGAGCTCATAAAGCTCATTTGCTTAAGTTAAACAAATAGCCATGAGAGATATTGCTGGAAAAACCCGGTCGACGCCATTGGGCATTTATGCGTCTTCTTAGAGTGAAAAATGGTTTACCAATAACCACAATCTTGGCATGCAATGGTCACTGATGATTTGGAATCATAATCGGCGTTTTTTGCGTGACATGTCAATCATGTATTGGCCTACATTGCATTTCGCTAGCAAAATCGACGGTTGAAAAGCAAATTTCTCTAGCAGGTTCCTTGGTTGATTGGTTGGTGAGTCACGCCGTGGATGCCAGTTTTTTTTTATGGGTCTCTCCTACTTCAAAGAAATGACATTTTCATGTATCCTAACACCACTAGGACCACAAGCCCTCTAAGTCATGATTTCTTTGCAATGGTTTTTTTTAAAAAAAAAGGCAAGAGTTTTAGTTAAGAAGTTGGACTAATTTTGGAAGTAGAGTGGGCATGTTGATAGAGTTGAAATTGATTTAGTCAACAAATAATATGAACATTCTCTTGGAAAAATCAGGATTATTATTTTTAAAATTTTGGGCATTTCAGTTTTTTATTAAAAAATTATTTTACTTAAAACTGTATGGGAAATCAAATTCAGGCACCAAGGTATGAAAATATGGAACAAGTGAAAAACTTCACATTTAGTGTTTGTCTAGAGCTGGAAGAAAAGGTTTCAATTGAGCTTTGTTTAGCTGGATTACAGCCACAAATTTCTCAAAGTTTGTTTTTTTGTTTTTCCCCTTTTGTGGGGTTGGTGGGGGCAGTGCGGGGGCTAGTAAGACGTTTTCAGAGAGCTTAAATACATTATAAATAAACATGTGCAAGAATTAAACACAAGCGGTTCCATGGTCTAGTGGTCAGGACATTGGACTCTGAATCCAGTAACCCGAGTTCAAATCTCGGTGGAACCTCATATTTTGCTTTCTTTTTACCTTCAATGTACATCTTTCTTTGTCTCAAATGAACAAACCATTGATTCCCTCTTTTCCCTAGCCTATACCAGGCTCCCAGCCTTACCCCTCTTTCAACCTCTCTTGTTTGGAAGAAAAATGCTATCCCCTCCATTCCTATGACTTTTTTGAATTGGCTTTTTAAAATACCATTTTTATGAGTTTTTGTTTTTTTGTTTTTAAGGTTTTGTACACTTGATAGTAAAATTTATATATTAAAAACATTTATATTGATGTTCTAAAAAAACGTGTTTTTTTCAACAAAAATGACAATCAACCAAAGGAGTATTCTTTTCAACTCCTCCATTCCCCCCCTCCCCCCTTTAAAGGCTAGTTAGACGACTTTTAGATATGTCGAACCCTATTTATATACCATTTTTGACACCTTTGCCTACCTCGTATGAGATAAGGTCCCAACCCAACACCGGTTTTTATTTATTATTTTTTTTCTATGGGCTCACAACCCTCCATTAGTGTACTTGCTGGAAATACTATTATTTGGATAAATAATGCCACTCTTTCTATTCTTTTCTCTTTTCTATTTGACGTGTATTTATTGTGGCGATAACATATTAATACAACATCTCAAAATGATACGTTTTAATGACATGTTGATTTCATGTCAGCTATTAGAGTAAATTGATTATTTGTTAACATCACATCAATAAACATATCATATAAGAAAAAATGGTTAAAAAAAAATTGGTTGGAAAGAGTATAATCAAGTGTTGGTCTACCGAGGATGCGTATAAGCTTTCATACGAGGTGAATTTACGTTGTTTTGGTGTACTTTCTTCCGATGATATTTAAAATGCCAAATGTTGACTATGTTTATTATCGTTTTTAATCTACAAACTAATCGATGAACCCCCTCACTTGTACGTAATCTAAATTTTTCGTTTTACAATAAGCTTGAACTAGTCAAACATTTAGACCTACAAGTTATTATAATGGGTTTAATAAGATAATTAAAGAGAGGTTCCACTTTTGAGAAGTCTAGAGTTCAAAACTCCTTTAGGATTAATTACACAAAACCAATACAGGAAGAAGGGTGGGTTTAGAGTTGGGCTATCTTACATCTCAACCTTATAGTTAAAATTTACTTCGTAGTAAACAAATAAGAATACCAGAAAGATAAGGTGGAATGGCAAAGCATGTGGACATTGAACGGTGCCCAAAGGGCATTCGACCCATAGAACTTAAAATTAACTCAGGTTTTTTTGTCATTTCCTTTGTGGTTACATTGAAAGGGATTTAACCCATAAACCTCATCTCTATCCACACCCCAATATCATTAGGGCACAAACTCCAGATGATGAAAATATCCTTTCGTCAGCCTGAAGTAAGATAAAAATATGAATAGGGATCGCCATCATAGTTGCTAAAAACGTGTTTGCCAAGCAACAGTTTTTGTGATTTTTGGTCCCCTATTAGACGCATTGGGGAGGTTCAAATCCTTCATTTTTCTCAAGCAACTCAACAAGCCCTGTTTGACAATAAACTCATGTCACATATGATATTTCAATTTATGAGCTGGTCAACCAAAACCAAGGCACAAATTATGGAATTGTAAGACGTTCAAAATATCATGTGGAGCCCACACCATTAAAAGGGTCCCACAAATCACACTAAAGTAAGGTGGATATGTGGGTTTTTTTTTTTTTTTTTTTTTTTTTTGGTTGATAGAGATTCTGACTTTGACCAGCGCATGGATCTGCGTTTGCCACATAAGTAACCAGCACATGCCACTATGTGGGGGGCATTTTTCGCACCTTTGAATGGCAAAGCAGAAGCTTCAAAATGAGGAAAAGCAAGAAAAATAAAGACAACGCGGAAAACAAGAAGTGATTGGGAAGGGTCCCGGTCGAGCGAATGTGTATGGGCACCTAAAAAAAGAAAGGCAAAAGCAAATGGACTTCTTGCCCACTAACGTGGTCATATATATCTATCCACTCTAATACAAGTTTTACACACTATAATAAACTTGTGTGTGGGCCTCTATTTTCTTTGAGCAATGCAAGTGAGTAGTCTTCTTTTTGGGAATGGTCGTTTCACGTTTGCGCGTGAATTAGCTTGCAAAGTCTTAAACCCAAGATCATGCCTATTCGACATGGGTTTCTTGTAGTTCATTTATGTGGTTAATGATAATATTTGAATATGCATCGTTTGACTTACTTCATCCCAAAATTCTCATTTGGACTAACATGGACCCACGTTGTTATTGACCAATAAAAATTCACTACTCAATTAATGCTAGACAACCTCAACAATGAGATATTATTGGGATTATACTATTTCATCTATCTATTTCACTCATATTCTTTTGCCCATCCATATATGATAGTTTTTTTTTATTCTATAGTGGATCTCACATAATTGCTTTCACCTATACACTTTTAACACATAAGATGAGTGATAAAGGTTGATGGCAAAAGATGGGTGAAGTAGTATTTTTCCATATTATTACAAGTGACAAGAGTCATTTCTCTAAAAGGCATAATCACCTATTATTGATATGACACGATGATCATGTTTTTTTAATTAGTACGGAATGAATGAGAATAAAACCCGATTTCATACTCGAAATAATTTGGAATAGAAACTAAGGAATTTGAAATAGTTGTCCAAATATATTGTTTGATTTCATTCCCATTTAAATTATCTCATCCAAACACGGTTTATGTGTTGCATCCAAGCATGTTGATTCAATTCTATTCATTCCAATTCAACTAAACAAACATGACCTATGTGTTTCTGATAATCTTGTACAAGAATCTTATTATTACTTTATTCGTTTACAAAGATCATTCTTGATTATGCTTTAATTGTGGGTTCGTGTTTCCCCTTTTTCCTTAAATTCTTTTCTGCCAATGTTAGAGATACCTTAATCCTCTTTACGGTTAAAAGGAAAGTGTTAAAGGGGTGTGGCCAAGAATTCGAGAACAGGATCTATTCTCTCATCCTTTTCATGTGCATCTAAACCACCTCTGCTTGGTTGGTTAGAAAACCGAGGAAAAGAGAAGAAATTGAAATTTTAGAGAATCTTTTACTTTCTACATTTTTTTTTAATTTTTTTTTTCCTTTTTGCACTGAGTTCGTTCAAACGAATGCGCTAGCCTCATCTCTCTTGCTATGAGTTCTCTCATTCTTTCAACTATTATGGATACACAATTTAAGACTTGTTACTTAATCAACTTTGTTACATTGATTCCATCTTATTGGTATGATTTAAGCGAAAAATATGTTAGAGTTAAAATAAGTCTATAAGTCTATATGTGTGCCCTTAAGATCACCTGAGAAGTAATTTACTCAAGATGTGCGCAACTGACCCAAATATTTTGATCGTCAAACTAAAAAAAAAATGCCACTCAAAATAAAGAATGTTGGTCGAAAATTATAAATGAGAGGGAATGTCATTCTTTCATTAGTACATGTGGTTAAATAATATTCTCATTTTGTAATGAAATTTTTTACATGGACCAATAAGCCACACCTCATATGGCATACGGGTAGCATGTACATTTAGGATAGGCTAGGAGTTTGATTCTTCTCCATGGTGGAGGGGAAAAAAATTTATTTATAGAATCCTTAGAAGTTTCTCTATCTAATAATATAACATACATTTCAGGAATCACATGATATATCTTAAATAGGGAAAGAACTCGTCAATACAAATATGAAAGACACCATCATGGCAACTTCTCTCTTTTTGGTTTCCCTTAAAATAGAGAGGTTGGAAAAACCTTGTACACCCACTTTGTTTAGTTGTATTCTCTTTTCTTTTTTTTTCTATAGGTCTTAGGAACCATAGAACATGTAAAATTTCGTACTTTATTCCCATTCGTTTCTAACGGTGAGACAAAAAATCAGACCCAAAGATAGACACAAGCTAAATCAGTGCCCAAGACAAGATTCTTGGAAGAAAAAAGGAAAAGGGAAATACTGCTTCAAACAAGACCTGTGAATTCATGGTTCAGAAAACTAAAAAATTTACCTTTTATAGTTTTTCGACAATAGAATGCTATTTTTAACTTGAAGGGTTCAATCCCAGTCTGCCTACCAGAAAAGCATGCCGGTAAGTATCATTACAAGGAAGCGATGCATTTTCCAGCAACAGTTAGAAAAAAAAAAAAAAAATGGCTTACCTGACGGTCCATAATTACCTTTTATACACAGGCAACATTTTTAAAATAGGTATACCTCACATGTCTTTTCGGTCCAATTATCATATTGTCATACTAACCGAAGTCTGAAAAAAAATGGAAAAAAGAAGTTCTAGGAAAATGCAATTCAAGCAAGGCTGGAAAAGGGAATTACGAGTTAGGAAGGGCATAGAAATAGTACGTGGGTAGGCAATGACTTGTCGACGGTTTGTTCCCCCCAAAATTCCACATGTTTGGCCACGTTTTCAATGTCACCTGCTTCCCCATGGACGAGCCTGTTTTCACAACTTTAACCACGTGTTCCTCCTATTTGACAAACAACCATCATTTGAAAAATGGAATTTCTCATCCTCATGCTGAACAGCTAATAAAGATGGACCCAAAAACAGGAGATTCATCATGGAACAATTTGTTTCCCGGCTTCCAGCTACTAACCCATTTTCCACCAAAAACCAATTCGTGAAAGGTAATTTACAGAAACATCAGGAAGATGAACTACTGACACAAAATCCGTAAAAAGGACACAAAATCTGTAAAAAGACCATTACTCAGTATTCGTCCTGTGAAGCAAGGAGCTGAATAATGTCCTCAACTTTGGGTTTTTTTAAACAAAATAGTGGCACAACTCAAGACTCGAATCATCACCTTTGCGTTTGATAGCCCGAAACTTTTATCATTGCACCAGAAAATCTCTCTAAAAATATGAGATTGTGTACGTGTAGTGTAAGTTTGAGAGATGGTTAAAATGGCAAGAGCTTGAAAGGAAAGCATAAACAGAGTAATTCCTACAACACGTCTGGACAATTTCATTTGGCAAACATTCTGCATGTCATTTCAGAAGGAACAAACTTGGCTTAAGAAAGTCAGCAAAAAACCACCCCCTACCTCACTCAGAAAGGAAAAGCAATAAAGGCCTAAAACAAACTCAAACATGTCCGACCACATATATCTCATCAACCAAATAGAGGATTGATCCTAAAGCAGCAACCACCATGTGGAAAATCATGCGTATGATGCACAAATTGGGATGGAAAGGGAATATGTATAGCCAACAAAATAAGAGAAACGATCATCTAAAACAAAACAAATTTATCAGCTTCTTAATAGAGAAACAATGGTAGAGTCGGATGGAATTACAAATTTAAATCACCTTGCAAGAATACTTATGACAGAATATGTATACTATTTATAAACAAAAACACAAGAAAATTTGCTGCCCTACTTGGTCAATAGGTAGTTATTTTTCTACTTCTAGCTGACATTGCTGTTCCTTTTAGGATCCCGTGATGTATATCAAAACCTCGGCAGAAGATACTTTGGAATGGGTTCTTCACTACATATATTACGCCTAAGAACTATGTTAAATATGATTCTCAAATTACCCAACTGACGACAACGATTGTAAGGAGTTGGATTCACGGGAAAATGCTGCGATTAACCTTTCCTTCGTCAGCTGTTCAGACCCTTGAGACTTGATTACAAAGGTATGGAACACAGTATCGTTCCCAGCAGCAAGTTTGGACTCAACGACGTTGATCTCTGCCTCTTTGAATGCTTGGATGACTCTTGATACTGGGTGGGAATCCAAAGGGCAGCTCACCCTTACAATAACCTCATCGTGGGTAGCTTGAATATCAACATCGGGACCTCGGTTTTGATTTTCTGCACTTGGGCTAGCCTCCAAAGACAACGCATCTCTCGAAGTGCTCCCAAATTTCTCCCTTTCTGATTCCATGTCTTTGAGCTTCCTCTGAAGCTCGGTGATATAAGAAATGGCATCTCCCAGCAAGGAGGCTTTGTCCATCTTGGAAATATTGGGCACAACAGCTCGTAATGCATAGAACCGCTGGTTCAGCTTCTCGCGCCGCTGCCTTTCTGCCTCCACGTGATTGAGGGGTTCTTCTCTTCCATTTGCAGGCTTACGGCCCCGTTTACGCGGCTTCCTTTCATCGGCTGGGCCAGTCCTGTCTTCCTTGCATGAAGCCTCAACATCTGAATGCTCTGACTCAACACTAATCGGCCTGGCAATCACGGACGGCCTTGATGCCGCCCCAGCAAAATCAATTTGCATTTGCACCTGCTTTTGAGGTGGGAATTGATTCAACCGAAAATCTTCTCTAACTCCATTGACAAACTCCTGTAGATTATTTACCGGGGATGGAGAACTGTAAATTTCTGCAGTGCTCCCCTGTTTCACACCATGAATTTGCGTCCAGCTCGAACCATGAATACCATTTCGAGTGTTTGGAAACGGAAGCCGGTTTCCGTTGGGGTAGACTGCCCATGGTCTATCTTCCAGCTTTCTAATAGCAAGTTTCTCCCTGAAATGCGAATGACCCGAGTTCAAATCCTGCCCAAAAATCTTGGGAATCCCCTCCGTTCGCTCCACAATCCCCAAATTGGCAAAAGCGCTATTTTCATCTCTCCTCTCGTTCATCACTGGTGAGGCTGCCATTGGCTTGACCCTGACGAGTGGCGAATTTGTTGAGAAGGATGACCTTATCGAATGCAGAAGCTCTAAGTCTTCCGGAATGAATCTCACTGACCCCAATTCAAGTACTCCAGCATCGGTTGGGATTAGAACAATGGTCTGAATTCCAGCAGATTTCGCAAGGAACGATCGGACACAGTAATCTGATGAAGATTTTAATGCATTCGAGAGCCAAACATGCTTCCCAGATCCAAAACACTTCCCTGGGCCGCCTTCCCCTCGAGGAAATGAGAAGTACATCGACGCAAGGAAAAACATCTCCGTATCGGTAACCCTATCCAATCCATAAGCATAACAATCCTCATCCGATCCCCCGAACAATGTGTGGAGTTTCTGAAGGACCCTTTTCCTCATCTTTTGCTGGGTCTCATCCTCGAGCCGTAGATTGAGAATTCGGACAATTTCTGATCCTTCCCCCTCCTTGGGCTCCCTACACGACCCATCCCCCCACCCTAAAGCCCAATCCCCAGCTTTCGACCGCGAAATTTGCCAGAAGATTGCATAGTTCCAGCTAAAATTCGCCGCGTTTGGACGCTCCACGAGATCCGAAAGCTTATTATGCAAATTCTCATCATTCCCTAAAGTCATTAACGCTCCTTCCGTCGATACAGAGCTAGATATTAAGTAGTCGAAAGCCCTAGTGCCTAAGACCGCAGCTACCATGGCTTTATCCTCATCATTCCACACCCCACCTCCCATACCCACCTCAGTTTTCATTCCTAAACCCCAAAACAACAATACCCACCAAACAAAAGCCTTGGAATCTCAATACCCAAATGAAATCTCGGACCCCAAACACCCCCGCAATGAAAAAAAAAAAAACCCTGTTTGTTTCCCTAGAAACTTAAATCCAATACATTAAACAAAACAACAAAAACCAACCACGGCTCATTTTCATACCCCACCATATCTAATAGTTTTCAGATCTCTCATAGACTCTACATCCAACTTATCAACAAACCAAAACCCAGAAAAAGAAAAAGAAAAACCACAATTAATCAAAGAAACCCAACAATTCGTAAAGAAAATACACACCAGTTCATGGGAATCACGGTGGACACACAATGGGTTGTGGGCACAGCAGCAAAAGCAGCAATCTTTAGTACTGTGAAAAGAGGCAAAAGAAAAATTCCCGGGAAAGTGACAGTTCCAATGGAGAGATGTTTCCCGGAAACCAAACGATCGGTTAAATCCCAGAAACAAAAAACAAAGGACCTTTTCTTTCTCTCTTTGTAGCAAAGTAATAAGGCGAGAAGGAGAGAAGGAGGCAGGTTTTGTTCTGCTCTCTAAATCCTTAAACCGCAGATATTGGGAACCATGGTTAGTAGGGGGGTTAGGGTTAAAAAGTAACCACGGTTGGAAAAGAAAAGGGTTAAATGGTTGGAGGTTGAGAAGTAGTCGGCAACGATTTTGTGTAGTTTGTTGTTTTTAATTAAATAAGGTTTACACACACCTGGGATTACTGTTAAATCATGGGACATATTAAGCACAGTTTTATTATGATGATGATTTTAATGAGAAATGCTTCTTTGACAGCTGGTGACATGGAAAGTGTGTGCGCGTCTGTGATTTTCATGGTAAATAGCTACACCCGATAACTACAACAACATAAGTACCATCTCGCTGGCCTTTGATACGTATTTATTATCATCTATTTTACCTATATCCTCTCTTCTATTTATATGTGATAGTTTTTTTATATTTCATATTAGACCTCGTATGATTATTTTTACTTATATATTTTTTACACATAAAATAAATAGTAAAAATAGGTGACAAAAAATAGGTGAAGTATGTGATGACCTGGCATGACAAAGTAGTATTTTCCTATTGTGAATTAGGATAAATGGTTCGTCATTTATTACTAGAAAGGCACGTTTTTTTTTTTTTTTTTTTTTTTGGGGGGGGGGGGGGGGGGGGAATCGGTGGTATTTACCCTGAACCTTAATCTCCTAATATCAAATATGGATATCAATGTTTTTTTTTTTTTTCTACAAGTATGAACCCAAAATCACTCACTCAATAAGTGACGAAAATACCACCAGGCTATCATGCATGTTGATGATCAATGATCTCGTAATATGGTCTATTGGTAAGGTTAAGTGTTGAGTAAATTTCAATTTTTTTTAAGGGCAAATTGCATATTATAAGGTTCAAAGTTTGAGTTAAGTTTTACTTTAGGGTTTAAAATTTAAATTGCGTCAATTTAATACCCGAATTATCAATTGAGTTGCAATTTGGGGTCTATTGCCAAAATTTTATGTTTTATCCTTACTTTGTCCTTTTTATAGGTTTGAAAACCCTATTTTACCCTTATCAACATCTAATAAACTTTTATTATTTTGAACAGATATGAATCACTCTTATTTTCTTTCTCTTTCAATATTACTCCTATCAACATCTAACAAATCTCTATATTTTTCATTTACAAAATCACAAATCTAACGGCAAAGTGATTCAGATCTGATCAAAATATAAAGATTTATTGGATATTGATAGGGGTAAAATAGGATTTTCAAACCCACAAAAAGAGCAAAGTAGGGATAATACAAAAAAAATCTGATAGCAAGTCCTAAACTACAACTCAACTAATAATTTGGGTACTAAATTGAAACAATTTAAATTTTGGACCCTAAAATGAAATTTGACCCAAACTTTAGACCCTCAAGTGCAATTTTCCTTTTTTTAAAATATATATACAGAGTATGCTTCAATTTTTTTATTTTATATATATATATATAAATTATGAAAATTTTGGCATAAAAAATTAGAAAACATACAAAGACAAACATATATGCATGTTAAACTTTGTATGGCAAACGTAAATTATTTTAAAACTTACATATATACAAATATTATACAGGTATAATACACATATTTACTAACAAGATTTTGAAAGAGATAAGAATTTTGAAATTTCTATGATCGTTTAGTAACAAGGATGGAGATTTGAAATTTCTAAGGTGAAGTTGAAGGGTGGGTTTATATTATTTCTACTATTTCCATGCTCTTATCATGCTTGACTTTATACCACACAATTGTCATTAGAGGAGGCATGATTTAAGATAAGAACCATTTGCAAAGCCTTTATACCTATGTATTTAAGGGTAAATTATCACACCCCCAAACCCAAAATAAATAAATCTAAGGGTGTGAATTCAAATTCAAATTTTATAAATAAAATCATTCAGAATCTTTCGATTATCTATAGAGCAACTCCAAAAATTAGATTAAATCACAACGCTAATAGTCATCTAATACAAAAGTATATAAATAAATAAATCCTCCAAATAAAGCTTAAGTTGATCACGTTGCCTGAAACCCTAAACACATCGAGTTAACTATCTATCTACTGATCACTGATCTGAAAAATAATTATAAGGGTGAGCATAATATACATGAGAATAAGCCAAGCCAATCGCACGAATATTTTCAGAAAATCAGTTTATACAAATCACATGCTTTTCAATAAAAATCTATTCTAAAGATTTATCAATAAAATATTTAGAATCCATTAAAACCATTATTTAGATACTTCAAAAATTTGCATCAGAGAATAGATCAGAAACTAATTTTTATAATTTCATATCATAACAAAATAATTATATTTGAACTCTGGTTAACCATACAAATAATTCAGACAGATTGATCCGAAGGTCAAGATGGTGCTCCTATCAAGAGGAGACTAAAACAAAGTATTGGTACCAAAGATCAGTATTATCCCATACTGATGGGGGCCAGAGCATTGAACGAAAAGGAAAGGCCAATAACTTAACCCCTACTGATCAGGGCCAGACATCAGACAGCCAAATCAGAGCTCTAAATATATTCAAAATTCAATTGTCAAATCAGAGATATTAATTAAACATACTTTCATACATCAGTCATTTAAATCAAAGAATCATTTAAAACAAAGTAATGAATAAATATATTTTGCTTGGCTTATGGAATACATTTTCGGATTAATACAAAAATTGATTGCATAATACGATTAAAATAATTTATTTCATAAAAAGAAAGCGGCATCTCATACTCCCACTTACCTCAAATTTGTCCTTCAACAATCCGAATGAAAATAGCTTCTGACCCTTCGAATATTCAATCTGGACCCAATATTTGTCATGTACCTAAAATCTCAAACTCTCAAAATATGCAAACAAACTCACAAAATTCACTCTCAACTCCTAAACTCTTTTGACAATCAGTACCCCATAAATAAAGATCTCTCTTATTCTTAGTTTTCTCCTCTCATTCATCATCTTTCTCAATATACTAATAATTATGCGTACAATAGTTTGTGTATATGTAGATACAAGGAGACATACAGGAGTAGGAATGAGAGTCCCGTGTAAAATGGACTTCCAATCCATATAGGTTGGTTATTTTTAGTTTTCTTTTCTTATTCAAATTCTATTACAAAAATCAATTTTAATCCACAGCACTAAAATTTAATTAATTATATAAATCTCTAAAAATGCGGGGTATTACATAAATACCCAATTATTTACAACAAGAGAGGCAAGTTGATGGCCAACAACCTCTTAGTATGATTTATTTTTTATTTTTTATTTTTTGTTTGACAGTCAAGGTGTCTAGGCCAACTTACGCGCACCTCGACTAAATCACTCCCCGAGCGATCTTAAGGGTACACTCCCCTACATCGGCCTAGTGCATTCAAGAATTAATTCCTGAAATGCTTCCCAAATGAATCAAACTCAAGTTAATAAAATAGAGGGTTGTCTTCCTATTAACTAAACTAACTCCTTTGGTGTATATACAATATTTTTGAAGTAACTGCTAATGGTCTCTATCTCTTTAAGAAGTGAAATCAAATTTCTTTCCCTTCCTTTTTTTTTTTTTTTTTTTTTTTTTTTTTGGGGGGGGGGGGGTGGGGATCTAGTGTTGTTGAACAAGGTCAGATTTCTTTAAATTTCCTTTCCAAATCTTTAAAGTAATTTCTACAGATTTGAAACTAATCCCTCATCGAATGTGAACTTACCCATTACTAATCCCCTCTCTAATGTGAAATTTCCTACTTTATCAAATATCAACTGTCGAATCCTCAAATATTGGTTCATCAAGCCAAAAGTAGTGTGGGGATGAGCCGTGTAACTTTTAATGAAATTTATGAATGTCTTAAGACTTTTGTTTAATTGCACTTATATACTAGACTTTTGTTTAATTGCAATTATATATTAGTCAAGAATAACCTATTTGAGTTGCTGATAAAATAAAATAAAATAAAATAAATCCTGTTTGAGTTTGGAAGTCTAGTGCTTTCACTGGATAGCTTTGGTCATAGCATTTTATCCCACTAAGACTAATCTGATGGTGAAATGTTGAGTGGTTTATACGACTGAAAAAACATGTGTGTTTTGTTTTGAGAACAATAATATTTACACGAAGCTATTTTTAGGTTAGTATCTCATTCTTAAAGCATTTCCAACAGACTAGCTATTTTAACTTTTTAGTTAAAGTTGGGAGTAGTATCATCTCCAAAAGGCTAACTATCCAACTCTCTAAAATAACTAGCCATTTGAAGTTCTCCAAATATAGTTAACCATCTCTGACTCTCTTAACTAAAATAGAGAAAAAATAACTAGCCCACTAAGGAAAAAATAGCTAATCCTATTGGAACCTTCAATTAAATGGGAGGTATTCTATTTTAACTAATCCTTTTGGAAAACCCTTAGACTCCCTTACCTAAATAAGAAAGAGCACTTATCAAATTCTCCAAAATAGAGAAAAAAATAACTAGCTCTATTGGAAAATGCTCTTATGCTGTCAATCTATCATCAATCCAAATTTTAGCTATTCATCTTTGTCTAAGGTAATAAAAAAATGGATATTTCCATATAATTCCATCAATCTGTAGAATTCTTTGGCTGTTGAATCTTGTTTCTTATTGTTGGACATTAAAACCTTTAAGATATATGAGTACAAAAAATTCTTAAGATACCAAATAAGTCACATGCTTTTCTTACCACGTCGATCTATGATAAGTTAAAATTAAGGGTAAATTACAAGATCTTTCCTTTGATGTTTGGTTCTTTATCATGTAATTCTCATAAAGAAAAAATAGTTGTAATGCATTCCAGACACTTTACAAATTTAACAATTAGCGCCATCGTTAATCTTCATTCATGAAATTAGCTAGCGGTTACATGACATTTTCCCATCTAATTTCATGAAAACCGATTAATGATGGTGCTAATCGTTAAATTTGTAAAGTGTCATGGGACACATTACAACCATTTTTTCGCTAAGAGGATTACGTGAAAAAAGGCATACAAATTAAAATAAGGGGGTTGTTTTCCCCCTTATTTTCAAATTAAAATAAGGATTGTGAAATATTTCCATGTTAGCCAATATAAATATGGCATACAAAGTACCACTTTATTTTTTATTTTATTTTTTTACAATTAATAGAATTTACCCTTATCTCTAATCCCTCATATCATTAAATGGGTACCACTTTATATTTAAACAGATAAATTCGCAATCAGTGACTAGTTACTATGGTTGCCTCTCAATCAACTATCAATTTATAAAAAATAATTAAAAAAAAAAATCTCATTTTTCTCTTTAAAATATAATTTTATTCTTATTCTTTTACCATATTCAATGCTGTTTTCTCAATCACAAAAGGTATATCAACAAAATTCCTTTTTTTTTTTCCTTCTCTTAAGGGCAGGCATCAATCAAGCTTATCTTTAAAATTAATCAACACAGAGTTGGCAGTGTCTTTGTTTGTGTTGAGTGGATTGGTTAATATAAAAATCTGAATACCCCAATAAATAATAATAATTAATATATATATATATATATATATATATAGATAATAACAATCAAGTGAGCACGTATTAATACAAGTTATATCAGCCTCGCATTGGGAGTTATACGTCGTGTATTAGTGGATTACGGAATACAACTCTTAATATATGGTGTTGATATAAGTTAGGTGAGCATGTGCTCAACTGATCATCACCGTTTATATATGTAAAGCTATTATCTCTTAATTTTCTTACTTATTACTTCCACCATCCCACAAAAATAGGGTATTTTTGCTACTTTTTTTTCTTTTTGTTAAAATGTTTTTCCACTTTGAAAATTCAAATCATCAATTTTTTTAACTTTCCTATACTACGTACTTTCAACACAAAACCCAATATCAAGTAGGGAAAGGTATTTTTAGAAAGATTAAATTTAAAAAGTAACATATCAATGCAATAATAATTTTTCTTAAACTATATGTTCTATCAAACTTGACTTATTTTTATGGGACGAAGATATTACTTTTTAATAAAGATGGGCTAGTGTAAAAATATTATAAATAAAAAAAAAGTGGTATTATATATCTCAAAATTTTCCAACTTATTACTATTTAATAAACATGGGCCCGTTGTCCCAAAACATAAACACAACCAAGGATATGATTGAATGGTCTTAATATTTTGTTAAAGGTCAGCTCACAACATGATGCTAAAAGTTTAAGCAAAAGGAAATCCTAGGAGTCCAACATAGTTACTCCTCCAATGAAGTTTGACGTAGTTTAAGGAAGAATTATAGCCATAATTAAAATACACCCTGGCCCTTAATTGAGTAGAATCTAAGGCAAACAAAAGTTTACAAAAATGATTCCAAAACCAACAGTCACAACTCCCTATCTGCCTATGATAATATCTTCTTAGGTAATATAGGACGGTTCGGATTGCTACTCCATTAGGAGACATCTATTTATTCTTTGGTGATGTTACAGCCAAAATCAACCCCTCACACTAAGCCAATCATTTGTCATTTGTGGGGTTTACAAGAGTGTCCCAAACAAGGCTTTGCTTTCATTAAATTTGATTTCTCATTTTTATTCGGAGGAATTATATATTAATCCAACTACGGGAAAATAATTACAGTCAGTAGTCATTTCTATGAATTTAGGAGTTATTTGTATTGAACTGTAATTATTTACCTAAAACTAGATCAATAATTTCCCTTTTTAATTTCCCATTTTTATTTTCCTTGCATGGCCTTGGGCTTTGGCTTAGGTGGTAAAGAGATTGGGTTATTGGGGTTTTTTTTTATTTTTTTATTTTTTATTTATTTTTTATATGAGGATGAATCTTCTCAACCTATCTTCCACAACTTCAGAATCGATACCTAATGCCGTTAATTGGAGTAGAACAGAGAAGCAAACCTCATATGTGTGCACCAGCCTTACAATACACACACCAGTAAGTTATAGACTTGCACAACGGCGGTAATTAATACCCATACCCAGATTCAGGAATTAGTTACTTGTCAATTGGTATGTCCTACCAACCTTTACTGCACTTAACCTCAGAGTTGATATTCCGACCATGATTATTGGGTTGGGTGGGTAATCGGGTATTTTCGACCTTTGCAACTAATTTGGTATGTTTTTTTCTCCCTCTTTTAAGATGGAGGTTGAGAGTTCTAAATTTGATCTTTAAAATGAAAATATTGGACCAACTGGTCAGGTGTCGGGTTGGTACCTAACCCAGGAAAAAAAAGGTTGACACTAGGGATTTATTTAGCAATTTTAGAAAGTGGGCTAGGTTAATTTTACATACATTTAATTATTTGGTTTTGTAAGAAACTAACCGAACAATTTTTTGAAAAACGACTCCTCTTCCTTACCTTTTCTTGAAAGAAAAATGATGCCCAGACTAAATTTGGTTTTATTAACTCTTTAATAGAAGGATGGGATAAAAGCGCTTATTGTAAAGAGCTCAGGCCATGTTTACTTTCTAATTTTTAATTTTTGATTTCTTACCGACATAAATCTTTGATCTAACTAATCATTTGATATATAGGCAAAGTCATTGCGTACTTTATATCAATTAACGCCTCAAAAAATTCTTGATTGGTAACTGACTCTCTAAGAGAGAGTGGGAAATCGAATTCAAAACTTTTCACTTATTGAAGCATAGGTATGAAAAAAACATTGATTATCACATATTGGAATTAAGTACATTAAAATTTGAATCATATACCAACTTATTCTTAATTTGCCAAACAGTCTTACTATTAAATTTTGCAATGTTAGTATAAAGAATAAATTGGGACAAAACAACTTATGATATTATTACCATTTTTCCCCATCTCTTCCTCTGTCTAAATAGGTTATGGGAGTGCTTGAAGAATTGGTCAAACCATGCCTTGAGTATATTTCTTAACTGTCATCGTTTCATTTAAACTCTTCGCAGTTATCGTTATTTGTGTGGGTATGAAATATCTCACATGAGTTATTAGGAGTTCAAATTTAGACCGAAATCTTGATCTAGTAAATCTTGATATACCCCTAAGGCCCTAAATATATATATTTTTTTTGGGTTATTTTATTATTATTATTTAAGGGGCTTTTTTTAAAAAAATTTTAAATTTTATTTTATTTTATTTTTTATGGTATCATATGAGTGAACAAAGAAGAACTTCCATGTAATTGTGACATAGGTCAAGTGGTGTTATGGGCTAATTAGAGTCGAGCAAAGTGAAATTATGAAACCAAAAAGTATATTAATAATTTTATTTTACTTGACTCATATACCCGTTACACCACATAACCGCTTCACAGTTGTATGAAAGTTTTTCTGAGAGTGAACAAATGTGATTATACGGTTTCAATGTTAACCATACAAATTGTTTGCACTTTTTTTTTTCTTTTTCTGGTTTTGGCCTTTTATGCCAAGTATATCAATTGGTGGTCAAAGCGAAGAAAGGCATTCCTTCAAGATTATAGCCAACCAAATTGTACACACTTTTTGAAAAGCATTCCTTCAAGATTTAGCTCTACTCCTGACAAGGTATAAACATCACAAGATTTAGTTCACACTGAAGGGATCATGAAAAGATCTACAACCCACTAATGGCTACCAGAAGAAAATAGTGCTGCTACCCATAAGGGCACTATTATCCCGCCCTCTTTTTTTCCTTTTTTTCATTTTTTTTTTTTTTTTTTTGTTGGTAACATTACCTGGTAAGTACCAACACTTCTCGGATATGATATGCAACGTTATCTACCATGTCAGTTTGATATAATATAGTATTATCATGTTATCCATTAAAATCGCGAGAAGGGATTAGTCGAGATTTGCGTAAGTTAGTCCGAACACCTTGACCGTCCAACTAAAAAAAAAAAAAAAAGAAAAAGTAATGGTAAAAGATTATGCTTTAAGAACAAAGAGTTCATAGTTCAAAATTTTGCCTTTTTTTATCATTATCGAATGCATGTGCTCGTGGATAACTAGTGTAGATCTAGACATTGATAAGAATACATCTAAGAGCATTTTTAAGAGATTAACTATTTTAATATTTTAGTTAAAGTAGAAAGTAACACTATCTCTAAAAGACTAGCTATCCAACTCTCTAAAATAGTTAGACCTCTTGAAACTCTCCAAATATAGTTAGCTATCTTGACTCTCTCAGCTAAAGTAGAGAAAATATAACTAATCCACTAAGAAAAAAATAGCTAATCCACTAAGGAAAAAATAGTTAATCCTGCTAGAACCTTCAGTTAAATAGGGAGTTATCTATTTTAACTGGTCTTATTGGAAAACCTTCTAGACTCCCTTAGCTAAATAAGAAGCAGGACTTATCAAGTTTTCCTAGCTATTTGTTTGCTACTTTAGCAAAAAAAAAAAAAAAAAGCATCTCCAATGACAATAGCTATTTTTTTGCTACTTTAGCTAGTAAAATGATATTTTTTTTTTAATAGTTAACTAGTTATCCAAATGAGTACTCCAAGCGTAATAATTATTTTTAACCTATTTCAAAATTTTTATTAATAATCTTTATTTTTTTTAATCATTTGGCAGAGAGATAAAAAAGAAAATGATGAATAAAGAGAAGACAAATGTCACTTTTTTAACTAAAAATAGTTTAGCTAACCAATGTTGGCTGGCTAAATGTCTAGCTAAATATAGTTAGCTGGAATAAAGATAACTAAAATAGTTAATCATATAACTAGTCTATTGGAAAAGGAAAAAAGTGTTTCAATTAATTAAAATAACTAAGGGGGTTGGATAGCTAACTTATTGGAGATGCTCTAAATTATTTAAATTACATACAAAAAAAATAAAATAAAAATAAACACTAATTATATAAAAACAATTTTATTAACAGCATTCAAACATGAACAGATGTTCTTTTTTAGAATCCCAAATTGAAAAACAAATTTTAAAATTGAAAGAGTTGGTGACACATATAACTTTTATAATTATATATATATATATCCACTTGAAAAAAAAAAAAAAAAAAAAAAAAAAGGAGGAGGAAGGAAGTTTAGATCACCCAAATGCAGAGTGCTATGCGTTAGTGTATGGTTAAATTTGATCCTAGGGTTAATTGGTGATGCAATGATTACTCTTGATTATGAATCGATGAATGTGAACGCGGCCGATTGTTTTCCACGAGCCGAAGACTCGCGTGAGCGCCCTTCACGTTGAGCGATCACGCGTTTTGGACGGCTACATCAGTCCCCCTGCAAAAAAAGAAAAACACGTTTCACACGGCACACGTCATCCACGTGTCTCCCTCAATTCGAGGGGCCCACGTACACGTGTCGTTTTGTGGACTATCTTGGTTTTAACGAACAAAGAGAGAGAGAGAGAGAGAAACGGCCATAAAGCTCGTGAAGAGCACGTGACGCGAACGTGAACCGAGAGTGGGTGGGTGTAAGAAGAACGTGATCTGCATTTATTATTTTCCCTTTTTCAATAAAAATTCGGTATAACGTGTTCGGCGTGTGTGTACAAACGGATGGTAAAACCACGTCGTTTCCTTGATCTGGCATCAGCTTACGTAGCCTTCCCGTCTCTTTTGTGTCAGTTGTTTTGTCGTTTGTTTTTGTTTTTGTTTTTTTTCCATTTTTGTACTCGAATTCAGTGGACGGTGGTGATAGCCATTTTTCCGTACTGATTTTGTACAGTGGACGTGAATCTCAGCCGTTGGATCAAGAATCATTTGACGCGTTGTTACTGTCGTTGATGTTGTCCCACGTTGTCCAGTGGGATGGATTTTGAGGTGGTGCTTGCCGGTGCTACGGAAACTATACCCAAACAGATTAGGCTACAATTGGGGGAGGGTTTATCCTCCAACGTATCATACGTGAAGCAAAAGCTACATTCGAAAGAGATTTTTATTATTTTTATTTTCGTTCACAAGAGATCGAATTTATCTTTATCCTAAACTCTCATTTACTTAATGAAAAATGTTATATACAATATTTTATGTGCCTATGTGTCACCATGCGTATGGATCAAAACTCTATCTTTTTACTGATGTGAGATGGGTGTTATAAGAGATATTGTACGAAAATTGCTTCATAAAGCATCCCCTTAATTAATATTAATTAACGATATGTGGCATAATTGTATTGGTTTGATTATACCATATTAATGGTACATGGCATAATTGTATTATTTCAGCTATACAACATTGGCGTGCCATATAATATACTGGTTATAATAATTTCACCTTGTACTTAATGGCATGTTTTGTTCTGATAAGTGTGGGGTTTTCAAAGATCGTGATTATGTATGGGAGATGTGTATTCTTCTATTAATTAGCTCAAAAAAAGAAAAAAGGGAAAAGGAAAGAAATATAAATATAAATAAATTTTTGTCTTGTGATTTGTTCTGATAGGAAAATTGTGCATACAACGACGATCCTACAATTTTTATTTCCATTTTATTTTGTCTTTTATTAAGTTAAATACCTTTCACTCAATTTTTTTTCCTTTTTATAATAAGATAAAAGATGTTATTAGGCTAATTCAAGAGGTGTACCAATGATTCCTTAGATTTACTTGAAATAGAAGATTCTTTGTCTAATTTATTACTCTTTGACTCTGTGTTGTGGTTAGTTAACAACTAAATTTATCGTAAATATTAATTGATGTAAAGTGAGCATTAGATTTATTTGTTGAGAAAAAAATAGTTCTATCAGACAAGATGAGGGGGAATTTTGGATCACAAAAAATTTGAGGTTATATCTGTCGTACAACATTATTGTACATCTACCACATGACATCCTTGTTTTTTGCAAAGGCACGGCTGCTTGCTTGAGATCCGTAATGAATATTTTGGACAGCTATAGTAGAGTCTTTGGGCATGTTTTTATCGACAAGGGTGCGTCTCAGAGAAATCACTCTATTACTTCTTTTCTTTGTTAGGCATTTCTGAAGGTTCTGCACTTTTCTTGTACCTAGGAGTTCCCATATTCAAAGAGAAGCCTAAGAGGATTTGTTTACAGGGTACTTGCTGATAGAGCGAAGTCTAAATTGGAGGGTTGGCAATGTAAATTTCTTTCTTTGCAGGGAGCGTTCAACTAGTTTAATCCGCCGTTTGTCCAATGCTTTTGCATTCTTTCATGGTTTATGCTCGGCCAAAGGCTCTTCTCAATCAAGCGCAGCTTTTGGTAATGTGACATCTGTCGGAAAATATTGTATTATATTACTTATGTATAATTCTGTCAAAACAGTATGCATATAATAGACGAATGATTTTGAATTACACAAATATACAGAATACAGAATATAAATAGAAACCGAAATAAATTCTGGAAATCCACAAACTTACAGAATACAGAAGATAATAAAACAGAACCGGATTGATCAAGGCTAGCGTTTGACGCTATGTCCTTAAGACAGATTTCGCCCCTCACTTGGCGCTTTGAGTCTCACAGACGTCTGCCTCCCAGGATACAATGATCTGTACGCACAGAAGAAGCACTGCAATCTCTGCGTCTGGCGAACCCACTGTGTCCTTACTCTCTCTCTCAGACAGTACGAAAATTAATTTCTTGATTAACCTCTAATTGACTGCGAAAAGCAGTTTAAATAAACAACCCAGAAGTGACTCTCCAGAACAGTCCAAAAGGCACATTGATCAGGTGTGTCTTTTGTTCATGACTGTTCTGGGTTAACAGACAGACATGACTTAACGGTAATTAATTTAATTAGCAAAAATAAATTTTGCTTAAAAAATAACACACATGGGTCAGTCTTCTTGACCCCACCCGACCCGGCCCGGTTCGGTGCGGAGCGGGCGGGCGCGCGCGTGTGTTTTTGGGTCCAAACCCAATGTTGGCTAGGTCCTCCCTCCTCACAAAACTTGGGTGCCCTTTGGGCCCAAACCATAGGTCCAAAGTATGTGTATATGAATTCACTCAGAATTTCATAGTTATTCAATGTGGGACAAGCCTTATTACCATTCTTCAACCAACTATTCAATGGTGACTTTAGAGAACAATTTCTCATTCACCCATTAATGATTTTGGCCAATTAAATATTCGAATTAAATCTCCACATAGAGATTAACTAATTCCAACATGGACCCACCTCAAATTATACATGGGACCCACATTAATAAATGGCCAATATCTCTAACAATCCCCCACATGAATGGAAATTGGTTGGATATCTATGCAAATGAAAATGCTGACACGAAAGAGAGTAAGTATGGAAAGTCCCTGCATAGGATAGGTGGCTTGTGGCTTTGAACCTTCCCTTATGAAAGACTATCGGATTTGCTGGCTGATTAGTGAACGTGATGTCTTGAACTATTCAGCTGTTTGTGCAAACCAAGACAATAGAATTCACACAGTTCCTTCCCGAACACAGTTTGGTTCTCATGATTGTGTTCATTTTGGCCCTGAACAATTCCTGGTTTCTATGAGTGCTTTAGAGAATATAGCCTTATAATTCTCATAGAAGTGGCCCCTTCTACACTCATATAGGTGATTCTTATTAAGAGTATCCTGCTATACCCCACTTGGATTTCCAATATATAAGAACCATTAAAAGCTTAGCTTATCCTTGTACACGCTACAGGCATCACTTTTTCATCATAGGAATAGGTAGAAGAGTTATCTCCTAAGTGATTCCACTAAGTTACACACAATTCGGTTGTCCCTTTGAACCTAGTTCTTGGGATCTCCAGTCAGCTAGGTTGGGTTGCCATTATGGTAACTTTTAAAATATAGTAGGCTTTAAGCCCATTCCCCTCGATGAACAATATACTTGCTCTCTAGTCAAACCTTTCGTTAACGGATCCGCAATATTATCATTTGACTTTATATAGTCAATGGATATAACTCCACTTGAGAGCAATTGTCTAACGGTATTGTGTCTTCGACGAATGTGTCGAGACTTACCATTATACATATTATTCTGTGCCCTTCCAATAGCCGATTGGCTATCGCAATGTATGCAAATTGCTGGCACAGGTTTTGACCACATTGGAATATCTTCTAGGAAATGACGAAGCCACTCAGCTTCTTCACCAGCTTTATCTAAAGCTATAAATTCCGATTCCATTGTGGATCTTGCAATGCACGTTTGTTTGGAAGATTTCCAAGACACCGCTCCACCTCCAAGTGTGAAGACATATCCACTTGTTGATTTAGAATCTTTTGTATCAGATATCCAGTTTGCATCACTATACCCTTCAAGTACAGCTGGATATCCTGTGTAATGTAATCCATAATTTAGAGTATATTTCAAATATCTGAGTACTCTAACTATTGCCTTCCAGTGGTCTGGCCCTGGGTTACAAGTGTATCTACTCAATTTACTAACTGAGTATGCTATGTCAGGTCGTGTACAGTTCATAACGTACATTAGACTCCCAATAATTTGAGAATACTCTAATTGAGATATGCCTTGACCTCCATTTTTAGTTAAATGAAGATTTATGTCTACGGGTGTTCTCGCTGGATTACAATCAAATTGATTAAATTTCCTCAGAATTTTCTCAATATAATGTGATTGAGATAACACTAATCCATCGGACGTTCTAGAAATCTTAATTCCTAATATGACATCCGCAATACCCATATCTTTCATGTCGAACTTGCTAGTCAACATCTTCTTAGTAGCTTTAATGATATCATTATTGCTACCTATAATTAGCATATCATCCACGTATAGACAAATTATGACATAGCCATTCGTAGTCTCTTTGACATACACACACTTATCACATTCATTGATTCTAAATCCATTTGACATTATTACTTTGTCAAATTTTTCGTGCCATTGCTTAGGTGCTTGCTTTAAACCATATAATGATTTAACAAGCCTGCAAACTTTCTTTTCTTGTCCTGGAACAATGAACCCTTCTGGTTGTTCCATATAGATTTCCTCATTTAATTCACCATTTAAGAATGCCGTTTTAACATCCATTTGATGTATTTCAAGCTTATGCACAGCTGCAATAGCTAATAACATCCTAATAGACGTTATTCTTGAAACTGGTGAATATGTATCAAAATAGTCTACTCCTTCTCTTTGTCTAAATCCTTTGGCTACAAGTCTCGCCTTGTATTTATCAATTGATCCATCTGCTTTCATCTTTCTCTTGAATATCCATTTATATCCAAGAGGTTTATTCCCTGGTGGAAGGTCCACCAATTCCCATGTATGATTTTGCATAATGGATTCAATTTCGCTATTTACAGCTTCTTTCCAAAGGGGTGCTTCTGGAGTGGACATAGCTTCCTTGAAGCTTTGAGGTTCATTTTCTAACAAATAAGTTAGAAAATCCGAGCCATAGGATTTTGAAGTCCTAGCCCTTTTACTACGTCTAGGCTCATCTTCACGATCTTTGTCTATAGACTTTTGGTCTTGATCGTGACTAGTCGTAGTCTCATAAGTTCTTTTGAGAGAACTTGTCTCATGTGTAGGATTGCATGGAAATATATTTTCAAAAAATGATGCATTCCTAGATTCAATTATGGTATTCACATGTATATCAGAAATTTCAGATTTATGAACAAGGAATCGATATGCACTACTATTATTAGCATAACCAATAAATACACAATCAATTGTTTTTGGTCCTATCTTAACTCGTTTAGGAATCGGAACCGCTACCTTGGCTAAACACCCCCACACTTTCATGAATTTATATGAAGGTTCTCGACCTTTCCATAATTCATAGGGTGTTTTGTTTATAATTTTGTGAGGTATTTTATTAAGTATATAATTCGCAGAAAGCACTGCTTCCCCCCACAAGTTCTGAGGTAAACCCGAACTTATCAACATAGCATTCATCATTTCTTTTAAGGTTCTGTTTTTGCGTTCGGCAATTTCGTTTTGTTGTGGTGAATAAGGTGCAGTGGTTTGGTGTATAATGCCATGGTTTGAACAAAATTCACCAAATGGATCGGATTCATATTCACCACCTCTATCATTTCTTAGAACCTTAATATTTTTACTAAGTTGATTCTCAACCTCATTTTTGTAATGTATAAACATTTCCAAGGCTTCATCCTTGCTTCTTAGCAAGTACACATAACAATATCTCGTGCAATCATCAATAAAAGTAATAAAATACTTTTTGCCTCCTCTAGTTTGAACAAATTTCAAATCACAAAGATCCGTATGGATCAATTCTAGAGGTTCAGTACTTCTTTCAATAGAATGAAAGGATGTCCTAGTTAATTTTGATTCCACACATACTTCACATTTATGATTAGGATCAATATTAAACTTAGGCAAATATTCCAAGTTCATTAATCCACGCAAAGAACCATAATTTACATGTCCTAGCCTACCATGCCATACATTAGATAACTCAACAATATAAACAGAATCTGTGTTTTTATTGATCTTAGAAACAATAGTCATTACATTCATCTTAAAGAGCCCATTGCTCATGTATCCTTTCCCCACATACATCCCACTCTTACTAAGTACAAACTTATCCGACTCAAGGACTAATTTGGAACTAATATTACTCAACAATGATTCCAAAATAGAATTCTTGCGAATGTCCGCCACATGTAGCATATCATTGAGAGTAAACTCTTTCCCTTGTTAGTATTCTGCACTTGCTCCACTATAGCATTAGACTCCATAGTAATTTTACCGTTATTCTTCTCAGAATTTCGGTAATCTTCTTCAATCCTTAATCTCACGATTAAGTCTTCAAGGCTCATCTCTTTGTTCTTGTTCTTCAAACGATTTTTGAAATCCTTCCAAGATGGTGGTAATTTTTCAATTATTGCAGCAACTTGAATGGATTCACTCAATGTCATACCTTTCGCATGAATCTCATATAAAATCGAAAGAAGCTCTTGAACTTGAATAATAACAGACTTGGAGTCTAACATCTTATAGTTAAAGAATCTGCCCACAACGAATTTCTTCATTTTGGCATCCTTTGAATTGTACTTTTTGTCCAAGGCGTTCCATTGTTCCTTCGCTGTCTTGATTGGACTATACATATTATACAATATGTTGTCCAAAGCACTAAGGATGTAGTTCCTGCACAAGAAATCAGAATGCTTCCATGCCTCCATCGCCGCAAAGACGTTCTTATCGGTCTCACCTTCTTTAAGAACAGGGGCATCTTCATATAGAAGTTTAGCCAAATTCAACGTAGTGAGATAAAACAACATTTTAATTTGCCATATCTTAAAATCTACACCATTGAATTTCTCTGGTTTCTCTCCATGTGCAGGAGCAGGGGCCATAGCCACAACGGGCGGCACAACATTGGTACCCTCACTTGCCATTTCTGTTGTACAGAAATGCAACCCAGAATGAATATAATAAATACACAGAATTATATAATATAATACAGAATTCGTAATACAGAATATATTCTATATTACGCAGATTATCAAACAGTATTTAAACTGATATATACAAACTATAATTAACAGAATTTACAAAGTAATCAGAAACGGAAATCTGTCTTAAGATTGTCGGAAAATATTATATTATATTACTTATGTATAATTCTGTCAAAACAGTATGCATATAATAGACGAATGATTTTGAATTACACAAATATACAGAATACAGAATATAAATAGAAACCGAAATAAATTCTGGAAATCCACAAACTTACAGAATACAGAAGATAATAAAACAGAACCGGATTGATCAAGGCTAGCGTTTGACGCTATGTCCTTAAGACAGATTTCGCCCCTCACTTGGCGCTTTGAGTCTCACAGACGTCTGCCTCCCAGGATACAATGATCTGTACGCACAGAAGAAGCACTGCAATCTCTGCGTCTGGCGAACCCACTGTGTCCTTACTCTCTCTCTCAGACAGTACGAAAATTAATTTCTTGATTAACCTCTAATTGACTGCGAAAAGCAGTTTAAATAAACAACCCAGAAGTGACTCTCCAGAACAGTCCAAAAGGCACATTGATCAGGTGTGTCTTTTGTTCATGACTGTTCTGGGTTAACAGACAGACATGACTTAACGGTAATTAATTTAATTAGCAAAAATAAATTTTGCTTAAAAAATAACACACATGGGTCAGTCTTCTTGACCCCACCCCACCCCACCCGACCCGGCCCGGTTCGGTGCGGTGCGGGCGCGTGTGTTTTTGGGTCCAAACCCAATGTTGGCTAGGTCCTCCCTCCTCACAAAACTTGGGTGCCCTTTGGGCCCAAACCATAGGTCCAAAGTATGTGTATATGAATTCACTCAGAATTTCATAGTTATTCAATGTGGGACAAGCCTTATTACCATTCTTCAACCAACTATTCAATGGTGACTTTAGAGAACAATTTCTCATTCACCCATTAATGATTTTGGCCAATTAAATATTCGAATTAAATCTCCACATAGAGATTAACTAATTCCAACATGGACCCACCTCAAATTATACATGGGACCCACATTAATAAATGGCCAATATCTCTAACAACATCAAAGGAACTAGTTATTGTCTCTTGGAAGAAGCTTTGCGCCCCTCATCATGATGTGGATCAGTGGCTCATAGGATTTATATGGCTCTAAGAAGTGGAAGGTATTTATTTCAATTTCTTACTCTTTTTTCAGGTCAACCAGCAATCTATTTCTCATAAACGTTATTTGATGTGAAATGAGCAACTACCTTACCCATGACACAAATACCTATCGAACTAAGACACTAATGGTACTAGCTTAATGTCAAATCTTTTTATGCTGAATGGATCATTACTTTTTGAATGACACTTATAGTTCTTTTCTAATTAGTTGAGCCCATTAATTCTTAAACTTTTAACCTTTATGTGATATAAATGATTTGTCGATTCCTTCTTTTGTATGTATATGTTTTATTATTTTTCACGTTTGATGCCCAAACAATGTTACCATAAAAGGAAACCAAAAAATTGCCCAAATGGTAAAACTTCCATTTCTCACTTGTAGTAATAATGAAATATACGACTGCAGCTCCTATTTTAAATGTGGGGGTGGGGGGTAATCCTCTTTCTATTTTGATAAAGAAAATACTCAATTTATTGATTATATATACCAATTTTGTTTACCAGTTAATATGTGAGTGCTACGATGATAACTAAAAATAAAAGGGTAAAATATACTTTGTCCCCCTTAAAGTTTGAGTTGTTTTTAGCAAATCCCCCTTATAGTTTATAAATTACATTTTGCCCCCTTGCACATGACACGTGACAATTCATTTGACTAACACGTCATCAACAGAAGGGGGCAAAATGACATTTTTGCAAAATGAGTATAGTCATTTGTTTGGTTTTAAATTATAAGAGAATTTATTGAAATTGGCTTACACTTGAAGAGGACAAAGTGTAATTTACCTTAAAATAAAAACAACCCTTCCTGTGAAGGTCATATCATTCAATGAATAAATATGATTGATGAGTCCCATAAATACCACAATTATAGACACCCATTTTTTATTTTTGTTGAAAATTGATAAAATTTTTGCCTTTAATTTTTTTTAATATCAATAAATAGATATTAATATTTTTCTGTAACCTTAAATTCGGGATTGTCCAATCAATAAAGGAAGAAAATACACACAAATTTAAAAACACCCATGTTTAAAATAAAAAACAAAAAAAATTCCCTATACGGTCTTTAAGGGAAATCACTTTCCGGTATTCGGTTCTTCTTCATTTTACGGTAAGTCTGAGATACATTCTCACCCCAAAAAAAACGACAGAAGAAGAAAAGAAGAAATAAAAAAGGAAAGGGCAAAAAGGGAAAAGTCCTCTAGCCTCAATGTGGGGCCAGGGCACGCGCAAAAGTGCAAAACACCGATCACCAGTTTGTGGAGACAGAATTACGAATTTAACCAGAATAAGGAATTTCGGTGAAGGTTATAATCGTCTCTTCAAAGAATACCATCCTCAGGTACACCTGCACACAGAGAATACTGTACTTTAAGTTGACATTTTGCATCACAGGGTTGAAACGCTGCACTGACGCGCTGTTGATCACGTGCTTCACACCACAAAAGCAGAAGCAGATGTATTCAAAATTTGTGGCTCCCACCAAAAAGCTACTGTGCCTCGTGTTCATTGTCCCGACAGCAGATGTGTGGATTAGGACGAAAAAAGAAAAAAACCCAGCGTATTCCAATATTAGCCCCTACTTTTTTGCTGTTGTAGGTAATGGTTTATGAGGATATTTTGGACATCTAAGTCTGCTGGAGCACGGGCCACACAGTTCACGTGCCAGTTGGAATGGGGGTTGGGAGATTGGGTGCATCCTCTTTCTGTGGGTCCCACTGTAGGATACTCAAAAAGAAAAGGCATGCTAAAGGGATATGGACCTAGGAGTACAACACGGGCAACTAAAACTACCCTCACGCCTATTATGGTTCTACACAAAGATTTTATAAACGTTTTTCATAAATAAATTAAAAAAAGATTTTATAACAACCGAGTAACTCTTTATTGGTGAATTGATGGTTTTCCATTAATTTCAAAAGTTCATGTAAATATTTCAAAAGCTCACGTACAAATTCTTATCGAAAAATGATTTCTAACAGTGATGGATCCAGAAATTTATTTTAGGAGAGGCAATCTTATTTGGATGTAATTATTTAATTTTTTTTCTTTTTAACTTTATAAATTAAATAATCATTTGAAATAACCTTCTTTATGTAATAAAAATTAACAAGAATAAAGAAAATTATTTAAACTTAATAATTAACACAAAACTTAAATATTCATTAATAATATATATATATATATATATTTTGATGAAATAATGTATGTATTAAACCAAAAAGGGGCATAACTCAAGAACAGAAGACATAACTTGAGTAAAAGATGGGTAAAAGGCTAAGAGCTATTTATATAAAGGGGAAAAAAAGAAAAGAGAGAAGAGTAAGAGGGTCAACTATAAAATCAGAGGGGGCAAAAATATGTTTTAGAGGGGGCATATTTAAAAATAAAAGCAAATATGTATACTAAAAAAAAAAAATTCCAATAAGTGAGGGGGTCAACTGCCCCTAGCACCCCCCTCCCTCCGCGCTTGATTTCTGATTTAATTATATTTGTCAGTTAAATTTGATAAATAATTTTAATCTATCAAATAGAGCATCAAATTTTGATCAGTTTATGTGGTGATCAAATCACATAGTATTTTATCATAAAATTTTGTATGTAGGTTTTCTATCCAATAATATAGGTCTTACCTTAAAATTTATATATAAACTCTTAAAATTAAGGGAGAGAGATGCACGTCGCATTAGCTTTTCTCTTTATACATCACCATGTGAAGCCCACTTGATCTTCTCTTCTTTTATTATTTATTATTATAATGCAAGCATGTGTTCTTAAAAATCAAAATTCTTTGGTACCATTTACAGAGAACTCGAATTAAGTTAACGAAGATTTCCAAAAATGGTAGGCCTAAGTGATTAGGCTAGTTCGACTAGATTCAATCATTTGTACGTTTTAATTGAGCTAATTGCTTAATTAGTTATGATGTCTAGAACATATACATTTTCGTAATTACTATACTAAAGAAATTTATTGTAACGATGAGATAGAGAATTGTAATTTGACACTCAAATAAATTTGGATTTTATCATTTCTCTCTCCTTCTTATTTTTATATTATTATTTAAAATCAGTACTGTTCTACATTATTATTATTATTATTATTATTTAATCTTTATTGGATCAATTGACTTGGTCATCAACGAGTCACTAGTTGAACCTATTGACTTAGATTTGTCCGTTTATAACTATATTTGGATGGATTGCTATCCAAAATAAATAAATAAATAAATAGAATAAAAGGAAAAATCCTATTTGGATGGATTGAGCTAATTGGTCCGACGAGTGTTTGGTTCAGTCCAGTTCAACGGGTCATACTGGACCAATATTCAAAACATTGGCATATAAAACATTAATGCATGCATCGCATCAAATCAAATCGTGTGATACTGGACCAATATTCAAAACATTAGCATATAAAACATTAATGCATGCATCGCATCAAATCAAATCGTGTTGAAGTCCATTAGACGATTCAAGTGGAGAATCTTTTTTTTCAAAAATGAAGAAACTACCGTTAATAAAATATTAGGATTTGATCACATAATATTCAAAGTAATTTAAGGTGAGAGAAGGCAAAACTTTGATTGTCACATATGATTATGGCTACAAAATTCATAGAACAAGACTCCAAGAAAGGTGCCATATTTATTAGTTGGACGCACGCGGCATAATTTAGGCCTAATTTTGTTTTTCTTTTTCTTTTTCCAAGGAGGGCTTGATTGATTTGAGTCTAGTTGTTCAAAAATAGAGAGAACCCATGAAAGTTCACACCAAATCCCTCAGGAGTCCGAATCTCCATTTTACAGACTCTCCTCCAATTGCTTGGCCCTTAATTCCTCCAAGGATTTGTTGTGTGACAATGAGCAAAGGTTCGGTACCTGCGATGTGCACAATTCCATGTTGTGAACAGTACCAAATTCTTTCACGTATAACAAGATAGTCTCAATTGGGTAAATCATATCATAGTGATTAGGCTGCATGGATATCTCTTATCGATCTTTACCATATTATAGGATGGTAATTATAACAATTTTCATTATAGTTGCCATGTAGTAGTAACTTGTGCCCAATATAGAGCAAACAAGGTGGATTGAATTAAATTTTATAAAATAAAAATAAAATTGTAACAATTTCTTATTTCTAAAAATGCCTTTAAAGTACCATCAACCAAGCTTGCAGAGATACATGCAAGTACCTCTCTACCCTTAAAAATGGAAAGTTTAATGTAAACAGTGATTTTATTTTATTTTTTTTGGGGTTGTTGGGACCATGGGAGAATGGGATTTTTATTTTCCTTTATTTATTTATTTATTTTTCAAAAAGGGTTTTGGTTTTATTTTCGTTTTCAACTATTATGCACTGACATTATACGTATAGCACAACACCAAATTAATTGACTTTATGTGACCCCATGATCCGTGACTGGAATAAAGTTGTGACGAAGACCTCACACCAAATAGAGACCAAGGGGCTAATGGAAAAAAAAGGTAGAGCACGAGTGAAATGTGCCTGCCACCAACTTGGGTCACATAAGGCCATCAAGATCTTCTTAGATCTACCTAGCTAGGTGGTATCCTAATGAAAAGTTTTGCACATGTAGAACGTGCCCACTGTAATTGTATGTAGCTTGGATTTCATTAATGTATTGACTCAAGAAATCCGTGAAAGGAAATAAAACCACTTCTGCCTCATTTGTTGCCTTGGATGCCAAGACATTGCCTATATATTCTTCCCAACTCTCTCTACAGTACGTACTCCATCATATCTCACACCTATAGATGTACGTTCATGCTTTGAATTGGATATTTTCAAGTGGGAAGTCTTTGAATCTGGACCTTAAAGGTCCAACCATATGATATATCCTTCTGCCCTATATCCTACTGGTTAACCATATTGTTATTTGTCAAAAGCAATGTTCAATGAAATGATATTGGATCATATCATTTGATTTTTAAAACATGCCCGCGCCCGCTGGTAGTTTTCTATAATAAAATTTTTTTGCCATAATGCCATCTAAAATTTGTTAAAGACTCCAAATGGGGCTGGAGTGCCCAAATGGTACAATCCGGGTGGTTACGGTTTCAACTCTTCTTGAATGCGTGTGTAACAGATGAGATTATGGTAAAGACAATGGGCTATCTATATATATATATATATATATAGAGGTGATCCCATCAGCACGTGTTGATATAAGTTACATCAGCACTATGCATTGGGGGTTGTACCCCTTGCATTGATTCAATGCATCTCACATCTCACTAATGCACAAGGTACAACTCCTAATGCAGGTTTTGATATAAGATATATTAGCACGTGCTTACCTGATCATCCTCCTATATATATATATATATATATATATATATATATATAGGATGACGATCAAGTGTACCTTGAGCATTAGTGGATTACAAGATATATTGGACCAATACACAATATACCTTATGACCCACAAATACACATGATACAACCCGCAATGCAAGTGATGATATATCAACACGTACATCCTCATCTGACCATCATCCTATAAACATACTGATATGCAAAAGAACAATTGGTTGCAAAACTTACTGACAGCTTACACATGTCAGAAATTTCTTTGTCTCAAGATCTTATACTGATGATACTTCCAAAGACAGATTTAGTATAGTTGCTTTCTTTTTTTGGTACATTGGAAAGGGTATAGTTGCTTTCACAAGCATAGGTTAAACATGCAAGGAAGTTGTAATTGACGCTGAAGTATCACAGTAAACGTACTCATCAGCAATGTGTACCTGTTTGTTTTTCCTCTCAGCTTCTTCTCCTTGAATAGTTTCTTGTCGATATTCAACTAGATGTATTGATGGAGTATAGTTGAAGTCTCAGCTGGGCTCAGTCCCTAGTGTTTGTCTACACTCTTTTGACCTCACACAATAATTTTGCATGCATGATAAAAATACTCATGTGTTAAACTCATAATAACGATTTTCTCGATGCTCCCGGTCCCCTAGCATGGAGTGTTCCTTAGAGTTGAATAGACTCAAAAACAAGATTTTAATCTATCTGATTAAACAATATGATATAGCTGGAAAGGAGGAAACGTGCCGCTGCTGTTCTTTGCTAGCTAGGTAGCTAATGTCTTTTTGTACTACTTCCACCAAGCTTTAATTAAATATTATAAAAAATTTTTAAAAAAAAAAAATGTTGGCGATGAGGCTAGAATGAATGAGAACTTGTAAAATACTATAAAAGGCTCAATTATTGCATTAAACCCATTGAGAACATGTTTGTTTCTTCCCAAAATCCACAATCCTTGATAGATTAGCCCAAATCTACCAGTATTCTATCTGAATTTGATGTCTCAAGCTCAGCCTTCAGTGTTTGTATGCAACCTTCTGGCCTTTTGTTAACCTTTCGTATGGATTTGATAGAATACGCTTTGTTCACTCGAATCACTGGCAATTACGATTTTCTCGAGGTTTTATCGTTTTATCCTTTTTTTTTTTTTTTTTTTTTGAAACTTAAGTTACTTGGGAATTATGGAATTTAAACATTAAAAGCACGCATCTGATTAATCAATATATTACAAGAGGAGGGAAAATGCCGTCTGTTCTTTGTTTGAATTATGAGGATCTGATAATAATCATGGACAAGAATCATTGAAATTGGATAACTGATGTCTCTTGACACTTTGGACAGGCAATTCCCAATTGTGCTTATAATGAGCCTGTCCCCTGTGAAGATGATTATTATTATTGTCCATTTGTTTGTTTCAATAGAAAATAGTTTCGTGGAAAGATTTTCTAAATTTTTTCTTTCTTGAGGCTTCGTTTATTTCGATGGATATTCCATAATCAAGGTTGGGGGGGCAAATTTTTTCCATCTTTTCAGTTAGCTTTGGGACAATAATCACAATATACAGCAACTAATATGCATATTATAAACTATAAAGTGGAAAAGCCTTATCCACTTCCTCCTTTTTTTTTCCTTTTTTTTTTTTTTTGGATCACCATCCCACGTAGATATCATATACATTGGTGGTAGAGTACTAGAATTTTTCCTTTTTCAGAGGAAAATTTTTCCCTTTCTGTTGAAACAAACAAAAGGCCATAAAAATATCTCTAATGTAAATTAAGAGGCAGCAACAATTTACTGAGGCTGATGGGTTATCCTTAAAACACTGTGAAGCTTGACGAGACAGACACATTATCCCTTAATTAGGGTCATATGGGCCATTGGGGACAATAATAATAATAATAAAATAAATAAATAAATTCCTAGTACCACCAAGCTTGGTGTTAAATTATTGTATTAGCATAGTAATTAATAATCCCTTGAACTGTTAATGGACTGTTCATTTCAAGCCGAGCATGGGTTAATATCGGGCTGAGCCGAGTGTGGGCTGGGGATTTTTGGTATGGACTAGTTAAACCACAGCCAGCCTTAGACCTTCCCAACTTTGAACCCCAAGACTTCTTATGGGAGTAATGTATGTTGTGAAGGGCTGAGCCTGGCCAAGGTTTGACTGACCCCACAGAACAAAGCCTCACCCCACATTCAACTTAGATTGAGGATAGCCATATCAAGTTGCCACATTTTTGAAAGAGAAAGTTCGTCCATTTTGTGTTGTGAATGCCTTAGCTAACCTTGGTTGTCGAGGTAAAGAGAGTCTTTCCTTTTTCTTTTTTAATTTCTTATTTGAAAACTACACTACGAAGTGAAGTTAGAGGGCATATGGACGGGTTGCGAATGATAAATCTTTACCTTAGCAAAAATAAAAAATGAATCCATAGAATTTACCATATAATTTATTTTTATTTTTTTTAACCTTAGAATCGATAGAATTTATCATTACCCCCAAATATTAACAAATAGATATCAATATTTTTTCATAAATTTGAATCTAGAATCATTACTTACTTAACAAGTGCTGAGAATGCTACTACGCTATCATGCCATTGGCTTATTTGGGTCATTTGATTTAGTATGTTTAGTTATTTTCGTTAGTGTCAACTTTTTCTTGTAATCTACTTTGACATTATTTAGGTCTGTTAACAGATGTAGGTTTTTATGTCCTCAGATTTTTTGGTGAATTTCTTTAGAAAGGAAAAATATAATTAAAGATTTAATGAAGATAAACTCATTTTAATAATGAAAAAAAAAAAAAAGTAAATAGAAAGAGTGCACACTTTGTTCTAGAGCCTGAGATGCTAAAGGCCAAACAAACCAACTTCAATACGTTATAGGCCGTCAATGGCCCTTGGGTCTAATGACATGTCCATATTAATAGGGGTGTAGGATTTATGAAAGTTTTGGTTTTGACTCCGTGTTGGTGCATGTGTGGGTGTTTGTTTCCCTATCATTTGACCCAAAAATAAAAATAAAAAGATTAAAAAAAAATGGTATAGGCTTAGTTGCCCAAATTTTGAATGAGTTTGGACAACAATTTTTAGGGGCGATTATTGCCACTCTTTAATTTTATTTGTATTCTCACTTATTTTAATTTTTATTGGTTTTATAAAAATTATAAAATTTTTTTATGAAAATTAGTCAAGTATAAACTAGAAAACATCATTTCAAACAATTCTGTAGAAAAATATAAAACCTGTCATTTAAGTGAACCTTTTGGTAAAAAATGAAACAGAGAGTGTAAATAATTAAAAAAAATCCACTTAAAAGACAGGTTTTGTGCTGTGCTATGAATTTTGTATATCTTCACAAATAAATTTATATATTTTCAGCCTTAGGATTTACCATCTACTTAGAACTTGGAAAATTTAAAATGAAAGATAAGACAAAATAAAAATGCTTTAGAAATGAAATTATTTTGAGCCAATTTCAATATTTTCTTTTCTTTGTCTCATTCTCTCTATGATCCAAATAGAGCCTTAATGTTATTCAAAACATAAGCCATCGACGCGTAGTGTTTTCGCATTTCAAAGTCCACCAACAGAAACAATTTTGAGTTTTAACATAGCAATAGGTCAAATAATCGGCCAAAGGTTTGGTATTGCATTGCTTCTCCAGACAATATCACGAGGATGGGTTCCACAACAACAATTAATTCATTGGTTGTAACACTTATTGACATCGATCAATGATAGTTTTATGACTAGCATGGCAATGAATCAAGATTTTATCTTTGAGGGAGCCAACATTTGAAAAAAAAATATATATATATATATCATTCAAGAATGAGAAATATGATTTAGAACTAAATTATTACGTAGAAAATAAAACTAATAAAAATTTTGGTTTTGGGAGGGAGACCTAGTGTAATTGTTAAACCAAATTATATACTTATATAATAACGAATGTGTATGCATATTATTTTTTATAATTAAAAAAAAAAAATTGGGGGCAAGGGTGAGGGGGCATGCCCTCTTTTGTTTGAATGTAGTTTCGTCATTGACACCACAATGCTCAAATCTTGCAACATCAATATTGGGACTTACCAAATAATGGGTTTCTTTGAATGTGACAAGATTAGATAACCGCACAACCAGAGAGGCGCAACTAGAGATAGGGGCTGAGGGAGGGGGGTGGCAGGGGGCAGGTGACCCCCCTCACCTATTGGAATTTTTTTTTATTACTATACATATATATCTACATTTTTAAATCTGACCCCTCTGAAATATTTTTTTGACCCCTCTAATTTTATAATTGAACCCCCCTATTCCTCTCTCTTTTCTTTTTTCCCCACTATGAAATATTCTCTACTTTTGACAAGCAAAAATTAATTCGCCTTGCCCAACTCTATCCAAAAGAATTTTCTGCAGCACAATTAGTGGCACTTGAGAATTAACTTGGGACTTATATTATTGATATGCATTATAGTAGTGAATTTTTAGGATTGAAAGGGATTGGTGATCTAGGTCAAAAAATGGTTCAAACTAAGAAAGACATAGTATATCCCTTAGTGTATTTGCTTGAGACATTGGCATTGATTCTACCTGTTGGGATTGTTACAGTAGGAGAGGGTGTTTTCTGCTATGAAGATTGTGAAGAGTCGATTGCGTAACCGAATGGGAGATGAATAGATGAATAATAGTTTGGTTATATATATTGAAAAAGATATTTTTGATAGCATTGATAATGAGATTATCATTCAACGCTTTCAAAACATGAAGACTCGTCATAGATAATTATAAAGTAGGAACGTAAGAACTTTTGATGGGGTGGAAACTTCGATTTTGACCTTAAGTCGTCTTTTGTAAAGACTCTTTTTTGATAGTTTTGTTGTCACGTATACTAGTACTAGTAGGTGTTCTTTTATTTCTTTTGCACATGAAATTCCTAAAGTTTTAGTTAAGGCTCTTGGTTAGTGTTTGTATATGTCTCATGTCCTTGGATTATGCCCCTTTTTGGTTTAATATATATATTACTTTATAAAAAAAGAAAAAGAAATTATCAATGAATATTTAAGTTTTTGTATTAATTATTAAGTTCAAAAAATTTTCTTTGTTCTTATTAATTTTATTGTATATAGAATGCTACTTCAAATGATTATTTAATTTATAGAGTATGAAAGAGGGAAAAAAAAAAAAAAAACATAGTTACATCCAAAGAAAGTCGCATCCCCTAACATAAATTCCTAGATCCGCCACTAACCAGAGAGGATCCATGATGGCATGTTTTATTTTAATAAGTGTATTGATGGCATGTTTTATTCTAATAAGTGTATTATTTCAGCTATACAACGTTAGTGTGCCACGTAGTATAATGGTCATAATAATTTTACCATGTACTTAATGGCATGTTTTATTCTAATAAGTGTGAGGTTTTCAAAGATCGTGATTATGTACAGGAGATGTGTATTTTTCTATTAATTGGTTCATAAAAAAAAACAAAAGGAAAAGGAAAGGAATATAAATATAAATAAATTTTTGTCTCGTGATTTGTTCTAACAGGAAAATTGTGCATACGACCATGATCCTACAATTTTTATTTCTATTTTATTTTGTCTTTTATTAAGTTAAATACTTTTAACTCAATTTTTTTTTTCTTTTTTATAATAAGATAAAAGATGCTATTAGGCTAATTTCCAGAGGTGAACCAATGATTCCTTATATTACAGGAATTAGAAGATTTTTTGACTAATTTATTACTCTTTGACTCTCTGTTGTGGTTAGTTAACAACTAAATTTATTGTAAATATTAATTGATGTAAAGTGAGCATTAGATTTATTTGTTGAGAAAAAAAAAAAATAGTTCTATCAGACAAGATGAGGGGGAATTTTGGATCTCAAAAAATTTGAGGTTTTATCTGTCGTACAACATTATTGTACATCTACCACATGACATCTTTGCAAAGGCACAGCTGCTTGCTTGAGATCCGTAATGAATATTTTGGACAGTTATAGTAAAGTCTTTGGGCAAGTTTTTAGTCCACGAGGGTGCGTCTCAGAGAAATCACTCTATAACTTCTTTTCTTTGTTAGGCATTTCTTAAGGCTCTGCACTTTTCTTGTACCTAGGAGTTCCCATATTCAAAGAGAAGCCTAAGAGGATTTGTTTACAGGGTATTGCTGATAGAGCGAAGTCTAAATTGGAGGGGTGGCAGTGTAAATTTCTTTCTATTGCATTCTTTCATGGTTTGTGCTTGGCCTAAGGCTCTTCTCAATCAAGTGCAGCTTTGGGTGAGGGACTTTATTAGTCTGGTAATGTGACATCAAAGGAACTAGTTATTGTCTCTTGGAAGAAGCTTTGCGCCCCTCATCAAGATGTGGACTAGTGGTTCATAGGATTTATATGACTCTAAAAAGTAAAAGGTATTTATTTCAACTTCTTACTCCCTTTTCGTGTTAACCACCGATTCAAGCTTATTTTAAACGTTATTTAATGTAAGTAGACAACTGCCTTACCCATAACATAGATACCTACCGGACTAAGACACTGGTGGTACGAGCTTAATGTCAAATTTTTTTATGCTCAGTGGATCATTATTTTCCGAATGTCACTTATATTTATTTTTCTAATTGGTTGAGCCCCATCAATTATGTGATATAATTGAGATGTTGGTTCCTTCTTTTGTATGCATATATTTTACGGTATTATTTTTCACGTTTGATGCCGAAATGATGTTACTGAAAAAAGGGGAAAAAGAAAAAAAAAAGGTTGCCCAAATGAAGAAAATATTATTAATCACACACAAATTTAGAAAAGAACATAGGCTATTGGAAGAGCAAATATTCTAATCAATCCTACCTACCATGTAATGATGTGATTTTTGTTATTATTACATTTATAAATAATTAGGAGAGGGAAAGAAAAGACGAAGATGGGATTCAAACTCATTAGAATACTAAAAATCATATTTTAAAGAAGCTTAGTAGCAAGATAGAATTAGTTATAAACCTTTTAATTTGGAAAATTCTAAATTTATCATCTATGTTATCTTTTTTTTTTTTTTGGTCACCTGATATGGCCGCTAATATTATGATGTTAAGAAAATAGTTGCCACATGACTCACATCAAATCATAAATAAAAATTAGTAAAATTGGCAACAAAAATGGCAACACTCTATGTAACAAATAAAAATTAAAAATAGTATATATATATATTGTTTACCAACTAATATGTGTGTGCCACGATGGTAACTAAAATAAAAACAGCCCTTCATGTGAAGGTCATATCATCCAATGAATAAATGTGATTGATGAATCCCATAAATACTACCGTTATGGATACCCATTTTTTATTTTTGTTGAAAATTGATAAAATTTTTGCCCTTAAGCTTTTTTAATATCAACAAATAATTATTAATATTTTTATATAATCCTAAATTCGAAATTGTTATTAACCACACATAAATTTAAAAACATCTCATGTTTAATAAAATAAAAAATAAAAAATCCCTAATAGGGTCTTTAAGGGAAAACATTTTCCGGTTTTCGGTTGGGCAAAAACTTCTATGTAACTGTAATATGATCAGGTGATATAACAAGCCAATCAAATTCAAATAAAATAAAAAAATAAGACCAACAAATACATTAATATTTCTACTTTACTTGAATTTGATTAGCTTATGACATCATCTTACCATATCACAATTACATGGAAATTCTACTCCTTCATTTACTGTAAGTCTGTGATGCATTCACACCCCAAAAAGGACAGAAGAAGAAAAAGAGGAAATAAAAAGGGAAAGGGCAAAAAGGGGAAAGTACTCTAGCCTCAAAGTGGGGACAGGTCACGCGCAAAACACTGATCACCAGTTTGTGAAGACAAAATTACGAATTTAACCAGAATAAGGAATTTCGTCGAAGGTTATAATCGTCTCTTCAAAGAATACCATCCTCAGGTACACCTGCACACAGAGAATACTGTACTTTAAGTTGACACTTTGCACAACAGGGTTGAAACGCTACACTGACGCGCTGTTGATCACGTGCTTCACACCACAAAAGCAGAAGCGGATGTATTCAAAATTTGTGGCTCCCACCAAAAAGCTACTTTGCCTCGTGTTCATCGTCCCGACAGCAGATGTGTGGATTAGGACGAAAAAAGAAAAAAAACCCAGCGTATTCCAATATTAGCCCCTACTTTTTTGTTGTTGTGGGAATGGTTTATGAGGATATTTTGGACATCTAAGTCTGCTGGAGCACGGGCCACATAGTTCATGTGCCAGTTGGAATGGGAGTCGGGAGATTGGATGCACCCTCTTTCTGTGGGTCCCACTGTAGTGTAGTAAAAAAGAAAAGGCATGCTAAAGGGATAGGTACCTAGGAGTGCAACACGGGCAGCTAAAACTACCCTCATGCCTATTATGGTTCCATCCAAAGATTTTATAAACGTTTTTCATAAATAAATAAAAAAAAGATTTTATATATACCCTAGTAACTCTTTATTGGTGAATTGATTGTTTTCCATTAATTTCAAAAGTTCATGTAAATATTTCAAAAGTACACGTACAAAATCTTATCAAAAAATGATTTCCGATTTAATTATACTAGTCGGTTACATTTGATAAAGAATTTTAATCTATCAAATAGAATATCAAACTTTAATCAGCTTATGTGGTGATCAAACCACACAGTATTTTGTCATAAAATTTGGTAAGTAGGTCCTCTATCCAATAATATAAGTCTTATTTTGAAATTTGTGCATAAACTCTTAAAATTAAAGAAGAACTGCTACGAGGTGCACCTCGCATTAGCTTTTCTCTTTTTACATTACCATATGAAGCTAGGGATGCAAAATGGTTTGAGTAATTCCGAGGACCGAACCGTTCCAATCAATTCAGTCCGGTTCAAACAGTGTCCAGTTCAGTTTTTGGGACAATTTTTCAAAAACCGAAAATTTCGATCCGGGCCACGGTTTAGGGGGTTTCAATCCCAGATTAGACCAAATAATCGAATTCCATATATATATATATAGATAATTATATGTTAATATTAATGTATTATACTCAACAAATAAGTATTATTCAATGAATAATAATACTTATTCGTTGAATAATGATACTTATTCAATAAATTTCTTACCTTTTACTAAAAACAAAACAAACAAATAAACAAACAAAAAAAACCGAGAACCAGACCGACGCAAACTGAAAAATTCAATCCGATCTTGGTCCCCGTCCAAGGCCTAATGTATTTTATCATTTCTCTCTTCCTCTTCTTCTCTTTATATTATTATTTAAAATCAGCACTGTTCTACATTATTATTATTATTATTTAATCTTTATTGGATCAATTGACTTGGTCATATCAACGAATCAATAGTTGAACCCATTGACTTAGATTTGTCGGTTTATAACTATTTGGATGGATTGCTACCCAAAATAAATAAATAAATAAAATAAAAGGAAAAAACCTATTTGGATGGATTGAGCTAATTGGTCCGATGAGTGTTATGTCCAGTTCAACGCGTCAAACTGGACCAATATTCAAAACATTGGCATATAAAACATTAATGCATGCATCGCATCAAATCAAATCGTGTTGAAGTCCTTTAGACGATTCAAGTGGTGAATCTTTTTTTTCAAAAATAAAGAAACCACCATTAATAAAGTACTAGGATTTGATCGTATGATATTCAAAGTAATTTAAGGTGGGAGAAGACAAAACTTTGATTGTCACATGTGATTATGGTTACAAAATTCATAACATAAGACTCCAAAAAAGGTACCCTATATATTAGTTGGAGGCACACGGCATAATTTAGGCCTAATTTTGTTTGTTTTCTTTTTCTTTTTCTAAGGGGGGCTTGATTTAATTCTAATTGTTCAAAAATAGAGAGAACCCAAGAAAGTTCACACCAAATCCCTCGAGAATCTGAATCTCCATTGTACAAACTGTCCTTGAATAGCTAGGCCCTTAATTCCTCCAAGGGTTTGTTGTGTAACAATGAGCAAGGGTTCGGTCCATATGATGTGCACAATTCGATGTTGTGAACAGCATCAAATTCTTTCATGTATAACAAGACATTGTCAACTAGGTAAATCATATCATAGTGATTAGGATGCATGGATATCTCTTATCGATCTATACCATATTATACGATGGTAATTATAACAATTTTCATTATAGTTGCCATGTAGTAGTAACTTGTGCCCAATATAGAGCAAACAAGGTGGATTGAATTAAATTTTATAAAATAAAAATAAAATTTTAACAATTTCTTATTCCTAAAAATGCCCTTAAAGTACCACCAACCTAGCTTGTAGAGATACAAGTATCTCCCTACCCTTAAAAAAGGAAAGTTTAATGTAAACAATGATTTTCTATATATATATATATATATATATATATATATATATATATATATTTTTTTTTTTTTTTGTGACTTGGGACCGTGGGAGAATGGAATTTTTATTTTCCTTTATTTAATTTTTTTCTTTTTTTTTCAGAAAGGGTTTTGGTTTTATTTTCGTTTTCAACTGTTATGCATGACATTGTACGTATAGCACAACACTAAAGTAATTGACTTTATGTGACCCCATGATCCGTGAACAGGAATAAAGTTGCGATGAAGACCTCACACCAAATGGAGCCCAAGGGGCTAATGGAAAAAAGGAAGAGCACGAGTGAAATGTGCCTGCCACCAACTTGGGTCACACAAGGCCACCAAGATCTTACTAGATCTACCTAGCTAGGTGCTAACCTAATGAAAAAGTTTGCACATGTAGAACGTGCTCACTGTAATTGTATGTAACTTGGATTTCATTAATGTATTGACTCAAGAAATCCGTGAAAGGAGATAAAACCACTTCTGCCTTATTTAGTATACTTGCTTTCTTTTCTTGGTACATTGGAAAGAGTATAGTTGCTTTCACAAGCACAGGTTAAACATGCAAGGAAGTTGTGGTCGACGCTGAAGTATCACAATAAACGTACTCATCAGCGATGTGTACATGTTTGTTTCCTCTCAGCTTCTTCCCCTTGAATATTTTCTTGTCGATATTCAACTAGGTGTATTGATGGAGTATAGTTGGAAGTCTCAGCTTGGTTCAGTCCTTAGCGTTCGTCTACACTCTTTTGACCTCATACAATAATTCATGTGTTAAACTCATAATAACGATTTTCTCGATGCTCCCAGTCCCCTAGCATGGAGTGTTCCTTAGAGCTGAATAAACTCAAAAACAAGATTTTAATCTATCTGATTAAACAATATGATATAGCTGGAAAGGAGGAAACGTGCCGCTGCTGTTCTTTGCTAGCTAGATAGCTAATGTCTTTTTATACTACTTCCACTAAGCTTTAAAAAGGAAAAAATAAATAAAAAATTGTTGGTGATGAGGCTAGAATGAATGAGAGCTTGTAAAATACTATAGAAGGCTCAATTATTGCATTAAACCCATTGAGAACATGTTTGTTTCTTCCCAAAATCCGCAATCCTTGATAGATTAGCCCAAATCTACCAGTATTCTATCTGAATTTGATGTCTCAAGCTCAGCCTTCAGTGTTTGTATGCACCCTAGCTTCTGGCCTTTTGTTAACCTTCTGTATGGATTTGGTAGAATACGCTTTGTTCACTTGAATCACTGGCAATTACGATTTTGTCGAGGTTTTATCATTTCTGTTTTTTTTTTTGAAACTTAAGTTACTTGGGAATTATGGAATTTAAACATTAAAAGCACGCATCTGATTAATCAATATATTACAAGAGGAGGGAAAATGCCGTCTGTTCTTTGTTTGAATTATGAGGATCTTATAATAATCATGGACAAGAATCATTGAAATTGGATAACTGATGTCTCTTGACACCTTGGACAGGCAATTCCCAATTGTGCTTATAATGAGCCTGTCCCCTGTGAAGATGATTATTATTATTGTCCATTTGTTTGTTTCAATAGAAAATAGTTTCGTGGAAAGATTTTCTAAATTTTTTCTTTAATTCTTGAGGCTTCGTTTATTTCGATGGATATTCCATAATCAAGGTTTTTGGGTTGGGGGGGGGGGGGGGTGGGGCAAAGTTTTTTCCATCTCTTCAGTTAGCTTTGGGACAATAATCACAATATGTTGGGAGAAATTAACCTCTTTCTACCACACACAGCGCGATTAACAAGAAAAGAAAGAAAGGATTGAAGAAGCAAGAACACAGAAATTTACGTGGTTCCCTCTAGTTGAGGTATGTCCATGGCACACACATAATTTCACTATGCTCTGAGGCGAAAAAGAGAATACAAGACACAAAATCTTCTGACGGCCAACCCCTTAAATAACACCCGTAGTAATTAGAGCTAACATAAAACCATGGAAAAATACCTAAAATACCCCTACATAAAAATACAAAAAAGTTGAATGGCGGGCCATGCCTTCGACCCCCTCGAGGGGTTACGCCCCCCAAACCCCCTTCGGGGGCTCCACCCCCCAAACTCTCCGGTCAATCCTACTGACCAATATCATCAAACTCCACATACCACAATACAATATACAACAACTAATATGCAGATTATAAACTATAAAGTGGTGAAGCCTTATCTTCACATTTTTTTTTTTTTTTGGTTGGATCACCATCCCATCGTTGATATCATATACAATGGTGGTAGAGTACTAGGATTTTTCTTTTCTCAGAGGAAAAATTTTCCCTTTCTGTTGAAACAAACAAAAAGCCATAAAAATATCTCTAATGTAAATTAAGAGGCAGCAACAATTTACAGAGGCTGATGGATATCCTTAAAACACTTGCGAAGCTCGACGAGACAGACGCATTAAACCTTAATTAGGGTCATATGGGCCATTGGGAAAAAAATAAAAATAAATAAATTCCTAGTACCACCAAGCTTGGTGTTAAATTATTGTGTTAGAATAGTAATTAATAATTCCTTGAACTGTTAATGGACTGTTCATTTCAAGCCGAATAAGGGTTACTATCGGGATGAGCCGAGTGTGGGCTGGGGATTTTTTATATGGACTGGTTAAAGCACAGCCAGCCTTAGCCCTTCCCAACTTTCAACCCCAAGACTTTTTATGGGAGTAATGTATGTTGTGAAGGGCTGAGCCTGGCCAAGGTTTGACTGAGCCCACAGAACAAAGCCCCAGCCCACATTCAACTTTGATTGAGGATAGCCCATATCAAGCTGCCACTTTTTTGAAAGAGAAAGTTCGTCCATTTTGTGTTGTGGATGCCTTAGCTCACCTTGGTTGTCGAGGTAAAGAATGTATTTCCTTTTTCTTTTTTAATTTCTTGTTTGAAAACTAAACTACGAAGTGAAGTTAGAGGGCATATGGACGGGTTGCGAATGATAAATCTTTACCTTAACAAAAATTAAAAAACAAAAAATGAATCCATAGAATTTACCATAGAATTTTTTTTTTTTTAAACCTTAGAATCGATAGAATTTATCAGTACCCCCAAATATCAACAAATAGGTATCAATGTTTTTTCATAAATTTGAACCTGAAATCATTACTTACTTAACAAGTGATGAGAATGCCACTAGACTATCATGCCATTGGCTTATTTGCGTCATTTGATTTAGTATGTTTTGTTATTTTCATCAGCGTCAACTTTTTCTTGTAATCTGCTTTGATATTATTTAGATCTGTTAACAGATGTAGGTTTTTATGTCCTCAAATCTTTTGGTGAATTTCTTTAGAAAGGAAAAAAGAACAAAAAAATTAAAGATTTAATGAAGCTAAACTCATTTTAGTAATGAGAAATAAAAAAAAAAAAAGAAAGAAAGAAAGAAAGAATAGTAAATAGAAAGAGTGCATACTTTGTTGTAGAGCCCAATGCATGGGACGCTAAAAGCCAAACAAACCAACTTCAATACGTTATAGGCCGTCAATGGCTTCTGAGTCTAATGGCATGTCCCATATTAATAGGGGTGTTGCATATACAAAAGTTTTGATTTCGACTCCATATTGGTGCATGTGTGGGTTTGTATTCCCCTATCATAATTATCATTTGACCTAAAAATAAAAATGGTATATGCCTAGTTGCCTATGTTTTGAGACCGTGAAAAGGCCACGAGCCCATTAAAGTATCTTTCACTTAAGTTCTTGACTTCAATTTTTATTGGTCCATTTTGGGCCCATTGAGAGAAGTGCAACTTGAGTAAGTTTAACCCAAATTTTGAAGGAGTTTGGACAACAATTTTTAGGGGCGATTATTGCCACTCTTTAATTTTATTTGTATTCTCATTATTTTAATTTTTATTGGTTTTATAAAGATTATAAAAAAATTTATGAAAATTTGTCATAGTATAAACTAGAAAACATCATTTCAAACAATTCTGTAGAAGAATGTGAAACCTGTCATTTAAGTGGACCTTTTGTGCTATGAATTTTGTATATCTTCACAAATAAATTTATATATTTTCACCCTTACGAATTACCATCTCTACTTAGAACTTGGAAAATTTAAAATGAAAGATAAGACAAAATGAAAATGCTTTAGAAATGAAATGATTTTGAGCCAATTTCAATATTTTCTTTTCTTTGTCTCATTCTCTCCGTGATCCAAATAGAGCCTTAATGTTATTCAAAATAGAAGTCATCGACACGTAGTGTTTTTGAATTTCAAAGTCCACCAACAGAAAAAATTTTGAGTTTTAACATAGCAATAGGCCAAATAATCGGCCAAAGGTTTGGTATTGCATTGCTTCTGGAGACAATATCACGAGGATATATGGATTCCACAACAACAATTAATTCATTGGTTACTTACCCCAAAAAAATTAAATCATTGGTTGTAACACTTATTGACATAGATCAATGATAGTTTTATGACTAGCATGGCAATTAATCAAGATTTTATCTTTGAGGGACCCACATTTGAAAACATATATATATATATATATATATATATATATATATATATATATATATATCATTCAAGAATGATAAATATACTAAAATTTAGAACTAAATTATTACGTGAAAAATAAAACTAATAAAAATTTTGGATTTGGGAGGGAGACCTAGTGTAATTTTTAAACTAAATTATATACTTATATAATAACGAATGTGTATGCATATTATTTTTTATAATTAAAAAAAAAAATTGTGGGGAAGGGTGAGGGGGCATGCCCTCTTTTGTTTGAATGTAGTTTCGTCATTGACACCACAATGCTCAAATCTTGCAACGTCAATATTGGGACTTACCAAATAATGAGTTTTTTTTAATGTGGCCCTTGCAACCAGAGAGGGCCCTTAGTCCCTTACCCTACCATGTGAGATGATTTATATTCCAACATTAGTAATGCAAAACCTATTGTATATTGTACCATGAGAAACTACACAAGATAGCATAAATAAGAAAGCATCAGAGAGACCCAAGGAACATTTAATGTCATGCATTCCCTACAAAAAATAGTACGATAAATTAATATAGGGTCCCCCACTATTTTTCAAAGATCTGAACCATCCAGGCCAAAGAGCCCGTGTACAATTAAGGCATCTCACCTCTCTTCCTATATGCCTTTTTTATTTTTCAGTTGGGAGTGTAATTTAAGGCATTGTTACGTCATTATATTTATTTTATTGGGCTTATTACACTAGCTAAGATAAATGGGAAAAAACATGCATAGCAGATTGTCATTGAAATACTGTCATGCTAGCATTTCCCAATATAAATTCAATATAAAAAAATAAACAAATAAAAGAAAAAAAAAAGATGTTGGAATCGCATGGCATTTTATGATTAAATTTTAGAAAAACTATGCTTTATTCTCTTCAAGTTTGGTATGTTTTTACTTGTATACTCCTTGGCAATTATAATGCACGGAGTAAAAATAATAGTCGACCACTTTTAGCTACATGTCGATGGGTTGTTCACCCTTAATTTCACCCTTCCATATTGTAGGGAAGGGGGTACATTACCATATTCTCAAACCATAGCAAATACTTTGTGGCAAGATATTCTTCTATATGTATAGGTTAGGGATTTTCATTTCAACACGTATTGATTTTTTATTTTATTATTTTTTGGTAAAAAACAATTGTTGATCTTATTAACGATAACATCATGCATGCATCATGCATGCGTATATTGATTCCATGCATTTGTGAGTTGTAACCCTTTACCGACACATGATGCTAAAAAGGAAAATCAACAAGCAATTCTATTCCTATAAGGATGCCCGCATGTCTCATTCCAATAAAAACTAGTGAATATACCATGAGGACTCTCTCAGTGTGGTTTTTACTGCGATCCAAATGATTGATTCCGAAACAAAGAGACAACATGACCCATCTACGTTCCCTAGGCCCAGGCTATAGCTATGATCTTGGGCCAACTGGCAGCGTCACTATCGTCCGTAATGCTGCCCCCACTGTATTGAAGTTCAAACAGTACGTCCAAACTTTCCCCTGTATCTCAAAAATGATATGTTGCAAAATGAAGTGGTCCATCTTTTAAAGCACATGCCAATGCCTGCATCATTCCATTAAGGCATGTGCAGTTTACAAATGTTCTGTTTTCAATTTTACATGAGTGCGTCTGTGGATGTTATTCTAGCTATTGTGGGCATCAATATTATTTATTTGAAGCAGATAGAACTTAATTATACGAGAGAGGCATAAATGGAACATACGTAATTGAAGAAACATGATCTCCAGTTTTCTAAATGTAAAGTGTGGCCGCTTACTCATTGAGTACGCACTCTTTGATCTAAGATTTTTTGGTTTCTATCATTAATTTGTTGCATAGCATGTGATGCATCAACTAGTTTTAACCAAAAAATGCAAAAAAAGAAAGATATATATATGGATAGGGTTACAACCTCCCCAATTGTAACACAAAAAAGAAAAGAAAAATGTATGGTTAACACACATCCTTGTGACCTAGTGATAGATGGTATCTACTATGTGGGGGGTAATAGTTTGGACAATATTAAGTCTAGCTAGAAGTCTACACAGTTGTTGCCTTTCTCTCAAAGTGTGTTGAGACTTGAGAAGTTCTGAGCAGTAGAGCTCCACAATCGTTGATAAGGATGCCTTCGGTAAACTTTAAATATTGCTATCACACAAATTGTTAGAGATAATTTTGGTGGGCCTGCAACTCCTGCATGGTTGGGACTTGGGTGGGGTCTCACTCCTCAAATATCTAAGGCAAGACCGGAAAATAGCTTCTAGTCTCCTTTATTTTGGGTGTAAAAGGTATCACTTCTTCTAGGCCCTTCTACACTTCTGGTCCCCTTCCCCTTCCCCTTCCGGCCCCTTGTTAATTCACGAGGATGGGTTCCACGACAACAATTAATTCATTGGTTACTTACCCAAAAAAAATTAACTCATTGATTGTAACACTTACTGACATCGATCAATGATAGTTTTATGACTCGCATGGCAATGAATCAGGATTTTATCTTTGAGGGAGCCAACATTTGAAAAAAATATATATATCATTTAAGAATGAAAAATATATTGTTTATCAAAAAAAAAAAGAATGAAAAATATACTAAAATTTAGAACTAAATTATTACGTGGAAAATAAAACTAATATAAAATTTGGTTTTGGGAGGGGGACCTAGTGTAATTTTTAAACCAAATTATTTACTTATATAATAACAGATGTGTATGCATATTATTTTTTATAATTAAAAAAAAAATTTGGGGGAAAGGTGAGGGGGCATGCCCTCTTTTGTTTGAATGTAGTTTTGTCATTGACATCACAACGCTCAAATCTTGCAAGCGTCAATTATTGGGATTTACCAAATAATGGGTTTCTTTGAATGTGGCAAGATTAGATAAAAGGGATTTGGCCACAAGTCCTTAAAATGGAACTCGTATAGTCAAAAGTCTAAAAGAAAAACTTATACGGCATGAAGTCCACCAAATATCTGTATGACAAAAATAGCCCTCGTAGTACTCACAAAGAAACATGTATACTATCTAAACTGTCTTTGACTCATTAATATCTCATTAATTAAAGAGAGAATCTTGGTTATAATATCTCCAAAAATAGTAAGCATAAATTAACGGGACAATTAATTTAGGTTATAATATCTCCAAAATTTTCCAAAAATTGTGAGCATAAATTAAGGAGACAATTAATTTGGATGATTATATCTCCAAAAATTACGAGCAATTACATGAAGATATTCTTTGGGTTAAAAACCAATTCAATGAATGAAAAATGTTGTAACTATTTTGGTAACAATTACATGTAATTGTTATAGTTACATGTAATTGTTTTCTGTTTTGACTACAGTTACATGTGATTGTTTTCTGTTTTAATAACAATTACATGTAATTGTTTAATTTTTGTTTTGATAACAATTACATGAATGAAATTTTTCCGGCACAAAAATAGCTACATGAATTTTATGAAATGTTACATGTTAAATTGGTAATAGTTCCTTCACAGTTGTAACTATTTAATCCAATTTCGTAATTAGTTACATGGGACTCATTTGGGGGTTCCAACGAATGCATGACCTTATTGTAACTATTTTAAGGGATACTAAATCACCACAAAGCTTGTTTTAACTATTTTCGGGATTTAGATCAATATACAAATCTGCATATTTAATTGATATACTATTGGGTTAATATTAATGGAAAGCAATATAAGTCATTTTGCCAGTCGGATCTTGAAGGAGATAAATATGGGAATCCCTATGATTTCCACAAAAATCTTGGGGAAGATTCACATAAAGAATCTTGTCAAATGTTAATTTTCCAAAACGGATGTGGAATGGAGATAAATACGGGTATAAAGATTAAATGCTATGGAAATCGTGGAGAATAAACTCAAGGAAAATCTTGTTTAATTTCGTTACCCATAGTTATTAAACCCGGACCGGGCTGGGCGGTTCGACCGGTGAACCGGACCCCTAACCGATTCGATTTAATCATTGGATTGGAAATGCAATCAAACCGGACTGAACCGGATTGAACCGCATCAAACCGATGGTTTTTTTACGAAATGGTGTAAACCGAACTAGTTCAAAACAAGTTGACCGTGGCGCTGGCGTTTTAAAAATTTCCCCTTTTTGGGGCTACCAGCTATTGAAACCAATTGAAACCAAGATGTAAAGTAATTTAAAGAGAGTTTTAGCCATCAAACCATGTGTTGTTGTTCTGATAAAAGTTACAATACATAGTATTTAATATCTAAACATACACATTTCATTTTTCTCCTATTTTCATTTTTTTTTATAATTTTTTTAATTAAAAAACCGGTTCAACTAGTGACCCGATGGACCCGACTTCTAGACCGGGTCAATGACCAGTTTGGGTTTAATAACTATGACGTTACCATTTGGAGACTTAAATGGACTTATGGCTTTAAAAGAGTTTTGGTATGACTTATCACTTTATAAAACCTGGGAATTGGACTTTTGACTAATTTCTCCATTAGATAACTGCGCAACAAGAGAGGATCCTTACCCCCCACCATGTGAGATGATTTATATTCCAACATTAGCAATGCAAAAACCATTGCATGTACCATAAGAAACTACACAAGATGGCATAAAAAAGAAAGCATCGAAGAGACCCAAGGAACATTTAATGTCATGCATTCCCTATACAAATAGTACAATAAATTAATATTGGGTCCATCACTATTTTTCAATGGCTAAGATCAATTCTCGGATATTGAAAAAAGATCTGAACCATACAGGCCAAAGAATCCGTGTACAATAAAGGCATCTCACCTATCTTCCTATATGCTTTTTTATTTTTCACCTTGGCTTCCATATTGTAAGGAAGGGGACACACTACCATATTCTCAAACCATAGGAAATACTTTGTGGCAAGATATTCATCTATATGTATAGGTTAGGGTTTTTCATTTCAACATGTATTGATTTTTTTATCTTATTTTATTTTTTGGTCAAAAACAAGTGTTGATCTTATTAGCGATAACATCATCCATGCGTGGGTTGATTCCATGCATCTGTGAGTTGTACTCCTTTACATGCACATGATGCTGAAAAGGAAAATCAACATGTACTGATGCAAAGAAATTCAATCCTATTCCTACAAGGATGCCCTAACATAAGTCATCATGTGCTTATGTAATTTATGTAAGTGATGTACCTAGAGCCTTTGTAAGGTATTCATTTATAAAACAGTGTCTTATGATTTATGTGATATATTTTAAAACGAAGAAAAACTTGTGAAAAAAAAGAAAAAAAAAAAAACTAGTGAATATACCATGAGGACTCTCTCATTGTATTTCCTCCGTTTCAAATTGACCGTCCCTTTTAAAAAAAACACGCTTTTTAAGGAAATCTTATTAAATGCTTTCACATCAATGCATATGTTTTGAGATTTCAATTTTGCTCTCAAGTGTGCAAAACATTAGAAAAAAAGAGAATATCTTTTTAAGGATATTTTAGGAAATGAATCAAAAGGAACCAATGACTTTTGAAATGTGAAAATAATTTTGAAACATCCTAAAAAGAAAAGTAGGCCACTTATTTAGGAACGAAGGGGAGGGAGTAGTTTTTTCTGCGATCCAAATGATTGATTCTGAAACAAAGAGACAACATGATCCATCTACGTTCCTTAGGCCCCAGCCTATGATCTTGGGTCAACTGGTAGCATCACTATCATCCGTAATGCAGCCCCCACTGTATTTAAGTTTAAACAGTACTGAAATTCCGATAATACTAGAACTTTGACTCAGAGGGGGGTGAATGGGTCTTTAAAAATTGACTAAGTAATTAATTTACCCAATACAATTTTCTATAACAGTTAATACCCAGATCATCTAATTGCATGCTAAGTATTTAAGATATGAAAATATGATAGTTTGATTAACATACTTAATTAAATATATCAATGATATATTTTGATCAAGCAAGTTAACATGCAAGACTCAAATCAATCACAAAATACGTAAGCAATTGTTACGTGGAAAACCCTAAAAGGGAAAAACCACGGGACCTTGTCCAGTTTGAGCAATCCACTATGAGTAATCAGAGAATATAAGATTTACCTGACACACGATAGACCAAGTCTTACTTCACGCGACGCTCCTCGAGTCTTATTCCGTGCAACGCTTCTAATCTTCGATTTATAGCCGCACTTGTCAATTCCCTCGAATTCGCCTCATATAAATCCACTCCCATGAACCCACAAGTCCGATCTCCGTCGCAACGGCTTCGATAAGCACCGGCCATACACACTCAAGGTTGTATTTAGGATGTGGTTTGTGGCATTAGATCATGAATATGAGATGCAACTAGAATGATAGAATCAATGAATAACCTAGTATCAAAGTGATCTCATGCATGAAAGGCATGAGTATAGTATAGAGGCTAGGGTTCCTTCTCAATGCTCTTTCTAAGGGTTTTTATCTATCAAAAACCTCTCTAAAAAATCGTGCTATAAGTCCCTTTAAATAACCTACAAGAATCCCAATTAAATAAAGAAAAAGAGTGGCTGGCAAGTAAACTTGAAATAGGAAATTTGCCGACGACCGTAGTTACAGTTGAAGGCAGAATGCTAATTATGCAAAACTGCTCCCAACCGTAGGTACGGTTGTATACAAAGAGCTATTTTTGGCTTCCTATAATATTCTACTTTCTCAATAATCTCCAATGGTATCTACCATGAAACACACAAGCTAGAATGATCGATGAATATATTATATGCCAAAAACACTTCCAATGGTTAGAGGGACTTCCTACAATTGATGAAATAAAGAAAATAATGCAACCTAAATATGTAGGAATGCTAAATATGAATATGCAATGAATCTATACCACTTACCATCCCAAACACATGTAAGAATAAAGTTTCAATGAAAGTCTTCGAGAATGCACCTTAAGCTTCAATCTTGACAAATTGAACTTCAACCTTGGGATGAATTCAACTCACTTAAACATTAGCAACTTGACTCCTTTTGGAAACGGTAAAGCCAACACATACAAATTTGGTCTTTACAAGTACATCCAAAATTTCCCCATGTATCTCAAAAATGTTATGTTGCAAAATGAAGTGGTCCATCTTTCAAAGCACATGCCAACGCCCGCTTGTCTCATTCTAATAAGGCATGTGGAGCTTACAAATGTCCTAGTTTCCAACTTTACATGAGTGCGTGTGTGGGTGTTACTCTAGCTATGGTATGCATCAATAAGGGGTGTAATTATATGGTAGAGGTGTCAAATTGAAGAAACACGATATCTAGTTTTCTAAAGGTAAAGTGTGGCCGCTTACTCATTGAGTACGCGCGCACTCTTTGATCTAAGATTTTTTGGCTTTTATCATTAATTTGTTGCATAGCATGTGATGCATCAACTAGTTTTAACAAAAAAAAAAAAAAAAAAGAAATGAAAGAAAGAAAGATACATATATGGATAAGGTTACAACCTCTCCAATTGTAACACAAAAAGGAAAAAGAAAAATGTATGGTTAACACACATCCTTGTGACCTAGTGATAGATGGCATCTACTATGTGGGTGGGTAAGAGTTTGGACAATATTAAGTCTAGCTAAAGTCTACAAACTTGTTGCCTTTCTCTCAGAGTGTGTTGAGACTTGAGAAGTTCTGGGCAGTAGAGCTCCACAATCGTTGATGAGGATGCCATCGGTGAACTTCAAATATTCCTATCACACAAATTGTTAGAGATAATTTTGGTGGGTCTGCAACTCCTGCATGGTTGGGACCTTTTTTTGGGGGCGGGGGGGGGGGTTTCGATCTCATTCCTCAAATATCTGACACAAGACCGGAAAATAACTTCTAGTCTCCTTCCTTTTGGGTGTAAAAGAGAGGGGGGGGGGGGGGGGGGGGGGGGGGGGGGGGGGGGGGGTTTCGATCTCATTCCTCAAATATCTGACACAAGACCGGAAAATAACTTCTAGTCTCCTTCCTTTTGGGTGTAAAAGGTGTCACTTCTTCTAGCCCCTTCTACACTTCTGGTCCCCTTCCCCTTCCGACCCCTTGTTTATTTAATGTAAAGCATCAATATATCATGCCTAGCACCCAGGACCTAGGTGGTTAATTTGGTGTCATTTTATTTGGTTCTTATGGCATGTATCAAAATTGGAAATTTCAGTAAAACTGGATTTAAACATATCTCACTACCTAAAACAGAGAAGAAAAAATAAGAAGTAGAAGAGAGAGAGAGAGAGAGAAAGAGCACCCAAGGTGGTTGGGAGAAGTGGTAAGCAGCTTGTAACCCTAGAGGCGAACTAAGTTCAAATCCTCTTAGAGACACCACACTAGGAAGGGTTTCTCTTTGCACAATCCTGTCCGGAATTATGTAAACAATTTAACACAATTTTACTGACCAAAAAAAAGAGAAGAGAGAGAGAGCTGAAATTTTACAAGCCAGCATGATGGTGGTATTACCTTATTCGTATTCCTATTTGATCATTAGCTTACTAGTTCCCTTTTTTTTTTTTTTTAACTTTTCATTTTATTTATAAATTTATTTATTGTGGGGCTGTGCAATGATAAAATGTGAGTCGATTGACATGAAATGGGTTGAATCAAGGCTCCGGTACAACGTTGGTCTGAAATTTGAAGATATCTTCAACTGGATCGTAATGTCCAAATGAAGTTATTTTTAGTTTATTATTACTCTCTTTAACTTTTTCGAAGCAATAGATAAGATTTTGTCTTCTAATTAAAAAGCGAAAATAATATAATAATAAAAAAATGGAAAAAAGGGATCGCACCCATCTTCTTAAGTTTGAGGCTGACAGCCTTGGAGTGGTGGGTGAAGTATCTTTCTCTCGCTGTGTCCAAATCTGAATTTGTGGTTTTCTTTGTTTCTGCTATTAGGACAAGTGTAGGGCATGTGTGGTTCAAGGACAATTCTCGCAAGGCCCAGAAGTGCACGTTTTCCTCACTCATTTATCTTCTCTTCTTTTATCTTTTTAAATCATTCAACCAAGGTTTATCGAAAAAAAAATAATAATAAATAAATAATTCATTCAACCAACATTATGTATGGTGTTTTTTTCCTGGGACAATTACCCACCCTACTGACAGTAATTCCCAAGAAGATGCTTCGAGCCATTGACTACAAAATTGTACTAGATTTTAGTAAAGTTAGTAGTCAATTTATTGCAAGTCAACAGTCAGATCCTTCTTGAGAATTACTGCCAATTGGATTAGAGGGACGTGCCGGCCTCATGGGGTAAGGTGTAGGGTTACATAACATTCCTAATTGTTCTCAAAATAATAATAAAATTAAGAGGAATAAAAAAAGAAGGAAAAAAAAAAAAAACACATCCATCAATCTTAAACACTCATATATGATAGTATAGAAGGAAAGTAATTATTTCTTTATTTGAGTGAATAAACTTCTAGTATACACAATGATTATTGATTCAAATCAATAGGGCTAGTGTATTGGTATCGGTGAAAGAGGGTGGGTTAAATGGCAGGATTAGGATAGATTAAAGATTCGAACCCTTTCAATTATACCCACAAAAATAAAATTTGATTATTGATTCATTAACTTAAAATTGAAGATGCCTCCTAACTTGGATGGTCCCTCCCAGAGGGCACGAATCTTCTCTAGAGAGAATCTTTATTTTTTAATCAATTTGATAGAATTGAATTCATGCTATTTGGTACCAAATAGACTGGTCACAAAATTCCAAGCAAGCAGTGAAGTGGACCTTTCTCAATTAAGGAATTGAAGTAATGGTTATGATCAATCATCATCATCATCAAAATGATAATGGAATTGTTGATATCACAGTCCTCTTCAAGTTCCTTCCAGTTACCTTCTGTGATATAAGGGCCTATCCCAAGACTGCTGTAACTTGTAACTATAAAATCTCTATATGTAGGTTTTGGTCCATATTGAATTGAGACTGTCCATGATGAGAGCATTCCCATCCCTCATATCTCTCTCTCTCTCTCTCATATTATTTCTTCAACAAATTATTTTCAACACATAATTTAAGATATGTGTCATGTCATTTTACTTATCAAGTCTCTTTCACTGAATTAAAATCAATAAAATATATTAAAACGGACCCAATAAAAGATACTTCCTCCCTTTCACATTGATTAGCATGTTTGAAAATTTTTTTTTTTTTTTTTTGTAAAAATTCCTCTTAAATTCTTTCACATCCATTTTTATAATCTAACATTCTAATTCTTCCCTAAAGTGTAGTACAATCTTTAATTGAGTTTGTTATGTCCATATTATGTAATTAGTACCATAAATATGAGTATTTTGGGAAATTAATTAAAATGAAGTCTTGATTTTTTTATTAGGATAATAATTTTGAAACGACCCAAAATGTAAAAAAATTAAATTAATATGAAATCGGAGGAGTACTAAAATAGGCCCACACGCACATGTCAAAGTTCATAAAGAGTTTTGATCAGACACTTCAACAGTGACGAAGAATATCTAATTTTGATTTGGACAATTGATTAAATCACACGGCATTTTATGATAAAATCTAGTATGTCGGGCCTTATTAGGTTTTTTATTTGAAGGTAGGATACATGCCTTAGGATCTGTGCAAATATCTTCTAAAATTGCTAAGACCTCATCAATACACCCATATAAACACCCTCATTGTAGCTTTTCTCTTTAAAATATAGACTCTGTATCTATAGAACCACCAAATATCAAGCAAAAAGCCACGAAGAAACGAAGATGTCACCTAAATCTCGTGTTACCATCAAACATGTGAGCCGTCCAACCCTTTGGGACCGAAAGTTATAGCCGTTGAGCGTTGATAATGAGATTTTACCCTAAAAAGGGGGCCACTTAGTCATTATCTTCTTAGTATGCCAATGCTACACCACTACACATACAAGACAAAAATTACACAATCACTTCAAGCTATCACGTGCCTGCCTACCTGTCCAACTATTATGATTGTTTTCATATTAATGATTAGGGGTGCCCTAGTTAGAGGTGTTATATTCACATAGATAATAATAACAGTCTTTACAAAACACACTAAAAGCCTGATCATTCAACTAACCCGCAGGCCTATTCTACTTTTTAAGTCAACTATATTTATAATGTTGAATCGGCCTTAATAATATAATGCAATCAAATGTATATCATAACAAGCCTATATCTATTGGTTAAAGTCTGACAAAAAACTTTTGATAAAATAATTTTGAATAAAAAAAGATTATATAACTTTGATTTGTACATTTGTTTAATTCACGTGACATTTAATGATGAAGTTCGAAAATGGAATACTTAATAGGGTCTTCTATCTGATATAGTGGATTTTGTCATTGGATTTATTAGAGGTGGAAAAAAAATTCTTTAGAGCAAAGAGATTTTTTATTTTTTTAATAATTTAAGAGTGATATCTAAACTTTTAGCTTGACTAATCTCCAAAAACATGCAAGGCTTATCACCCATTTCGCTTCAAGTAAACATTCAGAATAAAACTTGGTTGGTGCTTGACTCCGAGAGAGAATTTGAAGTTTAAGTCAAGACCTTTCGCTTCTTAAGACATCCGTTTCAAGAACAATTGAGTCCACTTATTGAGGTTTTTATTAGGCTGCAACTTAGTCTAGTGCAAACTAAGAACCAAACCAAAACTGATCATTTGAATTGGGTTGGGTTGGTTTGATTCTTGAGCTGCATTATTCCAATCTTCGGTTAAAAAATTAAGAAATTTGAGTCAACTCTAGGTTAAGGCGTTGGGTAAACCGATCAAACCATTGTTCCAATTTCCATCTTCATTTTTTCTAATTTTCATCTATATATAATTAAAAAGTATTCATTAGATAGAAATATGTAATAAATCTATATCATTTGTTGCTATTGTTATCTGGGTTTTTTTTATTTTTTGGTATCCTAACTATTTTATGTTTTACTATAACATAAAATATAATGAAAATATAACTGAGCCTACCATTGAGAGATCCATCCCTAGGAATTAAAGCCCCTTACCACTTCCAGATGGTCAGTTATAATGGAGGGCGACAATCTGGAAGTTGTAAGGGGCATTAATTCCTGGGGGATGGATCTCTCAATAGTGGGTCTAATTATTGAGGATATGTAATGTAAGGTTAAGACATTGTTCGAGTCAGTGATGTTCTCTCACATTGGTAGAACTGGCAATACTGTGACCCATGGTTTGGCACGCTTTACAAAAGATATTAATGATTTGTATGTTTAGATGGAAGAAGTCCCAACTTGTGTCTGGGACCAATTCCTTACAGACTTAAGTTATATTTTTGCTCAATAAAATTTTTATTGATCATTTTCCTATCAAATATATATATATATATATATATAATGAAAATATGCTCTCCAAATCTAACTTGACAGTCATGCAAATGGTCACATGAGAAGATGACTTCAAAATGACCTCATGGTTCTTTGGTTGAGTGGTACAAAAATGTCCATTGTGGCCATGGTGTTTGTCCGTGATCCTAGTTTTCTTCAATTTTGTTTGGCATGCTGGTGTCACGGCACCGTGATCAAGAGCAGAATCCTAGATGAGTCCCTACCAATCTAACATTGATTTCCATCGCCATTTTCAACTGTTCAAACTTTAAATTACAGGAAATTTTTATAATTTTTTTCAAAAAAAAAAAAAAAAGAGGAAAATTTTGTGGATTGTGTGGTTAATCATCATCTTAAAACTTCATTTTCTTTACATGCCATTGGTGATATTCATTTGATAGTCACTGTAAATTCTTATTTCATGTTGATATGGCAAGAGTAAAATATACATATATGAGTTAATTAATTACTGAATTGTACAACTACGACAAAATTCATTTAATGTAACCCGATTTCAAATGAGCTGTAATCATATCTATATTTGAATTTTTTTTTTTCTGTATGATTGATAAAACCTATCTCTAGTTTTAACTTCTAAGTATTGATAAATGGATATCATTGTTTTTTCCAAAACTTGAAGCTGGAAATATCCTCTAGTCCATATTTGTATTTAAGTGGTTTTTTTTTTTATTTTATTTATTTATTTATAAATATCAACAAATAGATATCAATGCTTTTCCTAATCTTGAGCTCAAGATTACTCACTCAATGACAAATAAAAATGTAAACCTGTTTTTTATTTGCTTTTTGTTTTTTGTTTTTTTATTTTAGTTTTGATTTAAATCTAAAATCACTCAATCAATAAATAAGAAAATTACTACTAGTTTATCATGCCAAGCCTTACATTTGAATATTAAAGAGATTAAAGTTGCAGATAGCTCATTTGAAAAAAAAACAAAAAAAACAAAAAAAAAAAAAGGTGGGGGGAAGGAAAAAAAAGTGTAAAACAATGTTAAAGGAAAGGGCATTTTAGTAATTGAAACATCTATTGTAAAGTCTAATACATATATAAATGTTATTGGACACCCACAATATCGCCCAACGGTTCCTATGTAAATGGAGCAACCACCAAACACCGAAGATGACGTGACCACGTCCCCGGAAACCACCGGCCAAAGTCGCCGGAAATCTGATACACAAAAGGGAGGCACAAGACACCCAGTATACAGAGGAGTCCGAAAACGCCGGTGGGGCAAATGGGTGTCAGAAATCCGGGAGCCGCGGAAGAAGTCGCGAATATGGCTCGGCTCTTTTCCCGCCCCAGAGATGGCGGCGCGTGCATACGACGTAGCCGCTTATTGTTTAAAAGGGTGTAAAGCCCAGCTAAATTTTCCCGACGAAGTCAACCTCCTACCCCGTCCTTCCACGTGTACGGCTAGGGATATCCAGGCCGCAGCGGCAAAGGCGGCGAATGCGACGGTGGTGGCGAAGAAGAGCGACGTATCGGATGGTCATGATGATGACGACGACGACTTTTGGGGTGAGATTGAGTTGCCGGAACTGATGAACGGCGGGAGAGAGAGCTGGTTGGAGAGTACCAGTGCGAGTGACTTTATGCCAGACATGTCTTATGGTACTCCCATGACGAATTCTCGTGGATGGACGTTCTGTAATGATGCCACGTGGATGGATGGTGAAGCTCCACAGCACTTCATGGTACGTACGTCTCTAATATGAGCTGCTGTGTGTAGTTGTACGTATTACATGTATTTCTAGTTCAGCCTTTGCGCAGTTCACTGGGTTCCCAATAAAATCACAGAAAAGCACACCCGTGGTGAGTTCAAGCCTCGGCACTTTGGTTAAAAAACCTTCTGATCCGTGGTTCCCTTCCTTCGTGAAACAGTGATTAGCTCCTGATTAAAAGTTTGAAAAAACACAGGGTTTTGACCAAAAATATAAAAATAAAAAAGCACACCAGTGGGGCAGCAGATCGATTTAATGAAGTTTTAATCATTTGATTTTAATATATTTCACCACTTATTGAATTAGATTGAGATGAAATTTTTAGCACTATCAACTTGGGTTGATTTTCTGTACACTTATGAATAAGATTTTATTGGGAACCTAGCAAATTGCATAAGGCTTGATTGGAACGATGTAATTAAAGCTCTCAATGTTAATAATTGCTTATGCATGTACATATTAAACTATCAATAAATATTTAGTTAAAAGACCATCCCATGATTTTGGAGAACCGAAATTATTATTATTGAATAATTAGCAATTATTTCAACCGAGCGAAAAATTGAGCACATTATTTATTTATTTTATTTTTTAAAAAATGTAGTGCACTCTTTCCAATTCAATTGAGACAATAGGTGCTGATCAATTGATGTCGCAATAGGGCTGGCTATAAATGGGTCAAGTAGTTAGCGACTTAGTCTTTATTTGATAACTTAGCGAATTGAAAATAGGGCTAAACTTGACTCGTTTATCTTGCCATTGAGTTCAAACGAATGTTTTATTGAGCTAAAATTCAAATAGTTTGATTGTTTCAATTAAATTATTAATAAACTTATCAAACCAATTATACTTTAAATCACTCAAAGTTAACTCGACTAGTCAAGTTTAAAAGTAAATTTGAATTTGTCTCGTTCATCTTATGAGCAAAACTTAAAAGAACTATGAGCAAATTTAGAAAAACTTTTATTGAATTTTTTGAGCCAAGCCCAAATAGTTAGTTTGATTGGTGTTACGTTCCTAATGCAACAACACTTGAAAATAAGTAAAATAGTGTCTCAAGGTTGAAGGGATAAATGATGAGATACCAGTTCTGTAGGCTTTCAATAAGGTCCCCACTCTGTCCCCCAACGACCATGGGTGTTATCTGTTTCATCGAGTCAATTAGCGTGTACGGTTGTGCTCCTCTCCCTTGAGTTATTTATTTATTTAATTTTTGGTGGGCAAAAACACAAAACAAGTTGGAATGCAACTTCTTTAATACTCTACGGCTATGTTTGGTCCCCGAATTAAAATGTTAGATAGGATATAATTTTTGGATAAAGAAAACAACTTTGATTGCTTTGTTTGAAATGGAAAAGATGATTCCTTAGACATTTTTCTATCATCTTATTTCTTTTAAATGAGATAGTATTTTAGGATAAAAATATACTATCTCCTTTTAATAGGGTTTATTATATCCCGCATATGGAGGATATAACTATCCTATAGATAGCATATCCTTTATTTGAGAATAGCACCAAGTAGATGAAAATGATATGTATATCCTATCTAACCTAGTCCAATATACCAATCATAGCCTACAAGTCGGATTGTAGGGTATCATCCTGAAATCTCCTAAAAATTTCACTGCTTAAAAATAAATTAGAATCCTCTGTTCGGGTACTTGGGTGTTTAGATTCATCTGACATCTTCAAACAATTCAGCTTCCGCGTCAAGAGTGCGCTTAGTCTTTTTCAACCATTGAATTACCCAAACACTCCATACGCAAGCAGAGAATTCTTTCTTAGAAGACCAATGGTAGACCTCGGATCTTCTTTGATCGGACAATGATGCGTACCAAGGATGATAGATTATGATATGTATATGGGGACTATATAAGCCTAATGGGAGTCTCTATCGGCACCCCAAGATTTACTTTTCATCCCCCACTAATTTTACATTTCAACGTTTTATGAAAAATATAAAATATTTTCATAAAAACTAACTATGAGATCCAATAGAAAATACTATTTTGAACAACTTTGTAAAATAAAGTTTTTCCAAAACATATAATTTAAGTGGATTTCTTTGCCATTTATGAAACAAAGACTGTAAATGGCCAAAAAATTTACTTAAATGACATATTTTGAAAAAACTTTTTTTTTTTTACAAAATTGTACAAAATAATGTTTTCTAATAGACAACGTACGCGACCGATTTTTTTGACTTTTTTTTTTTACTAGATATAGCACACGTGCGTTGCACGTAAATATTTTTAAATAATATTAGTTATACAAAATAATAAATACATAAAGATTTTATATTTTTTCATAAAAGATAAAGTTTAAAATTCGAAAGTATAACGAAAGATTAAAAACTCTTTAGATATATATTCAGAATTTTTTTTTTCTTCATAAAACAGAATATTTAAAGAGTTTATATTCATATATATTATCATGCAACTTGATAGTTGCTCTAAAAAAAGAATTTGAGTAAAAATCTTACTTTAATTTGTTAAGAGTTTGAATTAAAATTTAACTTTCATTTGTTACCAAATGATAAGAATGTTTATTATGTGTTTTAATTAAAGGAAGGGTAGATATGTATTTTTTTTTTTTTAAATAAGGGTATATTGGTTGTTCAAAAGTTTTTCTGAGATTCAACCTTCTATAGGTAGTATAAATTTGCAGAGCAAAACTTACCAGAGAAGGGAGAGAAGGGAGAAGTCGCCGTTAACCAGAGAAGTGAGAAGTTGCCGTTAATAGAAAAGGTGGAGAGAAGGTTAAAACTACTCTTGATGGAAAAAGTGGAATTTACAATCCGGCTGTTTATCTATTATATAGGAATTATAATTTCCGTTTCCTTTGAATTCTTATTTGTATTTTATATATTAAGGTATGTGTTTTAGAATATATTAAGTTATGTGTTCCGTCTGTTGTTTTAGAATTATAGTTTCCATATTCCTATATATTTTTATTTATTATATACGAATTATAGTTTCCGTTTCCTTTGAATTCCTATTTATGTTTTTTAGGAATTATATTGCTATATTTCCTATATATGCAGAAGGGTGGGTAGTTGTGTATTTAAAAATTAAAATAAGGGTATATTAGTCAATCAAAAGTTTTTCTTACATTCATCTTTTTATAGGTAGTATAGATAGATATTTTTCATAAAACCCAGCCTCAAAAGGTAAAATTTTTCAAATAAAGTTTGGTGTCAGGATTTATTTGCTCTATATATAGAATTCTAGTCGTGAAAGAAGCAACATTAAGAGTCGAATTCCTATTTTAATATTAGATTTGATCTCCCTCTTTCTATTTCTTCCATGGCAGAGGATGGCATATATACCACGGAATCACATAAATTTTACAATCTTTTTCTGCCTTTGATTTTCTAATTTATTTTTATCATGATTGCTTGCCGCATAACAATAACGCACTTCCAAGAAAGTACAGAGTTTGAGTAACTAATGTTCATATGATTTGTCACAATTTAATTCTCCTTAATATCAACAAACTAGTAGGAACCCGTGTGTTGCACAGGAATTACAAATTCTAAATATTTTATTGGCTAAAAAAAAAAAAATATACAATTTATATGTTTAATGACAATGCAAAAATAGGATTATCTCAAGGAAAATCCCATTGATCCCAAATACATTTTCCTAATTTCATATTTTAATAATGTGCCCACTGGTAAAATCGTGAGAGCACATAGCTTCTACCATTTAGTAAAAGAGACTTTTTTCTTTATTTAATCACCATCATTTGCAAAGGCTGCGGTTTCAAGTTCACACTCCAAGATTGTGTACGTGTCACATGATAGGGATCGAGAGAGATGATAGGAAGAAGGGATTCATACTTAACTAATATAACCTCCAGTTCCCAAATGGCAAAAATGAAAAATAGAAATGAAATCAGCCAAAATAACACAAATTTAACAAAAAATTTATCTATTTGTTGCTCAACAGTGAAATCTTTTTAAATTTTTTAAAAAAAAAGGGTAAATTCACACTTAAGGGTCCAGATTTTAGGGTAAATTTCACTTAAGGGTCTCAAATTTTAATTGCGTCAATTTGGTACCCATATTATTAGTTAAGTTTCAATTTAGGGTCCTGATATCAAACCGTTTTGTTGACTTGACGGAAATTTTGCACGTGATGTGCTTGTGACCAAATTAAAATAATATTAACCCTATTTTGCCCCTCACCCAATCTTACCCACGTGAAGCTCTCATCGATGGTAATGGAGTATTCCCCCATTTCTCCGACCATGAAGGTCAACCACTCCTCCGACTATAGTTGCAGGCTACCATTGACCATCTTCAAATCCAAACCCAAACCCAAACTCAACCATGGCAAGTTCGAATCCCAAACCAACCACGTGAAGCTCCCATCGCTGCTAATGGAGCATTTCCCCATTTCTCCGGCGATAAAGGTCAACCACTCCAACTAACCAACCAACCATCGTCAAACCCCAATCCAAATCCAACCATCGTCAAACCCTAACCCAAATCCAACCATCATCAAACCCCAACCCACCAGTTGATCTGTAATGGGTATAAACTAAAAGGAAGGCGACGAAAATTTGGTCGTGGACGGTGCACTATGCCGTCGACGATGAAGGTTTGGGTTTCAGATCTCAATCTTGTGCGTCATGATTAGGTTTGTAGGCAGTCACATGGGGGGTATCAACGGTGGGAAAAGAGGCAACGCTCAGGGGGGGGGGTAGTCTCGACAGTAGGAAAAGAGGCAAGGGGCTACTCACCAGCGACTAACGCTTCCACCGTCAACCTCGTAGCAACCAAACACCCATCACGCCATCATCGGCAACTCAGATCCAAACACCCTTCATCGCCATCTCCATAAAACCCAGCTCCACCGCCGTCGAGTCCACCACCGTGAGAGCCAAGTGCCATCATCGGCAACTCATATCCAAACACCTTTTAATGTGGTTGATGTTTTTTCCTTCTTTTTTTTTTTTCTTTTTTTTTTTTTTGCTTCATCGCCGAAAAAGATGGTGTAGGCCTTTGATGTGGTTGCATCGGCAGCCAGAAGTGGATGACAGTCCGTGGTTGGGAATGAAGTCGTCATCGGTGTGTCGTTGTTGATGAGAGAGAATTGTTGCACGCGTGATTGATTTTGAAGGAGATGGAGTAGTTGCCGAAGAATGGTAGCTGGACCTTCATCACTGAAGAATGGTTGACAGCGAAGGCAAGGGTTTGGAAGGAGGAAGACAGAGGCATAAAGGCGTGGAGGGCATTACAGGTCATTTCAGAATTGCCGTTAATAGCCATCTCTGAATTTTGGTCAACACTTATGTTGGGTACTAAATTGACGCAATTAAAATTTGAGACTATTAAGTGAAACCTACCCCAAACTCTGGACCCTTAAGTACAATTTACCCAAAAAAAAAATATATAAAAATATTCAATTCAATTACCCTGAGTATCATAATATTTATAATAAAAAAATTGCTAGGTCGTGGCCCCCTCATCCTAATATATAATATATGTGCATATATGTATGTATTTCTTAGGATTTGAAGCGACTTTAAAAAATGCTAATGACATGGTAGTTTAATAGCACTTGTCTTACTTGTTAAGTTAGTAATTTCGAATTTAATTTTTTAAAAAAATATTGATACCCATTTGCATGTTGATATTAAAAGAGTTAGAGATAAAAATAGATTTTATCAACTAAAAAGAAAAAAAGAAAGTAAGGGAAGATCCAAAAATATAAAATATAAACTAGCTTTAGAACCCGTGCGACGCACGGATTAATTTATAAAAAATAATATTATTAGCAAATTAGAATTTTAACATAATATTTATTCTTTAAAATAATCTTTGGTGTGATGTTAGCATAATGTATCACACAAAATTTAATTATACTCCTGAAAAAGATAAATTATTTTGAAAGACAATTAATTTAATGGTGAAAACTTGTAAAAAATAAAGGAACTGACACGTTATGATATTTGGTGGAAAAAGTTTAAGATTCTCTAGAGTCTAACCCATCCTATAATCATGGTTTTAACATGTTAGTATACACCAAAGCAAGTACAACCGTTAAAGGTGTCTCGAAATCCGACGATAGAGATTGTAAAATGCATGACAATAATGAGTCTTGACCTTTCATAAGGTTTCGAGTGGGGTTGCACAAAGAGTGAAAAACCATGGGGAAAAATATCAAAAATATGTTTGATATTAGAACATAAAAAAAAGGAGAGAAAGGTCTAAACTGAGAAAGAGAATAGGAAAAAAAAGTAGAAGAAAAAGAAAATAAGAGAAAGTATAAATCTTTTCAATTTTATGTAATTTACAATATGAAAGAATTTTGACTAAAATAGATTTTTTTATTTTATTTTATTCGTATCAGAAGTAAATCAGGAGAATCTGAAGATTCCAACAAATCACGTTTTCTTTTTTAATCCTCATTTTCTCTATTTGTCTCTCTTTTTAAGTATGACTATTTATAGTTTTATATGTTCAATTTTTAAGAAGGGAAATGAATAGGCATAAAGAAAACGGAGAAATATAGTATAGTCTATTAAGTTTGAGTTGAACATTGTATAGTGTGGGTTTTCTAATCCTCTCACATAAAAACAAAGAGATATATAGTGAACAGCAAGCGTCAACTTACCTCCACCATGTGAGAAAAAGCAAGTAATACCAAAATTTAAAGATTTTAAAAATTTTAAAAAAAAAAAAAAAACAAAGGTAAGGAATTTACCTTTTGGTGCCCACTTCCCAGCTTGATACCCAACAAAGAAAGTTAGTAATCCTTTTGAAAGTACTTATCAAGTCAATTAGTAGCAAGTTAATAGACAATATCTTTTTTATGGTATTAGATTGGAAAACCAATACTAAAATGTAATTTTGCCAAAAGAGTTTTCTCCAACTCACTATTTCAGCACTGTGAAAGGCAAAAAAAAAAAAGAAAAATGTAAAAAAATCTTATGTGGACACATGGCACACAACAGTGTGCCCGTAATTTTGCCAAAAGAGTTTTCTCCAACTCGCTGTTTCAACATGTGAAAGGCCAAAAAAAAAAAAAAAATGTAAAAAACTCTTATATGGACACGTGGCACACAACAATGCATCCTTCCTCCGTTTTAGATATATATAATAATGGATAGGCACAAATATTACGGCAGAGATGTGAAGGTCTGTGGAAGTATCTAGACGGAAAGAAACAACTCGAGAAAGGTGGACATAAAGACTTTGTTTGGTTTGGGTCTCGGTGGGTCCCTAATTTGGACACCATAGAAGAAAAATACACTATGTTACATGTGAGGAAAATTCAAGACAAAGCCTTTTATGCCCTGTGTCACGTTCGGGTTTTATATAGGGGCTGTCCTTACATAGGGATATTTGTTTTGTAAGAGTGTAAGACCACTACTAAGACCCCACTACCCTTTTTTTTTTCTTTTTCTTTTTCTTTTTTTCTTTTTTTTTGGCTAGAGGCACCACTACTTTATAGACGATTGATGTATTCAGAGACGGAATCAGGATTTTATCTTGAGTGGCCAAAGTATGAGTAAAAAGAATTTTATCATTCAAGTATGAGGATCATATTAAGATTCAAGATTAAATTAATACATCGAAAAAGAGGTAAACAACTGACCTTTGCTTATAGTTATCAAAAACCATGACAAAAAAAAAAAAAGAAAAAGAAAAAGAAAGAGGGGGAGGGGGGTTGACGGTAGCAATTAATCTGATAAATAAGATAAGTAAACAATTGGACTCCCGGGCCTAGCTTGTAGTTCTGTCTCTGGATGTACTCTAAGGGTAACGTTAATGTTGTGTTTATTACGTGTGAGTGGTCTTGTCTTTGGATGTATTCTAAGGGTAATGTTAATGTTCTGTTTATTACGTGTAAATGGTCAAATGGTAATTTTATTTTAAAAATGAGATAAAATAATCATTTCGTAGACTCAAAGAATGGAATGGTCATACATTTATGAGAGCTCATTTCTTTCAAAAAATGAATTATCATTTTTTCTCAAATGAAAAGGGATGGTCATTTCCACCCCTTTTGAAATAAAATGATAAAAGTAAATTTCACCTTATATTTTCTATTCCATTCCCACCCATTAAATATTGGAATGAAATGATCTTTTCATTTCAATTTCAATTTCAATTTCATTCTCATTTGATATCCCTATTCTCTCACCATTTTATTCGTGCAAACCAAACACAACTTAATTACACCTTAGATTCTACAAGAAACTTGGGCTTTAAGCACACCAAAAGTGCACCTGGAGCTTTTTGTATTTTATACGACAAATTAGGCCTACTAGCATGCGTGTCACCAAGTAGATCCTTTAACTTTTAGATAAAAACTTCAATATAACTGTGACACGACCATGTTACAAGCACACCAAAAGTGCAACTGTAGCTTTTTGTATTTTATACGACAAATTAGGCCTATTGGCATGCGTGTCGCCAAGTAGACCTTTAACTTTTAGATAAAAACTTCCATGTAACTGTGACATAATCACGTGGTGTCATGAACTAGTAAAAATAAGTAAAATGAGATTTTTAGTATACTTTTCGGCCCCACAATCCCACTTTGCTTAGTTTTTATTGATCCATGACACCAAGTGGCCGTGTCACAATTATATGGAAGACTCACTCTAACTTTTATGGACACCTGGTTGTTGGCATGTAGTAGTTGGGTATCCTCCCAATCAGTGTCATTAATGTTTATTGGGGTGAGTTTTATGCTATGTTTGGTAGTGACTAGGGAGGATGAAAATGTGGAATAAATGAAAGGTACAGGGGATGAATTTTCTATCTCAGTAGAATGAGACATTTTTTCAAGCTTATGTGTTTGGTTGGATGGATGTAGAATAGATGGAAAGATAATTTTCTTCATTCATATATCTTTGATATAAAAGAAGAAATGGAAAGAATAGATACTAATTTTATTATTTTGCCCTCACATAAATAGTAATAATAAATAAATTATTATAGACATAGAGGTATATGTGTCATTTCAATCAAATAGTTCCATTTCTCTCCTCTAATCCCCCCTGAAATTGGAGCGATGAAAAATGTAAAAATGAGGGATTTCTAATCCTCCATCCACCCCTCCCCTTTCCCCTCCACCAAAAACACCCAATTACCTTTCTCCCTCCCCTTTTCCTTCCTTCCTTTTCCTTCCCTTCCCTTTTCCCCCTTACCAAACATAGGTTTAGGTTCTATTTGGTTCCCAGATTCTATCAAGGAAAAAAAAATGAAAATATAAAGAATTGTACTTTTCTTTATTTGGTTGCAATGGAAAATTAGAAAAAGAATAAGAATTTGAATATTTTTTACTTAATATAATTTTATCTTTTCCTTTTGTTTCCTTTTTTTTTTTTTCCTAATTACTTTTTTTCTCTTCCTTTTTCATTTTTTTCTTGGTAAAATCCAAGAACCAAATATACGGTTAAAGGTTCAATCTCTTTAAGGCAAAATGGTCGAGGCCTATCTAATGTAATTAAACGAAGAGTATTTAGTAAATAGTATAAATAAACAACATGATTTTACCAAAACAATTGGTCTCTACTCTCTACCTTCTTGTACTTGTTCTTCATTGTTAAGCAAAACTCGCCTTGGATTTCACCTTTCTTCTGGGAAAGCCGAAGAACCTGAATTTAATCTCAAGTTGAGCTCGAGGTAATGAGTTCTAGTTGAAATTAACTCAAGTTGGATTTCACCTTTTGTTAAATAAACTTGAATAACCCGAAGTTACCTTTAGGTTGAGCCTTCATTTGTTGAGTGAATGATTTTAGATTAAGTTTATAGAGAAGTATTAACACCCATTTGTTCATACTAGATATAGCACACGTGCGTTGCACGTGAATATTTTTAAATAATATTAGTTATACAAAATAATAAATACATAAAGATTTTATATTTTTTCATAAAAGATAAAGTTTAAAATTCGAAAGTACAACGAAAGATTAAAAAAAAAATTAAAATTTAACTTTCATTTGTTACCAAATGATAAGAATAAATGTGTTTCAATTAAAGGAAAGGTAGATATGTTTTTTTTTAAAAAAAAATAAGGGTATATTGGTTGTTCAAAAGTTTTTCTGAGATTCAACCTTTTATAGGTAGTATAAATTTCCAGAACAAAACTTACCAGAGAAGGGAGAAGTCGCTGTTAACCAGAGAAGTGAGAAGTTGCCGTTAATGGAAAAGGTGGAAAGAAGGTTGAAACTACTCTTGATGGAGAAAGTGGAATTTACAATCCAGCTGTTTATTTATTACTAGTTATTACACACGTGCGTTGCACATGGATTTTTTGTCAACAATAAAATGATTTAAAGATCATCAATTATTTTTCCTAAATAAACATATAAAAGATCGATGCTTCCCAAAATCTTTTTAGCTTGAATAGGGATTGACCCTTTTCATGTAACATAACCCCTCATGTAGTGGTAATTATCTCTTCAATATTGTCCATATCGATTAAATATAAACTTTATTTACTTAAAGAAGGTTATGCGGCAATTTGTTCTTTAACATTTAATCCATATCAAGTGTGAAGATTTGAGATGTTAAGAAATTATTTATTACTCTTTAGAAGGTTTTAGTCCATGTACATTAAATGATCTGGAAAAAAATGCTAATACATAATGACACGTAACTATCAAAAATCTTGACAAATAACTTATTCATTGTCCACCAATTTTCTACACATTTACAATAAGAAACATATCAATGAAAAAGTAAAAAAAGAGAATAATTAGAACTAAAATAAATAGAGAAAGTATATACTTAATCTCTAGAGAGAATTTAATTTGATTAAATTGTTAACCATATGGCAAGTCCATTGTATCTTAGAAATTATATACAAAAGAATAGACCAAATTTATTAATGAATTAGTAGTTTATATAATGTGACTTATACATCAACAAATTCTATTACATTTTGAATCACTTAAAGAATAAGTACATGCTAAAAAATATAAGAGTCCTAATACCATATTACTATCATGGGATATTATTCCAGTTCATCCAAATGAAACTTTACTACTACCTCTCTTGAACTTCTTTGTATTTTTTTTTTTGGCTGAAGAATCTATGGATCCCCACTAATTTGTAGCGAGACATTCCACAATGCATTATTGGATTTCAACATCCCATTAATTGAAACAACCAAAGATAACATAGCCCGAAAACTAATCTTAGGATTCAAAAAGTGGGAAAAATTACAAATAAAACCATAAGGCGAGATGCCTCATCAAGAACATTTAGAAACCTAAAGCCCTTGTTCTCCGGTCCACCCCTCAAATCACCCCATAAACAGTGTAGTCTTGAGAATGAAATTTTAATTTCCAAGAAAAAATCAGAAAGACAACATAGAGATTGAGCATTTAAAAATAAAATAATAAAATAAAATACATACCTCTTACAAGGGATTTTTTATCAGCAAGAAAAAATTATAAAGAGAATGAGCATATAAAAATAGCTTTTCAATTCCCATCGGATGTTTCCAAGAGCAATTTTTCATCAAAAGAAAAAATATAATTAGATGATTTACCACGTAAAATAAAAGGTTTAGCATTCAAACACAAAAGCATTTTAGCAAATTGCTTATGAAACTCTACCAATCAAATCAAAAGTAAATGAAAATACTCACAGCAAAAATAAAAAATACAAAACCAAGAACTTGAATAAAAAACACTCTAGGAAAGATATATAGAATTTAAATGAAATATGATTGCATAAAATTAATTTTTTATAGGAACAAAATTAAATAAAACCTAATGTGATTATTAGCATTCAAATCAAAACTCAACTCAACAAATTTCCAGCACAGTACCATATATATATATAAAATTTGCAGAGCAAAACTTACCAGAGAAGGGCAAAGTTGCCGTTAATGGAAAAGGTGGAGAGAAGGTTGAAGCTATTCTTGATAGATAAAGTGGAATTTACAATCCGATTGTTTATTTATTATATACGAATTATAGTTTCCGTTTCCTTAGAATTTCTATCTGGGTTTGGTTTTATTTAATTATTATACGAATTATAGTTTCTTTAGAATTCTTATTAAGGTTATTATATACGAATTATAGTTTCTGTTTCCTTAGAATTCTTATCTGGGTTTGGTTTTATTTAATTATTATACGAATTATACTTTCCTTATATTTCTTATTAATGTATGTGCTTTACATTGCTATATTTCCTATATATGCAGAAGGGTAGTTATATAGTTTCCTTAGAATTCTTATTAAGGTATGTGTTTTATATTATTGTATTTTATATATATGTAGAAGGGTAGTTGTGTATTTAAAAATTAAAATAAGGGTATATTAGTCAATCAAAAGTTTTTCTCACATTCATCTTTTTATAGGTAGTATAGATATAGGAATTATAATTTCCGTTTCCTTTGAATTTTATTTGTGTTTTTATATTAAGGTATGTGTTTTAGAATATATTAAGGTATGTGTTCCGTCTGTTGTTTTAGAATTATAGTTTCCAGATTCCAATATATTTCTATTTATTATATAGGAATTATAGTTTCCGTTTCCTTTGAATTCCTATTTGTGTTTTATATATTAAGGTATGTGTTTTAGAATTATAGTTTTCATATTGCTATATTTCCTATATATGCAAAAGGGTGGGTAGTTGTGTATTTAAAAATTAAAATAAGGGTATATTAGTCAATCAAAAGTTTTTCTTACATTCATCTTTTTATAGGTAGTATAGATTAGTGGGATAGAAGTAAGGATAAATTCTATCGATTAACACAAAAAAATAAATAATAATAACTCAGGTTGATCCTAGTTAATTAGTTCGGATTGATATTCTCGGGTTGAACTTGGGTTAATTACTTCGAGTTGAAGCTTGGGTTGGCTTGGGAGAGATTAGAGAGTTCTAACCTTAGGTCCCAAGCTTTAGTCGGCGGGAACGGCTATTGCAACCCCCCAAACCTATAAGTTGCCCCCCCGCCCCCACACATTTTTTAATTAAAAAAATTATCACATAAAATTACCAAAAGGGGCTTATCCCTTACCTCTCTCCGGCACCCACCCCACCAGCAACTCTCTCCGGCACCAGAGCCAGTTCTGAGTTTGTTGGGCCCGTAGGCGAACTCCTAAAATGGGGCCCTCTTCCTTCTATATATATTCTCAAAAAAAAAAAAAAAAAAAAAAAAAAGTTCTAAATATCCAAAAAAAAAAAAAAAATAAAAAAAAAAAAATCCTACTACCAAGTACCAACATAAAGTTTGTTTGCATATAAAATTATAAAATTTGCTTTTATAGATTAAAATGACGAGATGATTACAAAAACTTATAAAGATAGAATACATATAACATATTTTTTGTTTCATAATTGAACAAAATCCACTTTTACAACACCAAAAAGAAAAAAAAAATAAATGCCAAATAAAATCTAAAGCTATAATACCAAAAGAAATTAATCAATTACGACAAAGTTTCATTTAAACATTACTCTTCTCACATTTTTAGATGCAAAATTATTAATTAACCTAATATAATCACATTGTGAATAGGGATTGCCGGATTGGGGAGCCAGGGAGGAGATGAGAGAGACGTTTGTGAATGGGGAAATGAGCCAGGGGAAGAGAGACGTCGTGACTTGTGAATGGGAGCCTCTTAGATCTGATTTGAGATCTAAAAAGCCCTTTGATTCCCGTGTAAAGTATATATATATTTTTTTATTTAGTTTTAATGCTTTTGGGTTGGAATTGGGCTTGTAGAATAGGGCCCCTTTTGCTTAAAACAGGAGATCTGATGCTGTTGGTCCAAGTGGAGAAACCTCTCTTTTGGGCTAACTTTTGAGCTTTGATAACTAGTAAAGGGGATAAGTATTTGGAGGCCCTTTTTTTTAAACCCAAAATAAGGGGCCCCATACGGCCGTCTTGCTCGTCTAGGCCCAAAACCGGGCCTGTCCGGCACCCACCCACCGGCAACCCTCTCCTGCGCCCCTCTTCTTCCTTCCTCCTCTTCTCTCTTCTTCTCTTCATTTTTTTTTTCCTTTGCTTCCCAGAACCCCTCTCCCGCACCCCTCTCTCGTCGGCAAAGCTCCCTCCCCTCCCTCCCGTCAGCCTTCCTCCTCTTCCCTCTTCTTCTCTTCTTTTTTTTTTTCTTTCCTTTTCTTCTCCTCTTCCCTCCCGTCGGCAGCAGATCTAGCCAGATTTGACAAGCAAAGGCAAAAAAAAAAAAAAAAAAACAAACAAAGAAAGGCCGTCACCGTCGCCAGAAAAAAATGGAGGTTTTGAAAAAAAAAAACTTCTTGCGTTTCACACACAAATCTGACCAGCAGAGCAAAAAAAAAAAAAAAAAAAAAAAAAAAAAAAAAAAAAAGAGAGAGAGAGAGAGAGAAGAAGAAGAGAGAAGAGGAGGAAGGTCAGAGAGTGGTCACTTGCCGGGAAAAATGGAGGTTTTGAAAAAAAAAAAAAAAAACCTCCCTTGCCTCACACACAGATCTGACCAGAGCAAAAAAAAAAAAAAAAAAAAAAAAAGGGGGGGGGGGGGGGGAAAGAAAGAAAGAAAGAAGAAGAGAGAAGAGGAAGAAGGGCTGTCGCCATCGCCGTCTCTTCTTCTTCTTCTTCTCGCCGAACTGCTATGGGGTGTGGGGTGGGTGAGAATAGGGGTATTTTAGTCTTTGAGAGGGGTGGGTGGGTAAGTTTTGGGGGTTGAGAAATAATGTGGGGGAAACTTATCCTTTTGGGAGGTTGCAATAGCCTGCTCCCTTAGTCGGCCTCCCAAGCCATTCCATCTTATTGAGTTGCAGCCTTACCCAAACCTGCATCATTGGGTTAGGTTTGGGTCAAGCCCAACTTCATAGGCATTTTTGGTCTTTTCATGTTTGTTTTGCCAAAATTATAAATTGGTCTGTCATGGGCAAATAATTACATATCAACACAAATGATTATTGACTTTATAATATATGACTACTAACTTAATCAATAATGACTACTAATTTATATTGATATATAATTATTTGTCCGCAGCCGGACCAATCTGTAGTTCCTCCTTTTTTCCCAACATAGGGATTGATGAGGAGTCATTGCTGCCTCAACGGACAATCTCATACAAATATACAACTTAATTCTGTCAATTTGGTTCAGGTAAATATTATATTTAGGCCACCTATTTTTTACAACATGACTTCCAGAGATAAAAAGAATTCACGGCTACTTAGGTAACTAATTCAATAATACCATGTGACAGTGGGTGGCTAAGAATTTCTTGCTCTAGCCAAATTTAGGATTGTATGACAAATCAAACTACTCGAATTTGACTTATGATCGACACATCAGGGATCGTCCCCTCTATCAATCCACCATTACTATCAAAATTAAGTTCTCATGTGTGAAACAAATCATCATGTACAAAATTGTTTAGCCAATCAAGGAAATGATTTTGAATCCCCTGTGTTAAAAGTCTCTAGTAAATTTCAAATACCTCCTCCAAACGCAACTTTAGAGAAATTACATTGGCTCAAGTTCGGTCTAACTCGACGTACCATTTGAATGGGTTGTTTGGGATTCATTGTATTTAAAATTGATTTGCAATAGACTTCAATTTAGTTTTTATTTTGGAAAGTACTGAATTCTTATTGCCTTGCTCTTGAAAATGACCTTTGGCTACAGTAATTTAGAACCCTTTCGTTTGTGCCAAGAACCTATCAAAATCTTAAAAGTTTACGAGCCATATCATCGTATTGAATAAATCATTTATATTTGTTTTGCATTTCAAGTAAATTACAAAAATCTTTACATAAAAGTCATAACCATAAAATTTGTCATGAACACTTTTTAATTTCCAAGCAAATTTCACTCATCCAACATGAGCCAATGGCTTGAAAAAAAAAAATTAAAAAATTAAAAAAAAATAATCATGAACCAATGCACCAAGGGCCCTTGGGTCTAATGGCGTGTCATGTCCCAATAAGAATGTAAGGTTTGCAGAGATTTTGGTTTCAACTCCGTATGAGTGTGTGTGCAAGTGTGTATGGTCGTTTGGCCCCCAAAAAAAAAAAAAAATTCAGAATACACAAAAAGAACCAACGCATCATATATGGCAAAACTTGTACAAGAACATAGTAAACGACAATCCTAAGGAGGCCTCTATTGGCACTTTAAGTGGACTTTTTAGTCATTTATGAAACGAAAACTATAAATGGCAAAAAAGTCTACTTTAAACGATATATTTTGAAAAAAAATTATTCTAGACAATTGTTCAAAATCATGTTTTCTAATAAAGTACGCAATTAGTTTTTATGAAAACCTTTTATATTTTTCATAAAACCTTAAAATGTAAAATAAGTGAGGGATAAAAAGCAAGTCTTGGGGCACTAATAAAGGCCTCCAATCCTAATTAATAACAATGGGGCCGGGCTAGGAATTCTTACTAGGGAACGGCTATTGCAACCCCCCATTCCTATAAGCCCACCCCCCATCCTTTAGGTTTTTAAGGTTTTATGCAAAATATAAAAAGTTTTTATGAAAACCGGCTGTGATATCCACTAGAAAACATCATTTTGAACAACTTTGTAGTACAAAGTTTTTTCAAAATCTATCGTTTAGGTAGACTTTTTGGCAAAAAATGAAATAAAGGCTATAAATGGCTAAAAAGTATATTTAAACGATAGATTTTGGAAAAACTTTCATCTGAAAAGTTGTTCAAAATGATGTTTTCTAGTGGATAATATGGCCGGTTTTCATAAAAACTTTTTATATTTTGCATAAAACCTTAAAAACTTAAAAGATGGGGGGTGGGCTTATAGGAATGGGGGGTTGCAATAGCCGTTCCCTTCTTACTATGCCAAGCCTGCCCAATAATTCATTGGACCTAAGAATTCAGCCCAGCCTGGCCTGCAGGCCAGTCTGATGCGCCCAAGTCGCGTAAACACTGGCCGGGCAGGTATAGCCCACTCCTTGAATCTCATAAGTCATAACTATATACATTTTTTGAATAAAATAGAAATAAAGAAGAACATGGTGAAAAATTACAGCATTAGAAAATTAATGGAAACAAAAATTGGATAGAAAAATGCATCTGAAGAAAGAGCAGTTATTTACTTATTTATTTAGTACAAATTTTAGGCATTTGCCTTTCTTGAAATTCATTATAGGCAGTTAGGTTCTTTACAATGTTTGCCGAAAGCGCAGTGCTAGATCAACTAGGAATTTTTACTAGAAAGGTGCACCGGTTGTTTACAAGAAAGATGTACCGGTTTTCTAGTTTTAGCTTTTTAAAACAATTAGGCCATATTTGTTTAGTTGGAATGAAATAGGTGGATGGAATAAAATTTCATTCCAAACTGTTGGAAAATAATGGAGATGTTACTGTATAAAATGAAATAGCAAGTACAAGAATTACAGAAATACAAACAGTGTCGGTGTCAGTTGAAGCGTGTACAAGGCACTATCCTTAAGAGTAATTCTGCCCCTCTGAGTATTTAACTCGGTGCAGTAGGTCACAGCGCTCTACCCTCCAAGATTCAACAATCAAACTCCCACTAAGCGTGCACTTGCAAGTGTAGAAGTGAAACGAACAACTCAAAAATGCTCCTAACTTTCAAAAATAAAATTGTAGAAGAAAGAAAACAGAGAAAAGAAGAGAAGAGACGATTGCTCTTGTTGTGTGTTTCTGCTGAATGAGAGGGCTGGTATATATAGGCTTTAGAAATCAATAATAGCCCTCAAAATAAATTCCCAATAGTCAAAAAATATAAATGCGAAAATAAATTTCCAACAATCAAAAAATATAAATATGAAATTAAATTTCCAACAAGCAAAAAATAATTAAATTCAAATAAAACTATCAACTGATTTAATTAGAATAATCCTGGTATAAAAACGGGTCACTAAACTGGGTCGTGGATAACCCAATATCCAAAAGTCAAAGTAGCAAAATGCGGGTCAATCCTGCCCGCACACGTGAAGCGAATTTTTGGGATTTACACCCCCTTGCACGCACGTCGTACGCTCGCGATGTGCCCGACTAAGTCAATTTTCGGACCCCAATCCAGCAAACCACTCGATTAGGCTCCGTCTCATGCGCACGTGGGGACTCCCTACATCCCCCCACATGATACCATATACAACAAGTAGAATAATATATAAACCCTCTAAAACTCTTTTACTTTTCCAATGTGCGACAAGGTGTTATCACACTCAAGTAGAAAACACTTGTAAGAAAACCTTTCGGATTTTTTGAAATACTTATTTTATACTTAAAATACAACAATCCCCACAATTTTCATTATTTTTTATTGATATATTATTAAGTAAACCAAGTTCTTTCATTTTCTTAATATAAGAAAAATTCACATGACCTAGTCTAGCATACCATAAATCAATAGAATCAATCAAGCAAGCAGAAGAAGATGCATTTTCATTCATAATTTCAAGTACATTCAAAAGAAACAGACCTTGGTTACAATAACCTTTCCCAACAAACATACTATTCTTAGTCATAATGATCTTGTCAGATTCAAAAGATACCTTAACTCTAACCTTACCCTAGCAGAGAAACCGACTCCAAGTTGTAGCAAATGTTTGGAACATGGAGCACATTACTCAGTGAAAGGATTTTTCCAGAAGTCAGTTTGAGAAGAACCTTTCCTTTTCCTACAACTGGCGAGGGCCTCGAATCGCCCATGAACACTTGTTCCTCGCCTTCCCTTATAGGAGTATAGGAAATAAAAGCATTTCTATCACCACAGATATGTTTGGTAGCCCCAGAGTTTACCACCCAGTCCTTCACATTTGCAATCATGTTTACCTCAATGACAACTACAACAATGATATCATCTGCCTCTGCCAAATTAACAGTTGTACATGCAGGAGAATTATTCGCCTTCCTGTACTTACACTCGGGAGTATGGTGTCCTAGTTTCCCACAAATATAACAGTTACCATTTTTCTTGAAGGTGGATTAAGACTTTTGATTCTGACCAAGTCTAAAATTCTGATTAGTCTTACGGTCTTGGTTTGGCCTATTATTCCAGTTGGTCTTGTGATTTTTATTATTAGTCCTCCTATTATTATTAGGTCTATTAGGTCCATCAACTAAATTAGCCTTAGAAGTAAATTCCTTAACTTTTTCAGTCTTGTCTCTAATCCTATTCTTTTATTCAATGCGAATGTGAACAATCACATCCTCAAGACTCATGTGTTTCCTCTTATGTTTCAAATTGTTTTTGTAGCCTTTCCAGATTTTTCAATAAGAAATCCTGCCTAAGAAAGACTCTTGCAATTCTATCTCCTCATTTTTAACTGTCACTCACTAGGACATGGTAGTCATGGATTTGAGATGATACATCTCTATCCTTAGTCATTTGAAAATTAGCCAAATTTCCTATGGCATATTTTTGATTACCAGCATCTTCTAAAACATATTTCTTTTGTAGACTATCCCAAATATCCTTAGCATTCTTATAGGAATAATAGATATCATAGATTTCATTAGACAAAGTGCTAAGAATAGTGTGCCTACATACCTTATTACCATTTTCCCATTTTGTCAATTCCTCACCATAATTTTTAGAACCTTCCTTTGGTTTGGAACCTGTCAAAATGTGGGTCAAGTTCACCATGTTTAGAGTAGAATAAACACGCTCTTGCCAGTGCTTAAAGAACGTGCCATTGAAGTGCTCGATCTTAGAAACATCATGCAGAATCTTAGCAATCATAGTAGCAACATCCATGATTTTACTACTCTTAAGATTGTTGGAAAATAATGGAAATGCTACTGTATAAAATGAAATAGTTAGTATAAGAATTACAGAAATACAAATAATGTCGGTGTTGGTTGAGGTGTGTATAAGGCACTGTCCTTAAGAGTAATTTCGTCCCTCTGAGTATTCAACTCGATGCAATAGGTCACAACGCTCTACCCTCCAAGATTCAACAATCGGACTCCCACAAGCTTGCACTTGCAAGTGTAGGAGTGAAACGAAGAACTCAAAAATGCTCCTGACTTTCAAAAATAAAATTGTAGAAGAAAGAAAACAAAGAGAAGAAGATAAGAAACGATTGCTCTTGTTGTGTGTTTTTGCTGAATGAGAGGGGTAGTATATATAGGCTTTAGAAATCAGTAACAGCCCTCAAAATAAATTCCCAACAGTAAAAAAATATAAATACGAAAATAAATTTCCAACAGTAAAAAAATATATAAATTAAATTAAATTTCCAACAGTCAAAAAATAATTAAATTCAAATTAAACTGTCAGCTAATTGATTTGCACCCCTCCTGCGCGCACGTCATACACTCGCGACACACCCGACTAAGTCAATTTTCGGAGCCCAATCCCGCAAATCACTCGATTAGGCTCCGTTTCATGCGCACGTGGGGACTCCCTACATCCCCCCACATGATACCATATATAACAAGTGGAACTATATAAACCCTCTAAAACTCTTTTACTTTTCCAATGTGGGACAAGTGTTATCACACTCAAGTAGAAAACACTTGTAAGAAAACCTTTTGGATTTTTTGAAATACTTATTTTATACTTAAAATACAACACAAACAGTATGTTTGAATAAGATAATTTAAATGAGAATGAAATTAAATAATGTGTTTAAATAAATAAAATTGGTAACTCTATCATTTCCTTTGGAAAAATTAATTTCAAGAAAGGGCAAATGTCCAACTCATGAACGCATTTGCCCTTTTTTGAAATTTATCATAGGCAGTCATTCTTTCAATAAAAATTTTAATTGAGTGACCGAACTGCCATATCAGTTGAACAAGTATATTTGGACAAATGAGTTAGGTTACATAAGATTACTCATTTCAAATTCTAATAATGTTTTCAACTTTTCAAATAGTTTTAACGTTGAAAGTAGTTTTTAATAAAATATTAAAATTATTTAGTATGCAAAATGCAAAAAAGTTTTTAACTTTTTATCTAAACTTGCCTATCCAATCGATATGATAATTGCCATATTAGCCCATTGTAAATAATTGTTTTTTTCATAAATTTTTTAATTAATTAGCTCAATTCTCACATCAATTAAACAAATATCTTTACAATGCAAATGAGTTAGCACTCCATGACAAAAGTGAGTATTCTATGTAATTGCGACATGATCATGTGGTATCACGAGCCAATAACTCAATAAGAGTGAAGTTAAGTGAGATTGTAAGGTTCAAAAATTATTCTAACATCTTACCTTACTTGACTCTTATTGACTTATAACACTACATCCATCGTATTACAGTTACATACAAGTTTTTCTCCCCGTCGTAACAGTGGTCTTAAAAATCGGGTATTCGAGAATCGAGATGTTGGTTAACGGTTGCCCCGGTCCGTGAGAAATCCGGTCTTCGGGTTAAAACTCTGCCCGCCCATATATTTTTGAAACCCCGCCTCATACGATCCTCCGAGGGTTCTCTACACATTCCAAAACCCTTTCCCTCTCTCCCTCTCCCTCTCCCTCTCTCACTCTCTCTCTCTCTCTGCAACTGCGACTGTCCGAATCTTTCTCAGGTACTTCTTTCTCTCTCTCTAGATATATAGATTCTATCTTTCTATATATATATATATATAGATGTATATCCATTTGTTAACTAAAGTCGCAGACTAAAAAAAACCCTAGAAGACTATTTCACAGTACCAGTTGCTTCAAAAACCCTAGAAGACCATTTCACCCTACCAGTTGCTTCAAAAATCCTTGAACATGGAGTGGAACACAGAAACCTTACAATTCCTATCCCAATGCTTTCTCCACACCCTCTCCCCATCCCCCGAACCCCGCCGCCGAGCTGAAAACTCGCTTTCCGAGGCCGCCGATCGCCCCAACTTCGGCCTCGCTGTCCTCCGCCTTGTCGCCGAACCCTCCGTCGACGACCAGATCCGCCAATCCGCCGCCGTACACTTCAAAAACCACCTCCGCACCCGATGGTCCCCATCTTCACACACGGACTCTAACATCCCCACCCTAACCCCAATCCCCGACTCCGAGAAGCAGCAGATCAAAATCCTAATTGTCCCTCTCATGCTATCCTCTTCGCCGCGTATTCAAAGTCAGCTCAGCGAAGCCCTTGCTGTGATCGGTAAGCACGATTTCCCTCAATCGTGGCCCACATTGCTGCCGGAGCTAGTCTCCAATCTCCGGCAAGCATCGGATTATTCATCCATCAATGGAATATTAGGGACTGCGAATTCAATTTTTAAGAAGTTTCGGTTTCAGTATAAAACCAATGATCTCCTTCTTGATTTGAAGTATTGTCTTGATAATTTCGCGGCGCCACTTTTAGAGATTTTTCTCAAAACTGCGGCGCTGATTGATTCCGCGGCGGGTTCTGGCGGGGCTGCTGCGACCCTCCAGCCACTGTTTGAGTCGCAGAAGCTTTGTTGTAGGATCTTTTACTCGCTGAATTTTCAAGAACTTCCAGAATTTTTCGAGGATCATATGAAGGAGTGGATGAGTGAGTTTAGAAAATATTTGACTACGAGTTACCCGGCTCTCGAAGAGGGCGGTGAGGATGGGCTCACGGTTGTCGATGAGCTTAGGGCTGCTGTGTGTGAGAATATTAGCCTTTACATGGAGAAGAATGAAGAGGAGTTTCAGGGGTACTTGAATGATTTCGCACTTGCGGTTTGGAGTCTCCTCGGTAAGGTCTCGGCGTCTTCTAGCCGTGACCAACTGACCATTACGGCAATTAAGTTCTTGACCACCGTCAGCACAAGTGTACATCACATGTTGTTTGCAGGTGAAGGGGTGATACCACAGATTTGCCAGAGTATAGTGATCCCAAATGTGCGTTTAAGGGATGAGGATGAGGAGCTTTTCGAGATGAACTATGTTGAGTTCATTAGGAGGGATATGGAAGGGAGTGATATTGATACAAGGAGGAGGATTGCTTGTGAACTTCTCAAAGGAATTGCGACCAATTACAAGGAGCAGGTCACGGCAGTGGTTTCAGTGCAGATACAAAATTTGCTGGCCTCATTTGCTGCAAACCCTTCTGCGAATTGGAAGGATAAAGACTGCGCTATATACTTGGTTGTCTCGCTTGCAACTAAGAAGGCTGGGGGTAGTTCTGTATCGACTGATCTTGTTGATGTTCAGAGCTTCTTTGGATCTGTTATTGTTCCAGAGTTGCAGAGTCAGGATGTTAATGGGTTCCCAATGTTGAAGGCAGGTGCACTCAAGTTCTTTACAATGTTTAGAAATCAGATATCGAAACCTGTTGCGATTGCATTGGTTCCTGATGTGGTTCGGTTCCTTGGTTCTGAGTCAAATGTGGTTCATTCTTATGCTGCAAGTTGCATTGAGAAACTCTTGCTGGTTAAGGATGATGGGGGAAAAGCGAGATATACTTCGTTAGATATTAATCCTTTTCTGCTGGTGTTGATGACCAACCTTTTTAATGCCTTGAAGTTTCCAGAGTCCGAGGAGAATTCATACATAATGAAGTGTATAATGCGCGTTCTTGGAGTTGCAGACATCTCACGTGAGATTGCAGGACCTTGCATTGCTGGGTTGACTTCTGTTCTCAGTGAAGTGTGCAAAAACCCGAAAAATCCAATCTTTAACCATTATCTCTTTGAGTCGGTGGCTGTTCTTGTTAGGCGGGCCTGTGAACATGACTCTTCTCTTATATCGGCTTTTGAAGCGAGCCTGTTTCCCAGCCTCCAGATGATATTGGCCAATGATGTAACTGAGTTCTTCCCTTATGCATTCCAGCTGCTAGCTCAGCTGGTTGAGTTGAATAGACCACCTATCCCACCAAGCTACATGCAGATTTTTGAGCTTCTCCTGTCACCTGACTCATGGAAGAAAACTGCGAATGTCCCAGCTCTTGTGCGTCTGCTTCAGGCCTTCCTTCAGAAGGCACCACATGAGCTTAACCGAGAGGGGAGGTTGAGTCAGGTGCTGGGGATATTCAACAGGCTTGTCTCATCCCCTAGCACAGATGAACAGGGATTCTATGTGCTCAACACAGTTATTGAGAACCTTGGATATGATGTGATTGCACCCTACATGGGCCACATATGGGCTGCCTTATTCACGCGGCTCCAAAATAGCCGGAAAGTGAAGTTTGTGAAGTCTCTTGTGATATTTATGTCGCTCTTTCTGATCAAGCATGGTTCCACAAACCTTGTGGATTCGATGAATGCTGTTCAGCCAAATATATTCCTTGCGATTTTGGAACAGTTTTGGATACCTAATCTTAAGTTGATCACAGGAGCCATTGAACTTAAGTTAACTTCAGTTGCTTCAACCAAACTTATCTGCGAATCTCCGGTCATGCTGGATGCTGCAGCTGTTAAGCATTGGGGGAAAATGCTTGATAGCATTGTTACCCTTCTGTCACGACCAGAGCAGGACAGAGTGGAAGAGGAACCAGAAGTTCCTGAAATTGGGGAGACTGTGGGTTATGCTGCCACCTTTGTTCATCTTTATAATGCAGGGAAGAAAGAAGAGGATCCTCTGAAGGAAATAAGGGATCCCAAGGAATATGTAGTAGCTTCGTTGGCAACTCTTTCCGCACGTTTTCCTGGGAGGTACCCCCAAATTATCAGTGAAAATCTTGATCCGGCTAATCAAGCAGCATTGCTTCTGCTTTGCAGCACATATAATCGCCCTATAGTTTGAGTAAGAAACTATCTAATGGTCACTTTTTTCTCACTGTTTCATATTTTACTATTATTTTATTACCATTGCTTTTATGGAATGACACATCGTTTACTTCCATATGTGAGAGTGAAGTGAATACTAGTGTGAAGTGTCTGAATTTGAAAATCTATTTTGCAAAACCAGAATGGGACTTATTCTGAATCAATTGTAGCTTGTCAGATTCCTGACACATACAGAACTGCACAGTTATCAGTTTCCCAATCATCTAAGAGGTTATATTAGATGGATGCTACAAACAATTGTGATGTGATTTACATGATCCTCTCATTTCTAGGTCATTCTATGTTTCTTACCTTCTCTTAAAAATTTTATAAGCTCTGCAAAAGAACCTCTGATTTACAGTAGGCTTGGCATGTGTTTTATTCATAAAATGGTTCTGTATATGTCTCAAGCTGCTTCTTGCAAACTCTTTGAGACAAAATTGTGAGTTTGTTGTGATGGTACTCATATAGCTTGAGGAAAACTTGAATAGTAAGAATTCTTCTTCTTTTTCTTCTTTTCATTTTTTTTTTTAAAGTTTTTAAATCCATGAAATAGTTTAATCTGAAGGGAAAAAATATCCAAAAGAATTTTAACTGTGAAAATTACTATAAGAAAGTTTTAATCTTATTAAAATTTTAAATAATTCTGTGCTTACCTTTTCCAGTTATAGAGAAAGGCCTATCCTTATTGATTATGGTCTCTTATGGATGATTGGTCCAAGACAAACGAAAACAAAATCAAAATCAATTGAGTATCTCTTGGTCCCCAATTTTCAATATTCATCAAATCTACTTCTATATATTTTAAAGTTATATCTTCAATCTGTTATGTCTCTGCCCTGCCTATCCTTAGGTGTTTTGATTCTAGACCATTTCTTTATGATTTTATTATACTCTAGTGCTTTCAACAAAGAAAGCTACTTTTGCTTCACTTTATTTATTTTTTTCATCTGCATTTTGATGCCTTCCTTTCTTTTGGGACTACAATGGACCTGATAAAATTTTTAAGTAGTTTTTTTTTTTTTTGGCTCCCAGAGAGATCTTGAAAATTTCTTCCATGATTTCACACAACTTTCACCTATGAGATTTTATGTCATGGTGAGAGAGGAGTTAATCCTGGACAGAGAGTGGTTATGCCTTCCATTTTAGCTGTTCTGACCTAGTTGATGGTAAAGGGAGTCTTTTGGGACTTGCATTCATCTATGTGAAAGAATGAGTAGCGATGGCAATTTCGCCCCGATCCATAGGGTCCTGACTCGATCCATACCCGAATGGGCGGAGATTTTTTTAAAATTTTTTTCGGGTATCGGGTCGGGTATGGGTATAAATTTAAAAATTATTTCGGGTATGGGTCGGGCATGGATCCCAAAAGAAAAAACCCAAAGACCTGATCTGACCCGATGTTTTTACAATATATATATATATACAATAAAATATAAACAGCTACCTTAAAAAGGTCAAAAAAACCCTAAGCTAAGTTCATTCTAGTTCCTTTTGGCACTCAGCACTTACTCCCTTAGCCCTCGCCCCTCACTGCCCTCGCCCCTTGCCACTCACCGCCACTCGTTGCCCCTCGCCCTCGCCCTCGCCCTCGCCCTCGCCCTCGCCCCTCGCCCCTGCCAGTCACCCATTTGCCTAATACCCACACCGCCACACGATGTTCCATATGTTGTAGATCTGGGAGGCGTGGCCATCGTCGGACCGAGGAGGAGGGTACATCGTGTAGTGGAAGCTCTCAGGTCAACTAGCTCGGCGGGGCTTCAGCTGTGTTTGTAGGAGGCGACAACGATGGTGAAGAGGACAATGATGAGGAGGCTGATGGTGACGAGGCCGGCGATGGGAGGGTGACGACTTCAAAAATTGCCGAAGATGAAATCCTTCACCGTGACACCATTTGGCAGTCACCCTCACGGACCACGGTCACGGCCTCAGTCTTCACGCCTCACCCATCCCCATCCCTCAAGCTCGTTGCTTCACCCTCATCGTCGCCTCCCAAATACCAAATCTACACTGCTACACATCCCAAATTTCATATCTGACCAGATCTACACTAGATCGAGTGGTTCACTGGTTCGTTTCTTACTCTCCCCGTCTCCCCATCTCTTAGCCGTCTGTCTCTTCCCTTTTGTAAGTCCAACGTGACAGTGGGCATGAGCGGGTCGGGTATGGATGGCCCAAGGTAACAGTGGATCGGGGATGGAGTTCAATTCTCCTGCTCCATCGGGTATCGGGTCGGGCATGGGCATAGGAGTTCAAATTCGGGGTCGGGCATGGGATAGTGCTGACCCGCATCCGACCCGACCCATTGCCATCCCTAAGAATGAGAGGGAATGATAGTTCTTGCATTGTAGCTTGCATAATCTTCGGTTGCATTAGGGCTTCCCCCTTCCCAACACCCCCTCTTCGCCCTTTTCATTTCCTTTTATTTTTGGGTATCTATTAGCAATCTTAACATTTTAATTAGCTAGCAGACAACTCCCTTTCATCAATTCCTTTAAGACAATGGTAGGCTTTGAAAGATAAAGAACTTCCAATGCACAAATTTTTCTAGTTAATTTTGAAGCATAATGTTTTCTTATTTTTTCATCTATTTATCATTTAGTGTTTTTACCTGTGTTTGAGCAATTAAGGATGTCATCCAGACTGCAGTAGTCACAGTTAACAGACATAACCAATGATAAGTAAGCACACTGAATTCAACACAAATCTGTTCCATGTCTGTCTTGTTAGCTGCAAATTTGGGCCGCAGTTTGGGTGGACTGGGTTTGTTTGGAGGTCATCCCAAACTCAACTTTGAGATTAAAATGCCATGTCTAGAGTATGACTGGACCTGAGTTGCCTTAAGTGACCTGAACCTAGCTTTATTTATTTATTTTTGTAATCTCAGCTCAGGTCGCTTGGAAGGAAAAATATGTATCAACTCATACAAATCACAACCTGAACAATAAATTATAATGGAAACTCCAAGAATAATTTTAGAAAAAAGTCATTCACATGATGGCAAATTTTGAACGTAAACCAAACAAAAATCTCATGGATTAGTCAACCCAGTCTTATGTGTCTGTCCCTTTGGGTTATCTAATAACAATTTTTTTTATGGTTTTTAAGTAGGGTTTTGCTATGAGGAGAAGTTCCATTGAGATTTCTAGGGCAATGACCATCCTAAGTTTCATGTCCCGCATGTCCTTTTTTGGTGTTTATGGAAGGAAAGGATTTTGAGAACTTTTGAAGAGATCCAAGTTTCTATTATTGACCTTAAGCCATCCTTTACGAAGACTCTGTTGTTCGTTTTGTAGTCATTCTATTGATGCCATGTTTGTTTGGTTGGAATGGAATGGGTGGGAATGGAATTTGATTCCATACTCAAAATAGTCTTGAATGGAATGAGATTAAAATAAACATTGCGGAATGAATATCATTATAATTCATTACTACTGTTTGATTCCATTCCCATTTAATTACCTCATTCAAACATGTTGTTTGGAATGAATTGGAATGAGAATCCATTCCCACCCAACAAACATGGCATGAGTGTAATCTCAATCATTTTTTAGACTCCCTTAAGCTTTAGCTTGGGGTTCTTTTTGTTTGGTTAGTTCATGTATATTCCTTATGTACTTGGCCTATGCTCTTTTCCTTTTTTAATCATTTATGTTGTGTGGTTAAAATTTCCATTGAGGCTTGGAAGTCCATGGGTGATGATAGTATGATTTGACTACTAAGGTTTTTAATAAGATATTAAAGACTAAACAGATGTTTGATGAATAGAGAAAAAGTATCGCGGGAATCACAGATAGGTCCGGCTACGGGCAAACAATTACAATTCAATACAAACTTATTAGTAAATGACTACTAACTTAACTAAGCATGACTACTAACTGTAATTGAACTGTAAATGATTACTAACTTATTAGTAAATGAATACTAACTTAACTAAGAATGACTACTAACTATAATTGAACTGTAATTGTTTGCCCCTAGCCGGACCTATCTGTAATTCCCCCAAAAGTATTTTGGTGTTGTTATATAAGAACAAATGTGGTATTCAAAGCTACACTTAATACTGTGACATTAAGCTCATGATCATATGATAAAACTTTGGGAGAGAGTGATTGAGCAAAGATTAGGACTTGAAACAACGGTGTTTGAGAATTTTAGTTTGGTTTCATGTGAGAAAGATCGACCATGACAGCTATTTTTTCACTTAGAAGATTGATAGAAAAATATTGAGAGAAGAAAAAAGACTTTCATGTGGTGTTTGCTTAATTTAGAAAAAGCATATGATAGGGTCTAAGGTATGATGCGGAGGTTATTAAAAAGGAAAGGAGTATTGACTAGATATATTGATATAATCAAGGACATTTATTTTTTTGATGAAATATAATTTAAAGGACATGTATGATGGAGTTGTAACTAGCATTGGAACTACTGACTGAGAAACAAGTGAATCTCCTATCACAATAGGCTTATATCAGGGATCAGCGTTAAGTCTTTATCTTTTTTTACTTTAGAGTAGGATGGATGAAGTGAAGAGGTGCATCTAGAGTGTTGTGTAGCAATAGAATACCTATCAAGCAAAACTACTAGATCAAGTATACTTTATGGTACCAAATGTTAGGAAATTAAGAAATAGCATGTACAAACATTGAGTGTAGCAAAATTGAGAATGTTGAGATGGATAAGTGGTAATGAGATGAAAGATAAAATAAGAAGTGAATAAATTCCTAAGAGATAGGAGTGGCACCAATCAAGGAGAAAACAAGGGAAAATTTCTAAGATGGTTTGGTCATGTGCAACAGTGCAACAAATACCTAAGAATATACCTGTACAAAAGAGTGGCTTGATTCAAGTCGAAAGCCTATAAAAGGCAATAGAAAGGCCCAAAAGACATAATTAAGGTGGTGAGAAAAGACGTAAACTTAGGATTTAACAGAGGATATGGTTGTTGATAGCACTAAATGGTGTAAAAAGTTTAATATAGATGACCCCATGTAGTTGGGCACTGGGATTAAGGCTTTGTTGAGTTGAGTAGAGTTGTGAAGTTTTTGTTGGGTGTGATATCATGCATCATTTCAATTACCTTGTTACTACTTGAAAATGTGTCATATTATATATAAAAGATGTCTGGTTGGGGTTTCCAGAGACCTTAACCCAAGCCAAACCATAGCTTGAGTTGGGCTCAGGTTTAACACGGCCAACCATTTCTAGTGCTCTCTGATTGTTTTTTCTTATCTCCTCTCAAATAGATTTATTGTGACAATAAATAGGAAAATACATCCAAATTTTTAATCAACATCATGGCTTCAGTAATTTCTCCAGACTCTTGAGTAATTGCAGAAGGGTGGAAGTCTGGCCCATTGGTTATTTGTGATACTTTCATGAGAATGCCTCAGTAGACTCCTTGCTGCCTTTCTGCTACCTATATGCTACAATATCTTCTGTGGTTTAAGAGATGTAATTATGCAAATATTTTGTATTCATTCTCTTTAATGTTCACACCTTTTATGACTGTTCTGAATGACTAGAAAACAGTAACCACTTGGCACTCCACATTGTCCTGCAATGTGAGACTGGCTCTGTCTTTTCTGGGTGGCTCATGCAGTACATTTTTTATTATTCCAGAAACCTTTTCTTCTTTATTATCATTGAGCTAATGTCATTGATCACTAACTAACTTACAATTGTAAAATGGTAAAAATAATGAGCAATGTCTTACACCCAATTTATGATTGATGCTTTTGACTGAATCCCCCTCTCCTCCTTGAAAGAACGTCATTTTTTTCCTTTTAACTTTCTTGTCAAACTGGTTCCACTTCAGAAATGCAAGGATGTGACCCCATTGGTGTGTTATTTGTTATTAACTTGTAACAGTTCTCCCCCCCCCCCCCCCCCCCCCCTTCTCTTCTCTCTCTCTTTTGGGTGCGGATTCATTAACTTGTTAGTTGACATTCATCTATTGGGAATTAATTTGATGCTGTTGCTTCTTTGTATGCTTTTCATATACACTTCATGGGCCAGTTACTATTGGTGCTGTTCGAGATCTAAAATGACACTTCTTTCTTTGCTACACTTTCACCCTTTCATAGTATATTAATATCCAGTTTTGCCTTTTTATAATATCCTCTTGATTATATTTGCCATTATGTTTGTCTGCCTAATTTGGAATGAAACTATTTGTACAAATGATATCTTTTAATCATCCATTTGTGCAAATTTTCAGGATCTTACGTGGCAATGAAGAAGTAGGTTGTTTTCTGGTCAGCATGCATTTGTGAACAAATGTTACTTTTACAATGAGGTCCACCAGTTGAGATGATTTATCATCCACCTCTACAACTTCATGGCATCTTATGCGAAAATGAAGATGGCTTCTTCTGTAGTCACAGTTTTCTCCTGAAGCTTTTTTTACCATACATAAGGGAGGAGTACAGATGGAACTTCCACATTGTGGTTGACAGGTTTGGGGTTCAAACTGGCTGCTTCTTCTTTTTGTTGTTTGTCAGTTTGAGCCTTATTCAGCATGCATTTGTGAGAAATGGTAGATCTACATTGCAGTTACAACTCGCCGTCCCCCTTATTCATACTTGTATGCGTCATTTTGTGTCATTAAGCTTATGAGGAAGAAGGAAGAAAACTAGTTTTCTGAGGGAATCAATCGAATTATTGTGGAGGTGAATTTTTGGTCATTTTTCGTGTTTCATGTTCTGGAGTTGAACCTTACATGTTATCACTAGTATATTTGAGCGGTCCAAGATTGTTTTGGTATGTCTAATCTCTATTCTATTGTTTCAAATGGACCAAAATGATAGATTTATATAACCCAATATCAATGCGAATGTTGCATATGCAAGTGTTAACACCGTATACTTGGTCTAACATATGCGTGGGCTTATAAATCCCAACATATTGCTATTCTGGTTTATATTTCTCAACTATGAGCAATATGTTAGATAGCTATACTATTTTTGAACTGTCCTTTGTATGCTTAGCATGCAAGGAGGCAATTTCTGAGCTTGAACAAATTGGCATTTTATGTGTCGGTATCTTTATTTTTAAAATTTTAAATCTATAAAATAAAACTTTTGAAGCTTACTTCATGGAAAAAATTCATGCTTTGGGCCCGATAATTATTGGGTTTTCTTGACTTCTTTGAGCTTCGCATAGAACCTGGAACTTCCAGTGATAAAAGATTTGTTTTACATTTTCCTTGTTATTCAAGTTATCTGGATCTGGCTGACTCTGTTGGGGCACTGCAATGTTCATGTTATTCATACTAAAAATATAACTTTCTTTCTATGCTTTTCTACACCATTGTACTAACTACTAAGTTGAAATCTGATTGGAATTCTAAGGAATTATCTGTCACAGTAGTTGAAAGGAAGAGCTCGCGTCTCTGACAAAGAGAACAATCTCTTTGGTACATTCTGGGCGTTTTGTTTTTTGCTTCAGGGAAGAATGCATGATCTCATTTGGACGGTGGACTTCTGATAATGTGTTTTCGTTGTCTTGAAAACAGCAAAAGAAGAAAAGAGTTTGAACGTTTGCAGCAAGTCTTAGATATTACAGTCGAGGATTTACCAGGTGTGAAAAGATATGAGAGGTTCCTGTTTATTTCAAACAACTTGGATTTCCGTTTTGTTCTGGCTTAAAATGGCCGACACATTTTGTTTTGTGCCGAGAAACAAAACAATTCACATGCACCAACTATGTGTCCTAACTTTTATTTCAACTCTTTCACAGGGTTGGAGTTGACCCTTTGTCCATAGCTCCACCCTTTGAGAGAGATTTTTGGGTAAAAATTGGGGCATGCAGTTGGTACTGTTGGTACATGCCAGAATATTTCTCTTCTTTTGTAACACATTTAATTTTGGAGCCCCTTTCTGTAGGTGTGGGCCGTTTTGGCAGGTATCCATCATGGCTGCAAACAAGGATTGTGTGAGAGAGATAGAAAGACCTAAATACCCTTATACTTGTCTTATTGGCAAAGTTCTTCCTTACGAAGACAATTTAATCCTAATTTTAACCCATCTCATACACAGGCATACATGCGTGTGTTTAGTCTCGATTGTGGATCCTGATATAAGATACTTCCGGAACTTTTAATTTTAGTACTTCATTGATGATGTGACAGCCCAATTTCAAACACATGGTGGCTCGCCTTTCAGGTTTCTTTACATTTTAACCATTAGGTCAAAATAAATGGTTGAATTCAAAATCTTGCATGTATCTTATATGAGGATTCATGATAAGATCGGTACTATACAGTATATTAGGTGTACATATATGTATGTATAGCAAGAAATTTGAAACAAAACACTAGATTAATTTGGTACTAATACGTTCCATTTCAGCTTTAAAAAAATAATACCAAACACGAGCCAATTAGGAATTGATAAACCTTGCAATACGCGTTAATTTAGCCACATCTTTTCTGAAAATATTGGAATACACATTTTATGAACCAATCTCACAAAGGCGAGAGGCTAGAGGTGAGAGGAGTTGGATACAAACCAATCTCTCAAAGGCCTGCAAGCCGTGCATTCGTCTCTTCATCAAATAGTCTTTAATTAAACCATCTCAGAAAGAAAATAGAAAAACAACAAGAGCAATACGACAACGTAGAATGCTTTCTAAGACAGGGCATCGTAGTTCCCCCCCCCCATTCTCTAGTTTTCTCTTCTAAAAATATAAAAGAAAAAATTCAAACATAAACACTACAAAAGCCTTTCGAAGACGACAAAAACCTAAGCATAAACTCTTTGGTTTATGCCACGACGACAATTTTAATTTATTTGTTTTGTGGAAACAAGATACTCCCAAGTGAGGAATATACAGAACAAAAGGTGAAAGATTTGAAAGCTGTTATTAAGTGACAAGTGGCACTTATCTAGCAGAAAAAAACAAGTGATAAGTGGCATATTATATGCATTCTATAGACAAAAATGTAAAATAATTACTTTGTGAGTGAAAATAGCTAATCATTTTTTCCACAAGCACTAATAATAATTATAATAATTTTTTTTTTTTTTTTTTGGTTTTGTTTTGTTTAATGAATGGGTTTGCCTTTGCACACGCTTGCAATCCCCATGCTAACATCATGCTAATGACATGCGTGCGTAAGGTTTCAATCATTAATCCTAAGCCAGTAAGCCAAGTGTGCACCGTCACATAATCCACTTTATAAAATAAAAAAACAAAAAAAAAAAATTGTTATTAATCCTTTTTTATCAAATCCAAGAACAAACACCAAATCGGTTAATTAAATTAATTACTTCCACACAGACCATTATGTAGCATTTGGAACGATGTGGTGTTATATCAATGGACCCCTAACCCAATGGGCCCAATTAGGAGATTAATTAGGTTATAGTAACCGTCATTTGTATAAATTTTTTGTTTCTTTTACACCATTAATTTTTTTTTTAAAAAAAAGTTAATTTTAGCATATTGAAGAGTTAAATTGGCTGATCCAATTTAAGCATGCATTTTAGGATAGATGCTACTTAAATTATGTGGGCATCGTACCCTATGCCTAGATCCCCATTGGAACATCCGTCTTCATTAACCGGCTAACCCATTAGGTAATTTGTATATGAGTTTTGTGCCCCCCCTGCCAAAGAAAGAAAAATCAGCTAATCAAATTTATACAATAGCACTCACTGCACATTGCAGTACCCCAACTACATGGTACTATATTTAAGTACCATAAGCTACATTATTCAACAAAAAGAGTGAACATTATTAAAATTAATCCACCCAATGATGTGGAATTTGCCATTGCCCAACTGACTCCCCACTAAAACATTCTTTAGCAATAGTTTGAAGATTAAACATTTCAATAGTTACAATGGCTTTAAGCATCTCTCTCCAACCCTAAATATTGGCACTCACATAATCATGATCCGAACGTCTTTTCCAACCCCATGATACGGTTACCAACTTTCATCACCCAATCGATCGTCCGATAAGTCTTTGAACGACCAATTAGAAGGTAACAATATGCTTGTTGACTTAATTAGTGGTGAGTTTACCTAATTTGACCAATCCTGTGCCATTCATATGGTTAAACAGTGTAATATAGTAAGGCGGCTATCTTGGCAAGGAATTATGCTTGGTTAAGAGAGATACATGTTTCTTTAAGTGTATCTCTCTTGAGAGAGAGAGAGAGAGAGAGAGAGGGAGAGAGAGAGAGAGAGAGAGAGTCATGAGAGTAGCTGAGGAAAGTCACTTGATCGACTATTATTACCAAACACCAAATGAACCTGAAAAGAAAGTAAGAAAAGTCACTTAACCATGCACACATACTGCTTTATTTCCCAGCTTTTGTCCACCTTCTATATGTGTGTATATATTTATATGGATATATTATTTGCTTTGCGTATGAAATATAGAAGAGAATTAAGGAAAGGAGGACCCCACATCAATGTTTTCTAATGCCAAGTTCCACATAGGGCTTGAGACCTTTTCTCCTCTACTTATATGTAAAGGTGACATGAAATGGGTCTTTATTGCTAAGAAAGAAATAAAAAGGTGGAAAAAGTGGAAGAAATGGAGGTCCAATGGATCTCAAGATTCTCAGCCTAATAAATGGATCTAACGGCTTAGAAAATGTCAAACTAGGTCAAAAGTGAGTCATGACTTGTACGGCCATGGGGACCAAAATCCCACTAAGCCTACCAAAACGAAAAAAGGCCCACCCAATACTGCAATTCTTAAACATATAATAATATAAAATGCCCTCAAGACTAAGGAGGATAATCAAGAAAAATTAATCGTTGTAATCGGTATATATGCCTTACTCCCTCTGGAGATGATACATGTATTTTTTTCTAGACAACAATTCTGGATTTACTAGTTATATGTACTAAACTCAAAAGTATGTGCTTCAAGGTAATTATTATTGTTATTTTTTTGAAACAATTGATAGAATTTACTTTTATCCCTAACTCCTTAAATATCAACAAATGAATATCAATACTCTTCTATTAACTTGAATTTGATATCACTCACTTAAAAAGTGATGTAAATGCCGCAAAACTATAATGTCATTTGTGTGCTTTAAGGTGAATTCAAACCCTAAAATAATTCGAATATGAAGAATCTATTCGGCCATGGTCTCAAAATAGTTCAATATTCTCAAATTTGTCCAAAAAAAAAAAAAAAATAGAGGTTATTTGAGAACATAGTTTCGAAAACTATTTTCAGAATCAATTTTTAAGACTTAGTTTCTGTTTTTAAGTTTTGTTAATTATAGAAAATAGCATATTCTCAAATTACGCAATAAAAAAAAAAAAAAAAAAAAACACCTTTTCTAAAACCATGCTTAATCACCAAACATGTCCTAATAATAAGGATTTTCAATTATTGAGAAACTTTGCATTCGTGGAATGGTATGGCCCTAATTCGATGGCCTGGGGAAAGTCTAGCTAGTGTTTTTATTTCTGTTACTAACACACACACAAATAATACACACAATACACAATGAAGAAGCCACAGAACATGTCTTTCTCAGTTGAACATAACTAGACCTTAGAAAAAAAGAACCAAAAAAAACAGGAAAAATGTACTCCACTGAAAATATGGTTCAATAGCTAGCTTATGATTGTCTTCACATGTTTTAACATGAATTCCAACCTCAAATCCTTCCTTCTTTATTCTTTTCAAGGCACAAAGATAAAATAAACTATCCTTAATGGCTTATTTGTTTAATATTTTTAGGGTATATACCCTATTATCAAATATACTAAAATCTAGGTAGGCATAAAGAGAAGGAGCATGAGTGGCTAAACCCCATTTTGTGGGGTACCTCGTATGTAAAAGGTTTACCCTTTAGAGCAGCCAAGGAACACAAACTACATTGGCTTCCACATGGGGGTGTGCATTCAAAATCAGTAGCCCACCAATCATATAATTTGCAATATATTATATGTACAAAAGGTAAGCAAATTGTCCAGTTATAGGTCAACTTACCCCCCCCCCCCTTCTCTCTCTCTCTCTCCTATAACTTTAACAGGGCCCAATGAGAAAGGAGTTTTCTAAAACAACCCAAAGTAATGGGAAGAATTCAGAAGATTCTGTTTAGATACAAAAGCAGTAATAATATTAAAATTAATTGCGAGGAATAGAATCAAAAATACACTTGCATAAGGTCAGCCATGACTAGAGAAGCCATTCTCTCTTCATTTGTCATCAAATTAATGATCCAATATCTAAATTTTTGACAAATAGAAGGATAAAATCTCTAATCTGAAACGAATCTACAGATCAAATGGATACGATCATTCGATAAGGTTAAATCAACTTTATTTATTAATTATTTTTTGGTCAAGCAACAATGAGAAATAAATTTCTTAATCTCAAGTGGGGGTCAAGAGTCGTTTTTAACCTTAATTACATTCATTAATTACAATTTATATTTTTTCTAAGCTAAAGGGCCCAAAACAATTAGGATTAATTTATATAATGTAAACCTACCTTAATAACATGATCGATTATGCTTGGGACAAAAACTTTATGTACCTACACCAATGTGATTGGTCTGTCCTTTCTCCTGTCCATGTCCCATGTCCCATGTCAAAAATACCAGGTACATTTTTAACACCTAAACATTCTTTTATTATCCGATTAAACCATTTCAACTAACCTTCCTAGATAGGGGTTTGAAGATGTCCTTTGAAGAAAGAAATATTGGGGTTGCATTCCAACCTCATGTATGTTTGGTTTAAAATTGTTAAGCTTCTCTGTAATACTATCAACAGACAACGATTACGATATGTTGTGGTTGTATTAGCAAATACTAAATGATTTTTTTCCTCTCTATTTTTGCTTCTTTTTTTTTCGTTTTTTTGTCTTGTTATGGACAATGATTCTATATAATTAAAAAATGGAGTTTTTGGGTCTTTTTATACACTTCTGTATTTGTTTAAACAAAGTTATTTACATTTGAAAAAGTCTAATAAAAACTAAGTGATCTATCTAGTAGAAAATGCGCACTTAATTTTCCTATTAGTCTTACATGCTACTTCATATCTCTATTTGGTCATGCCAATGTGTAAGTATGTGATTTTTCTCCCTCCCCCCCCATCTTTCCCAGACCCTTAAGGAAGAGCAAAAAAAAAAAAACCAAAAAACAAAAAAGTGACTTATTTTCTTTCAATTCCTTTGGGTATGTTTAAGAACCAAAATTGGGAAAAGGGGTCAAAAGGATTTGTTGCTTAGTGTTAAAAAGATGCAAAGTAAGAATCAAATCCTCCTTTGGAGCTCAGATAAAGTTGGTTCTTGAAACATACCCTCTCCTTTTTCTTTTAATTGTTCTCTAAAAAGGAGCTAAAAGAACCCTTAATCCATCCAAGATGCATAGTCATAATACAGTCCTATCATTGATTCATTTCACACATTGATCATAGCTCAATGCACAAGCTGTGTGATGCTCGCAGGCAACAATTATGTGTAGGCATGAATCTGTCCAACCCATCATCCATCAGATGACCTACTGTATTCAATTCAATGGCATAGAATAATGCTCATTGAGGTAGGCTCCAAATAAAAAAAGGTTAATCAGGTAATTAAGTATCGAGGTGGGGTTCATTAATTTATTTGATGTTAAGTAGGTTGTTTCCTTGTCTAAGATTAGTGCAACATATTAGCTTAATAGAGGCGCGTTTTGTGGTCCAAATTATTTATTATTAAGACTATGGTTTAGATTCCACCCAGCCACTAAGCTTTTCTTAATAAAATGTTAAAACATATTCTCATCCGTGCGGTCATATACCATTAAAAATATATAGTTTCGCCCATTGTGATTGGTTCCTTCTAAAGGAACGGTCCTCATTAAACTTTTGAATTTACTTAACAATAATGAAACTTTTTTTTTATTTCTCTCTCCACCTTCTTTTCTAGTCAAAAGCGAAGACAAGACATGCGCGCAGCCACGTGCATATCTGCACAAACACAAGTGTATAATGAAACCTTGCAAATGTGACACACCTATATCAATTGGACTAGAAAAGCCTCCTAGAATTTAAGCTGCAACCTTTCATGTGTGTGCCATAAATGAAAACCATTATTGTGCAAGAAGAAACTCATCCTTATTGTTACTCATAGCTCCTAAATTGTAACAATTTTTTTTAGCCCGCTGACACGTACCCTATTTGTCATTTTAATTTGCCAAACCCCAAAAGTCATGCATGTCCTCGACTTGTGGAGTGGGTGTGAATAAATAAACTTGATTAGTGCCTGCAATTAGGTAGCCAAAAGGGCAAATAATGTTGCGAAGTGTTTTCTAATAATGCCTAAGCCGTTGCAACACTGACCTCCAAAAGGAATGGTTAGATCAGGTGTCAAATCTTGGGATAGATGCCCCATCCCAGGGGGTTTTGTAAGGGATTACCATTTTTTTTATTTTCCCATATTTCCCATTGAATTTATTTTTCCCAAATTTTGAATTTCCCACTTTTTAAATAAAGAATAATTTATTAAAATGTTCACAATTCTCAACTAACTTTTTCCGTCAAAAAGGAAAGAGAGAAAAAAACCTGGCCATTTTTTCCTTAATCCAAAAAATCTCTTTAAAAAAAAAAAAAAAAAAGCTTTTAGATTTACCGAAATTCAACTCATGTTGGTCTTGTCCAACCCTAACTTGTTCATTACTATTGTTGTGCCTGTTGATTACATTGCATGATCTTGAATCAGTTGAAAAATTCGCAAACAAACAAGATATATTACCAAGCGTCTAACGCAAGTATAATCTTAGGGTCCCCTAGCCTCCCCCACTTTTCTTGAGAATTGATCGATGAATGCGGGGTTAAATATATATATATAATAATTGTGGCACAGCAAGCTTAGTCAATTCCTCATCATTTCTCACCATCTTACCACTGGAGTCCCCCTTACTGTGCCTCCTTTTGTAATTAAGTTCTATAAGGGTACGTGAACCAAGCTTAGTGCATGTACGTTGCTTGACCTTAATCTTGTTTGCCACATGAACTTGGGTTTTTAAGCTTGGTGAAGTAGTTCAATCAAGTTTAATAGCCACATGAGAAAGCAAAGTAGGAGCCTACAAGTATATTCATGCGTAGTTTTGCATGGTGTCTTCTTGCTTTGGAAAACATCAATTCTGCTTTTGCCAAATTGCCAAAAGGTTTGCAAAGATACAACAAGTAAAGATGCAATATTCCATGAGATAAAAGAAAAAAAAACCAAAGGTGCTTACAAATAGCAAAAGGAGGGGAGAGAGGGTATCATTAACACTTACAATTTCCACTCGTGCTCTTCTTGTCACTTTCTTACCCTTTCAGTGCTTTCAAGTTTCAACTCACCTTTTTCTACTTATGCATATGCTATTCTGCATTATCATTAATTCCTCTGATTTTCCTTTTTTAATTATTACCATTATTGGTGACAATAATAATAATAATATATTGGATATGCCATCCAAGTCAAATGGCCGGTGAGGCTTGCAGAACTTTCTATTGCATGCCTAAATTCAAATTTCCATACCAATCATTGTTAATTGTCATCGGACTTATTAATCCACTAATTATATAAAACACCTATATATATGAGTTTCTTTCATAGAAATCAACATCACATCCACTTGACCTAAGCTTTTGCTTTACGTAAACAAAAAATGAAAAATAAAGAAGGATAATCAGACGTAGGTTAGTGAAAGGAAATCCATTTTGTCCGACGATTTGGGACACTCTAATAGGTAGGTTATTTGTGTATGAAATTAACCGCTTATATAACAATCCTCAACTAGTTAATGATCGTTATGTTTAAAATGTCGAGCAAGTGAGCTATCATATTCAATTACTTAAAATTAATCAGCATTGTTTATGGTGCTTCTTTTTTTTTCTTTTTTGTTTTGAAGAAAAAAAATAATGAGTTGTTCGTCAAAGTGTTTTCCTCAAAAGGAGAGAGATACCACCCCTAAAGCTATGAGGCGGCGATACAATTATCTTGTGTATATATCCCTGATATTTCGTCAAAAATATCTTTTATCCCTAATCAATATATGTGTAGATGTCTTTATTTCTTTAGTAGATATTATCATGACTTCTCCTTTTAACTCATTGATTCATTTAATTCCAGCAACCTATGAAAGGCTACATAAATTTTATTTCCACGACCAATTTTCTGATGAATGATTAATATTAGAACTAAATGTGGGAAAAGGAAGGTTGCATTAATAAACCACAAGCATATATACCTTATAGTCAAATGTACAAACACAAATTGATTATAAGTGTCATTGTTATGAAATTAATGTTCCCTCACGTAGATCGATGCTACAAATATTACCGGCCTTAATACAGTATAATTAATGATAGCAGACCTGATGGATAGAAGCTTCCCTTGTCAAATATAAAAGGCCTACAAAGATGGCACTCTCTTGTGCACACCATATCTCTTCATTTAATTCCTATAACTATATGGTTTGTCAAATGTCACCTAGGTAGGTGCTGTGACTGGTCTTGTAATGTGGTACGTGGCACATCTCCTCATTTGAAGGGAGAGGTTGGGAGGTTCCAACCCAATCCCAATCTCATTTTCCTTTCCTTTCCTTTTTTAGATTACCAGTTATGAGTATCCTATTTTACCGAGATTTGAACCCAGATTAATCCCTAACAGTTCATATGAGATGTTTCATATGTATACAGATAACGATAACTGCAAAGAGTCGAAACGATGACCTTTGAGGAGTATATTTAAGGTCTGACTACTCAACCAACCCTGCAAAGCCATTTCAATCTCATTTTCTTAAAGAAAAAAAAAAAAAAAATAGGGGTGTGGAGAAATAACTTTGATATTAATTAAAATAAATTTATATTTTTTATTTTATAATTTATAATATTAAAGATCCGATAGTTGACATGATACACTGACTGGCGGGTATAAACTCAAACAAATTAGTCTCGAACTACTAATAATAACAAGTGACACTTTGCATCTACTATTATTAGTGCACGAACCCCTACCAAAAATAGTAGAAAATGATTACATGAATGTCACTTGATGATTTTAGTCTTATAGCTAGTGACTATATATGTTGCCTTTTTATAGGAGAAAAAAAAAGCCAACCATGGTCAGCTTTCATTTTGCTTTTCCCTCCTCTAGCATGCCATTAACAAAAATAATAAAAATGATCACAATAAGAAGGGGAAGAGAGGAGCAAGAGTAGAGTAGTGAACGGTGCAAACATATATATATATATATATATATATATATATATATATATATGTATATTTTGGTCAATTTCTTTCTTGGACTACAAATTTATTTTCGCATCCTTTTAAGATATATGAGTATCTACGGGATTGAAGATTACGTGAACAGACCATACATAAGAGCATGCCCCACAAAGAAGAAAAATAAGATCAATAATACAAGGAAAAATGGTCATTCGATTCATTTGAAAAGGAAAAAAACAAAAAGGATTTATAAAGGGTCAAAATTGTCAATATAAAAACCTATTTTGCTAATGACATGTTAATTATGGAGGAAACAATGTGATGGCTATTAATAGTTTAAAGTAATAATGTAAAATACTAATATTTAAAGTAAAATTTAGAAAAAAAAATTTCTATAATTTAATCTAACTAATGTTACGGTCATTTTTATCATTTTTTTATTAAAGTTGTCATAATCCAAAACCGCCTAATAATTTATGAATAACTTTGATTGATTTTAAAGTAATGAAAATGATCTGGTGCAGATCGTCTTAAACAGTTTGAATAGACAGATCGTCTTAAACAATTTAAATGGATCACACGATCAAAAACTATGCATGATAAATATACTCATGTGCGTAAAAACCACGCATAACTTTTAATCATGCAATTTGTCTCGAACGATATTATCCAGTCGGCAAAAAATAATTTTTCTTTAAGGTTAATGATATAAAATTATAGAGTGAAATCGGTCATATAAGTGAAATTTTGATTATTTAGAGAGAGGGAAAAAGAGGTCTAAAAGTCTAAAATAGCCCCAGCACTTCTGAAACAATGTGGGGATATTGATGCCACTCTTGTAATTTACGTGACGCTGGCTTGTTCAATATTTTCCATGCCTATGCGTTAATACTTGGAAACAGAATGTCCTGCATCGAACAATCGGACTAGTGGGCACACGACACGTGGGCATGACAACGACCAAACCACGTGGCCAACTTCATGAGGATGCATGATGACGTGTACTATGGGACCACCTAACAGATTGCAGAAAAAGAGTACTGTGGATCACACAAACTAACGCTCGTGGAAGAAAGTGGATTCCACGTTCCATTCTCATCCAAGGTACTATTACGCCAGCGTCCGTAGGGGTGGAAACGAGATGAGCAATATGTTGCTCAGACTCGGCTCGTTAAATTAACGAGTTTAAAAGTAAAGTTTGAGTTCAGTTTATTTAGTTTATAAACTGAATTTGAATAAGTCTTTAATTGAACCGGATTTGAATAATATTTTAAATAAGTTTTAAAATGATATTTGAACTCAACTCGTTCTTGTTTATCTCGCAAGCGAACTTGAATGAGTTTTATATCAAATCGATCTCGAGTCAAGCTTGAGTAGCTTGATTTGTTTTACAGTTCTAATTTTATATGGTTGTTTAGAGGATTTTTCATAAAGGGGGTCTTTATTGGCACTTAAGACTTATTTTTTATTTCTCACTTATTTTATATTTCAAGATTTTACGAAAAATATAGAAGGTTTTCATAAAAACTATTCACGATATCTATTAGAAAATACTATTTTGAACAATTTTATAGAAGAAAATTTTGCCAAAATCTATTGTTAAGTGCATTTTTTTTACCATGTACAATCTTTATTTCATAAATGATATTTTTATATAGCTACTTAAACAATAGATTTTAGAAAAAAAAAAAAAGTTTTACAAAATTGTTCAAAATGATGTTACTAGTGGATTGCATAGTTCATTTTCAAGAAAACCTTAATTATGTTTTTCATAAAATCTTAAAATATGAAATAAGTGGGGCATAAAAAACAAGTCTCAGGTGCCAATAGAAGCCCTTTTTTAAAATTTATAAGTATAAAATTTCATCCTATCGACCAAAAATAATAATAATAGTAGTAATAATGTAAAATTTTATCGTAGGATATTGCATAATTTAATCACAAAAAGTCATGACCATATCAAATTTGATTTGTGTGTGTGTGTGTGCGCATGCGTGTGACAAGTATAAATGGGCAAATTTTTGTATCTTTGGATGAAGGTTTAAACTTTGGTGTTTGACTCGATATAATAAGTATGATGAGATAATACATATTTTGAAATGAATACTTAAAATAGCTGGAAATAATGGGAGAGCTCAATGACATGCATGCCTAAAATAACTTTAAATGGACGGAAGAGTTTGTATGAAGAGAGATCAGCATGCCCTCGTAGAGCATCTTTAACTATTAGCAATTTTCTAGTAAAAACTAAATTTTAGTTCAATCTTAAAATGATGTTACTTCAATGGCTAGCTAGTCTTCTAGTTAATTTTGGTTTTGAGTAAAATATATTTAACTAAAAGATGTGTTGTCTAGATTGTTCTATGTGAATTATAGAAGATCGCAAACTTTAAACAGAACTTGTTTTTCTAACAAGGATTCTAGCTCAAACTTCACTAGAACTTACGTTGCAAGAAATAAAAAAATTTGAGAATGACTTTTTCATTCCCTTTTGGATTAATCAATAGTTGAATTCACTGAGTACTAATTGATACAGAATGGATGGTGACTTTATGTGTTTCGAAAGTCTAAATATCTTTATTGGCACCAAAAAATAAATAATAAAGAACCTTTAAACTCCCCGTCGTAAGAAGGGAAGTTATACTACTTAAGCGATAAGGCTGATGATGTAATAAGATTATTGTCTAATCGTTATTGCTATATTTATTTCTTTTGCTCATTTTGTTGACAAGACAAGTGATATAATAAGATTGTTCCTTAATCTCATAATTTATATATTTATTTCTTCTGCTCATTATGTTGACAAGATGAGTGATATAATAAGATTGTTCCTTAATCTCATAATTGTTAGATTTATTTCTTTTGATCATTATGTTATTGCCAACAAAAAGGATCAATCTATAAGATAGATGGGTTAACAAATTATACCAAAGTTCATTTTAAGTTGGTAATTTTAATGATTTGTTTTGAACTAACTCTCTAATGATTGCAAAGTAATAAATATCATTAAAAATGTCATGAAAATTGAATATGCACATTGTAAATTAGATATTTAAAATACATTAAATCAAGTCGATCACTTCTTTTTGTTAGTATTGGCCTTTTTGTTAGTGCTAAGATGATACTCGGAATGATATAGAGTAGTCAACTTTTAGCTTGACTAATCGATCTCTTAAATACAAATAAGATTATTCTCCTCTTTATATCAATTAGGGCCTGTTTAGTTGTTCAAATAAAAATAAAAACAATTTTGAGATTTTTTATATAAGGTTGGAAGTACAAATCCGTCCATTTCAAATAACAAAATTCAAGAGAATAATAACCATCACAACCAATAATAAAAAACATTCAAAATGGTGGCATTTTATAAATTTCATAAAATTAATTCCATAATATCAATTATGGTAGTGGTTCCAGACATTTTTCAATATAATAATATCATTCAAGATAATGGAATTAAGCATTTAATACTATATAAAATACATAAAAATTATTTAATTTTCCTTTGAATGCACAAAATGGATCTTTAATGTTTATAATGACTAACCTCAAATAAGATTAATAAGTCAAGCTCACAACCTTTCACTCATTTAATGCAAGTCGTCAAGCTAAGATTATGAAGTCATTTTTGTAAATAGGTTAAACATTCGTACATGTTTGCCAAAGCTTGACTCTTAATTGAATCTTTGAGCAAGTCCATTCTAAGAATTCAAATTGAATTTGACTCTCAGTTGGCCATCAACCTCATTTGTGGAGATGACGATGACCACCCTTTGTGGCCATCATCCATGATTGCCAGAGTATCATGACTTGAGATTGGAATTGCTGTATCAGGCATATTCTTCATGAAAGGTACTCATGTGCTAACTTTTTTACTGAAAGAAGAGAAGACTAAAACGAATTCATCGTAAAACTTGAACACCCTCTATGGAGCTGACTAAATTTCTCCTGGCTGATATAATTTCTGTAGCCACTGTTAGGTTTTAGCTTAGGCTGCAATCCCTATCACCCAAAAAAAAAAAAAAACATTCGTACATGCTTTCCAGGAAGGAAAATAAAATATGCAATCTTGGCCCCAAAAAAAAATAATAATAATAATAATAATAATAAAAAAGAGGATAGGTGACTTAGGCGCGTGTTTTGTACTCACTCTAAGAAGGTGCGGGGGCTAAAAATAACGAAAACCAACGCATCAAGAACGGGACTTACCAATTATCATGAGATCAGTTGGGGCCCAAAGGGCAACTTACGTAATTATCAACCGTTACAAGGTCAGATAGGAACAGGAAGAAGTCCATGACGAAAGAGAAGGAGGAAGGAAAAAAAAACAAAAAACCAAAAAAAAAAACGAAGGGAAATTTCTGCCGGGTTTACACGAGCCAACACGGCTGCCTGCCACGATGCAGACAAAGAAAGAGACGGCAAAAAAAATAAAAATAAAAAAACCGTAACGCCGTTAAATGTAACGGAACCCGTTACTTCTGATTACAACGTTTTCCAAGGCGCCGTCCACAGTTCGGCGCAACTTGTGATGTGATATTTATGATAGGCCCACTCATTAATGTCCGCCGCCGTTATCAGACGGCTTCCATTCGCCTTGATAGCCGGCAGTACGGAAAAAAATACCTGCATTTAACCCAGCTACGGTTAGCTTTAGCTTTTGGCTTTAGAGAGAGAAAAAAAAGAGAGAGAGAGAATGCCAGAGGAGACTAGACTCTAGAGTGACAAAGACTTTGAGAGACAACTAGAGTCACCTTGTTTAGCTAATTATTAGCTTGTTTTTAAGTATGCATTTTCCCATAAAGATAAGTTGTTTTTGTGAATTTTATTTGTCAAAAAAATGTTTAACAATTTTAGAAGGGTGGTCAACTTATATATTTTTTTGAATTTTATTATACTATCTTTTTTTATTTTAAAATTTATTTCTCACACAACGCAATAATAACTACAAATAATATTTTGAAAATATAGAGTTTAATAAATACGAAATTAATATAATGATGGTTTTTCTTAAACTACATATTTTTGTCAAACTTGGTTTATCTTTGTGGGATAGAGGAAATTTTAATTTCTTAATTAATGACTACTAACTTAACTAACAATGACTACTAACTTAACTAACATTTGCGTGCTATTTTATACTAACTTCCTAAAAAATGACTACTAGCTTAACTGACAATGACTACTAATTGTAATTATTTTTCCTTAGGCTAACCGATCTAAAATTCCCCCAAAATGGTCCTGAAGGTGTTTTGTATTTCTGTGGATGTATTATGAGAATATAAATACAATTTTTATTTTAAAGGACACATTTTTTTTCTCAAATCTTTTTATCTAATTGATGTGACAATTTATATGATAATTTAACTTACTATGATATTTAACAAACGTGTGAACTCAAATTTTTTTTCTTGAATCTTTTGACCAGCGCGTGTGAACTCATATTAATATATTTTTTGATTGAATTTTTATTAATATGATAGACAAAAATGTGGTAAATTTGATAATCCGATGCATGTCCTGAGTCTTGACTTACATGTTTAAAATGATTAGAAAAGTGAGAAAGCTAAGAGGATGAGTGCTAGTAGCATTACTCTTCTAAGAATTTTTTTTTAAAAAATTTTTTAAAACAGTTTCATTGGATTCATCTCCCACCCAACTCTATGTTACATCTACTCCAATATCATTGAGTTTGTAAAGCGGGTCAACCCAGGTTTCCCAAATGACACTCAATAAACTTTACCAATTAAAAATAATGCCATTTTTTTTTTAATCACTTTTCTATAGTTTTGTTATCCTCCAAAGAAATAGACTAATCATTCTATGGTTCAAGTAGGATTGAAATATCTCTCAAATCCAAACAAATTTTGATTTTGTTCTGTCTAATCAAACTAACCAATATTGTTGGTAAAACCTACTTAATTAATGATTTTATTAATGATGCAAGACCCACCATGGTGGTTGGGCTAGGCTAAGTAGATCCATTTATTTAATTTTATTTGGTTTATTTTGTTGAAAGAAGTTGTTCTCCTCAGTTGTATAATAATTCCCATTTCATTTTTCATTTTAATAAATATTTTGAATGGTAGGAAGTTGCATAAGAATGTTGCAAAGAGAGAATAATAAATGAAAGGCAAATCATTATCATTTGATGAAATAGATGCAATAAGCCATCAGCCATACATGTAAAAGGTTTTTGGTTTACCAGTGTAATAAAATCCCAGTCACATCTCTACGGGTGAGAAAATTTACATCATATATTCTAAGTTTTGAAACAATAATTATGGGTTAGCAGGTGAAAGATAAGTAAGAAAATAACTGTAGTATATTAATAAAGTGAAAAATAAAAAAAAGAAAAAAAGTTTGGCTTTCTAGAGGGCATGTCCTCTTTATCTTTCTTTCTTTCTTTTTTTTTTTTTTAAAGAAAATTTATTTATTTTTTAATTTGTAATTATCTATTAGGCATTTTAAAATAATTATTATAAAGATTGGGTGGTGCCTCCTCCTCTTCTTCTTCTTCTTTCTTTCTTTCTTTCTTTCTTTCTTTCTTCTTTTTTTTTTTTTTGTTTTTTTGGTTTTTTTTTTTCGCTCGTTAGAAACTCACACATATACACGCACCCAAAGAGTCAAACCCTTAACCTCTCCCAAACCCCCTACACCCAATTGGATGAGAAATACCATTTGAGTTACATATGCTCAGCATTGGGTGGTGCCTTTCATCACACAATATTAGGAATGAGTTGATAAATTTTTAAAATTTAACCCTTCATCAAAGTAATAATCGGACGGCATGAAAACATCATGTGATTTAAAATTTAAAAAAAATGATTTTGAGCACACTAATAACCAAAACTCATCTTCCTTTTATATTAATATTATAAAACATATCACTATTGTTGATCCTTAATTTTTTTTTCTTAGTTATAATAAAGATTGGGTGGTGCCTTTCATCGCACAATATTAGGAATGAGTTGACAAAATTTTCAAATTTTACCTTTCATTACAGAAATTATCGGACGGCGTGAAAACATTACATGAGTTTTTAAAATAGAATTTGAACACACTAATTACCAAAACCTACATTCCTTTCATATTAGATTAGAAAATGGATTACTATTATTGATCTTTAATGTTTATTTATTTTTAAGATGTGACAGTAATTAGTAATTAGATCAATATATGATTTTGTTTTTTTCTGCGTGCCACCTCAGTAAGACGAGTCAATACTTATTTTTGAATAAAATGATAATAGTATGGAAAATACAATACATGATGGTGGGTATTTCAAGGAAACAAAAAATAATGGTGGGTATAAATTCTTATACGTGTGCTAGTGTGGTAGGGTATAAATGTAAAATGAAGGAAAACGAAGGGTTAAGGGGCAAGAGAGGAGCTCATTCACTACAAAACTAGTGTGAGGGACTAGAAAGAGCAACCGAGAGAAACTAAAGGGAGCAGAGCAAACTGAAGGTCCTAGAGAGAGAGAGAGAGAGAGAGAGAGAGAGAGTGTGAGAGGCGCATGATATGAGACGCAGAAAGCGGTTTTGGGGATTTGGTAACGTCGATATTTTGGTCTTTACATTACAGTGACAGAAGCTGCTAGGAGAAAGAAAAAGCGGTTTCGGGCCTGCGCAAAAGCGGTTTTGTTACTAGAGAAAGACAAAGTTGGAGCGGTTTTGTAACCGAAAAACGAGTGCGGATCATCGATCACACAGTCGTTACAGAGAAGCTATTCATACATACATATATATATTTATATATATATAATCAATAGATGAATAGCGGTTATGTATCGTTAGGTTTTCTCTTGGATTGTTCATAAATGGGGTAAGTTTTGTAGGCGTGAAGAGGCGTTTCAATAGTTCTGTGTATCGGTTTTTGTATTGTGAGAGGAGCTTCGTTTTGAGTGGGAGGTTGGTTTAATGGCGCACGTTGGTGATAGTCTCAGAGGCACGTCGATTCCACACACAGGTGAACGGTTCGAAACAGGTGAGGAAATGCCGTACCTTAAAGTTTTAAGTTTGGTTGCTGAGAATAATTTTGGGGAGGCGAGAAGAAAACTGAAAATTTGCGGTTTTTTCTGTTTCTGAGAGGATAAAAGTGAGAAAGTAATTCCCCTGTTTGGCTGCTGTGAAAGCTGAGGAGAGAGATGAAAATTTTATTCTTGAATCGTGTAATTTCTTTATGCTGTTTTGGGTTTTGTAGAAAATGACAAATTGGTTTCAAGTTATTCAAGGTTGTAGTTGCCTGAATTGAGTGGAGATTTTTGTTTTCTCGGCTCCCAACCGACCAAAAATCTTCCCAGCAACCAAACGGGGGATTAAGCTTTTTCTCGTCTTTTTTTTTTTTTTTTTTTGGGGATAAATTTCCGGTTTGTGTTGGATAGCAGTGGGAAGTGATGATCTGTATACGGAGCTATGGAAGGCGTGTGCAGGTCCTCTGGTGGACGTTCCTCGGCCTGGAGAGAGAGTTTTCTACTTCCCTCAGGGTCACATGGAACAAGTATGCACTATCGATTTTATCATTTTTCTCGTGTTTATCGATTTGATGGTCTTGTATAGATCGAAACCTGCCCCCACCCCCCCTTTTTTTTGTCTCATACATACATACATACATGCTTGTATGTCTGTATTAATTTTCCTGTTTTTGGGTTTAAATTGTGTGATTTGCAGTTGGAAGCATCAACGAATCAAGAACTGAATCAGCAAATTCCGAGGTTTAACCTTCCATCTAAGATCCTTTGTCGTGTTGTTCACATTCAGCTACTGGTATTATTCCATCTCTCATCTTTTGCTTCTATATTTGCTTCTGCTTCTAAATTTTGAAAATTGCTTTAAATTTCTGTTTTTGTTTTATTGAATTAATAGGCAGAACAAGAAACAGATGAAGTTTATGCACAGATCACTTTGCACCCAGAAGCAGAGGTTATAAATTCTCTTCCTCTCTCCCTCTCCCTCTTCCCCTTTGGGGGGCTCTGTTTGGTTGCTGAGAAAATGTAGGAAAGAAATTAGGAATTAACTTGGGGAAACAAGGAGACTGCACTCATCTTAGCCTAATTCAAAGTATTTAACTTGGTCGGTCTTATTTTTTTTATTTATTTTTTATTTTTGAATAAATTCAACAGGCAAGATAGGACGAGTTTTGTTTTATTTTATTTTCTACTGTTTTCCCGGGAAACAAACAGAGGGTAAAGAAAATATAATTCCAACCTTGGGGAAAAAGGATTTCAAGTAACTAATTTTTGTGTATGTTTGTGGTAAAATTATAGGAAAGTGAGCCTTCGAGTCCTGATCCGTGCCCACCGGAGCCTCTGAAACGAACTGTTCATTCGTTTTGCAAGATTTTGACTGCCTCTGATACAAGTACCCATGGGGGGTTCTCTGTTCTGCGGAAGCACGCGAATGAATGCCTGCCTTCATTGGTAAAATATCTCATTTTTTGTGTACTTCTTTGTTTTATTTATTCTGGCTACTATTTGATTGAAATTTCTTTCATGCACTGTTGTTGTTTTCTCTTTTGCTAGGACATGACCCAAGCAACTCCAACTCAGGAATTGGCTGCGAAAGATCTTCATGGGTATGAGTGGCGATTTAAGCATATATTCAGAGGTAACCATCTATGCCATTATGAAATTGGCATGTGCACTCTTATTTTTGTTGTTTGATTTAGGTAGAGATTAAAATTATTTATTGGCCTTGGTAAACCATCAAAGAACATTACAATTAGAATTAGGTGAGTTATGATTAGAATCAAGCATGTTGAGTTTCGCAAACAGAATCTGTGGTCCTTTTTATTCTTCCTATTCAATGATTAGGTCAACCTCGGAGACATTTGCTTACAACGGGATGGAGTACATTTGTCACTTCCAAGAGATTAGTTGCTGGGGATGCCTTTGTGTTTTTGAGGTATTGGAGCTCGAAAATTTTAATGTGTTCTGTTATGTAGATTTAGATCCATTCCTTTTGTTGTAGCTTTGCTTTTTCTCTACAATGGTCTGTTTCTGTAGAGGAGATAATGGGGAATTGCGAGTTGGGGTTCGGCGTCTTGCTCGTCCACAGAGCCCCATGCCTTCATCTGTGATATCCAGCCAGAGCATGCATCTAGGGGTGCTTGCTACTGCTTCTCATGCTGTTACAACCCAGACCCTCTTTGTTGTTTACTACAAACCAAGGTTTGATTGTTGTCTTTCTTGCACAAGGATAATGCATTTAATTGATTCTCCTGTTTGTCTAAGTTTTGGTTTTCTTTTGCTTAATGTTATTGACCAGGACAAGCCAATTTATTATTGGGTTAAACAAATATTTAGAGGCCGTTAATAATGGTTTTTCTCTTGGCATGCGCTTCAAGATGAGATTTGAGGGAGAAGATTCTCCTGAGAGGAGGTATTTATACACACACACACACACACACACATACATTTAATTGTGAGAGTTATCATTGCTTTCTCTGGAGCCTTATTTCCCATGGGATTTGTTGGATAGGTTCACAGGCACCATTGTTGGGGTTGGAGATATTTCAGCTGAGTGGTCAAATTCTAAGTGGCGATCTTTGAAGGTTGAAAATAGTTTTGATCTACCTTTTTTTTTCTAATTTGTTTTGATCTACCTACTTGGAAAGTTGACTTTACTTATTGTCGTCTTGTTGTATTTTTTGTACTTCTTTTCCCCAATAATTTTTTCCTATAGGTTCAGTGGGATGAACCTGCAACAATTCAAAGGCCAGATAGGGTTTCTCCGTGGGAGATAGAACCTTTTGTAGCCTCTGCTTCCTTGAACCTCACTCAACCGGTGGTAAAGAACAAAAGGCCTCGACCAATTGATCTTCCAGTTGTTGGTATGAGAAAATATTGCCTTGAGTTCTTTCTGTGACCCTGCAGTTGGGTTGGATATTTAATATGTTTACCTCAATTGAAATGTAGAAACTACTACCGGTTCAGCTGCTTCAGCTTTTTGGTATCCTGGATCAACCCAGTCCCATGAATTAACCCAAATAGGTAGTGTGGTGGAGGTCCAAAGTGGTGAAAGCCAAGTTGTCTGGCATTCAAAGCAGAAAGAAATTAATACCAATCTCATCAATAGCAGCAGCTGTTGTAGCTCAAGGGCCCGGCCAGAAGGCAATCAAGGCATGTGGCCATCTCCACGTATGCTAAGCCTGTTTCAGGACTCAACGGAAGACAACAGAACTGTATCAACAAGGTCTATCCATTCTTGTTATACCTCTCCAGTCTCATCAAGGCTAAGCAATGGCTCCATACTCGATCAGTTTGAAAAAGGGAAAAGATTTGAAACTTCAACAGGTTGCCGGTTGTTTGGGATTGATTTGACAAACAATTCTAATACTGCTGCTCTTCCAGAGAAGGAACTGGCATGTCCAAATATTGTGTCTAGCGATGCCAAAGGACCAACTCCAGCTACTGCTTGTGGAGCTGATAAGGCACAAAATATGGAGAAGTCCTCAAAAGAACAGAAACAAGCTGTAATTGAAACTTCACTGAAGGAGACACAGGGCAAGCAGGGTTGCACTACTACAAGAACTCGTACCAAGGTGAAACCTGAATTTTTTATATATTATGTTTTGGCCTTTTAAAAAAAATAGTAGTGTTATGCCTTTTAGCTTTAGATTCTGATGAAAATATAATTTGTGTGATGTTGATAAGGTGCAAATGCAAGGGGTTGCTGTTGGTCGAGCTGTTGACTTGACAATGTTGGAAGGGTATGATGAGCTTATAAATGAGCTGGAGAAAATGTTTGAGATTAATGGAGAGCTTCGTCCTCGTAATAAATGGGAAGTTGTTTATACTGATGACGAGGGGGATATGATGCTCGTGGGTGATGATCCGTGGGTGTAAGTAGCTTTGAAAGTTGGTTTGACAATTCCCATTGAATTGGAATGGGGTCTTATTGAGTTGTTTGAACTTTTTATTACAGGGAATTCTGTAAGATGGTGAGGAAGATCTTCATATATTCTAGTGAGGAAGTGAAGAAGATGAAACCAAGATGCAAGCTTCCTGCATCATCTGTGGAGGGTGAAGGGACAGTTGCAAGCTTGGATTCTGAGCTTAGATCCGAAACATGAAAGTTCAACTTCTTTGGGTCTCTATTTTATTTTTATTTTTATTTTTATTTCAAAATTTGGGGGGAGAAAAGAAGGGGGGAAGGGAGTTTTGGTTGTTTGTTTGCTCAGATTTTTGGAGCTTAGTCAGGGATAGCAGAAAGCCAGAAACTGACATATATGAAATTGATTGGGGTTTTGGTGGGAGGGTAAGACTTTCATGTTTATGTTAAAAGGATCCTAGTCAAGGTTAGAAATGGAATTTGTGAATACTTTGTTTGTGGGGGTGGTGTGGTTTTTGATTTAATCAGTTTGTAAAAAAATACATATATGTTTGCTTTTGGATGGCAGTGTAGTTTTTGGTTTCTTGTGAAGGATCCTTGACCTGTAGTTTTCACACTGAGTACTTCCTCAGGAAGGAGGGTACAAAGAGAGGCATCTCCATTATGTAGCCACAAGCTCCCTGTTCAAGAAGGGTCCTACTCCTGCTATAGGCCACGTCCACAAAATCTGACCAAATAATGGAATGCAGCTGGTCTGGGGCGCAGGTTTTTATGCATTGTCGTACTCTCCTCTGATGACAATTTCCCCTGAAAATTGATTCGCTTTTGATATCATAGTGCCAGAGGCATTTATTTGGTCTTGGAAACTTTTTACATTAGGGTTCTAAGTGAGGATACGCTAGGCTAGGCTAGGTATGGTGTTAAGAAAGTAGGGTGGTGGTCGTTTGATTTATTTGTTTTTTTTTCTTGTGAAGAAGTAGATCCAGACCCGATGTAAAGAATCCCCCTATGGGGGAGAGATGCTGACGTGGCGGGGAGAGAGAGAGAGAGAGAGAGAGAGGGGTGAGGTGGGTGAAATCTTTTAGGCTTTTTAAGTTGTCTACGTTGTGGAGGCAAGGGTAGTTGTCATGAGGATTACCTCTTTTAGAGTAAGGTAGTTGGATTGGAGGAAGAAAAGAACTTTAGAAAGGAGTAAAATCCACTTGAAAATGACGGGGAAGATATGGGGGAGCATTGTTGTCTGCAACTTTAGAATTTTCAGCTTTCAACTCTTCAACATATTCAAAATAACTTGGGTTAAGGGGGAATTACTTGCCAGTTAAAAAAAACCAGCCGAAACATCGTTGAAATGTAAGAGAAAAAGGTTGGTGTGAAAAATTTGACTAGATGGATGGAGTGAATTATTACCAGTTTGAGGGACCATGTGGAACAGTTTTTTGTGGAGGGTATTGCTGGGTGGTCAAGGGAGGAAGCCCACATATTGCCCTTCTTTTTTTTTCTTCTTTAATTTTGGGTTTGACGGTGAGGTTGTCCGGGCCAACCTCTTGACTAGATCTCTCCTTGAATGATTTTAAGAGCGCACTCTCTCTCCCAATGGTGTTACATTGAATGGTGGATTAATGGAGAGATATGCATGCAATGGTGGAGCCCTTGGATTTCTTAACGTATCAGTCTGAAATTTCACATGCAAATGCTAAACTAGGTTCACAAAATGACACATTTCACATGCAAATGCTAAACTAGGTTCACATAATGACACATCCTGCGATGCCGAATCCTTATTGGCTCGATCTCCAGTGAGAAATCATAGACTTTCTAGCAATGGTTTTGCATGTATGTGATGGAAATGATTTTCGTGATGGGAGATTTGGGTGAGTTCACTAGTCATCGGTTCATGAATTACCACATTCAACATACTTGTTAGAAGTTTTTGTTACAAATTTCTGCTGGATTTTTGAAACTAGTATGTTTTAGTCTTTGCATGTATTGATTGTAAACCTTGTGCATGGTGTCCTACACTTTATAGGGGTGGGTTCTTTTTGGCATAGCAATCAGATTTCATCTCGCAAAATCAGCCTGGGCAAAAATGTGAATGACCCTCAACGTCTTCAGCTGTATATATGTTCACGTAGCAGTTGATTGTCTTTTCCCTCCCGCAAAAAATGGACGGATTTTTTGTTCAGTGGTCATCTCGAACAAATCTAATATAATCTAATGATATGGGCAGTACTATACGTGTGTTTTTTTATTTTAATTTTGACACTAAAGCATCTTTGACATCTTTTCTGATTGTCATCATCAGGTATCCATGGCTGAGGTTAAAGGAATGTCAACGCAGTTAGACGAGATCTCCTTTCTTCTATAGTAGGATGAACAAAAAGTGACATTATACTAATCTATAGCATGATGTTTTGGATACGGGGTCTTAGGAAAAGGATTGGAGAGCATATGTTGAAGCCTATATCGGCATGATATCATTAGGAATGCCAATAATTCCTTGAACTCTATCATTAGCTTCTCAATTCTTCTTCCCAAGTTTGATGACAAAACCAAAGAAAGTAAAAAGTTTGATGAGGCCTGTATTTCATATTTATCTTAGAATGTTTTGGGAGCACCCCTAAAGCACCCCTAAACCCCATAAAATTATTAAGTTTATGCCAGTCTTTTGGGTGAAAGACAAGCAATGAGTCGTGAAAGTGTTGTTCAAGGGTGATGAAGGGAGTTAACGGCTCAAAGATGGAGGAGATGTTGGAAATGAAAGCCAACCTTGTATTCTTAATACCTTTTCCAGATGAATGGCCAAGATGTTTTCAAGTTATGGTTTAGTAATATCTAAGATATTAACAAGTAATTACACCCCCAATGTATTGTTAAATTTAACATAGTAACCTAGAATATCATCGATACTTAGAGATGGCTTTAAAGTGTTGCCAGAATACTTGGGCTTTAGAATAGTCCCTTTATGCCAGAAACGACACTTTAAGGTGAAGATCCTTTTCAGATTTTGGGCCATCGCACCAAATTGGCATGGTGGCCCGATTGATTCATTTCTAATGCAGGCGCGATTCATCTGCAACTACAACATGAACTCCTCACATGGTAAGCATAAATAATAATAGAATCGTCGTGTCAAATAAGGATTCTAACAAAAATAAGAAATTAATATTGATAATCTCTAGAGTGGGCTGGCTTCTTCGTTTCTCCCTTGGACCTCCTTGATGGGCCATTCATCGTCCATGAGCTCTCTGCTTGATGCTCCTGCATCAATCAATTCTTCAGAATTTCAGCCACATACTCTAATACTATGTAAAGTTTCCAACTTAAAAGCTTAAACTATTAAGTGGAGGGTCCAAACAGGTATATGAAATTATATATCAAACTCAATATTTAATTGATGTGAGATGTAAGACTTTCCAATGCTTGCATGTCTTCCTACAATTGAGGACACTGCAATCTTTCATTTATCCGTCCTTACCCAATCCCCTTAGCTCTAGGCCTCCAGGCTTCTTTCTTGCAAACATGATCCAACCGACAAAGTGAATGCTAAAACACGTTTATTATCTTATTTTCCTTTTCCCCCTCAAAGATGACCTCAAAAAAGTTTAGATCCTAAACAAAAATAAAATAGCTCAAAATGAGCTTTAAAAGAGACTGAAATGATTCAAAGGGGACCCAAATAGTGGAAATAGGCTGAAACGGGCCGACATTTCGGCGGATACAAAATCAGAGCCTCTGTATTTTAGTTCCCCCCCCCCCCCCCCCCAAAAAAAAAAAAAAAAAAAAAAAAAAAAGCGAACTCTGATAGAAAGGGATTCTTCTGGATTTTTGAAACTAGTATGTGTTAGTCTTTGTATTGATTGTAAACCTTGTGCATGGTGTCCTACACTTTATAGGGGGTGGGTTCTTTTTGGCATAGCAATCAGATTTCATCTCGCAAAATCAGCCTGGGCAAAAAGGTGAATGACCCTCAACGTCTTCAGCTGTATATATGTTCACGTAGCAGTTGATTGTCTTTTCCCTCCCGCAAAAATGGACCGATTTTTTGTTCAGTGGTCATCTCGAACAAATCTAATATAATCTAATAAACATGGGCAATACTATACGTGTGTTTTTTCATTTTAATTTTAACACTAAAGCATCTTTGACATCTTTTCAGGTATCCATGGTTGAGGTTAAAGGAAATGTTAACGCAGTTAGACGAGATCTCCTTTCTTCTATGGTAGGATGAACAAAAAGTGACATTACACTAATCTATATAGCATGATGTTTTGTATATGGGGTCTTAGGAGAAGGATTGGAGAGCATATGTTGAAGCCTATGTCGGCATGATATCATTAGGATTACCAATAATTCCTTGAACTCTATCATTAGCTTCTCAGTTCTTCTTCCCAAGTTTGATGACAACAAAAAAGAAAGTAAAAGGTTTGATGAGGCCTGTATTTCATATTGTCTTAGAATGTTTTGGGAGCACCCCTAAACCCCATAAAATTGTCAAGTTCATGCCAGTCTTTTGGGTGATAGACACAAACAATGAGTCGTGAAAGTGTTGTTCAAGGGTGATGAAGGGAAAGATGGAGGAGATCTTGGAAATGAAAGCCCACCTTGTATGCTTTATACCTTTTCCAAATGAACGGCTAAGATGTTTTCAAGTTATACTTTAGTAATATCTAAGATATTTACATGTAATTACACCCCCAATGTATTGTTAAATTTAACATAGTAGCCTAGAATATTTTTTTATTTTTTTATTTTTTTTTGACATTGCGGTATGGGGATATCCTCGGCCAGCATACGCGCACTAGACTAAGTCCCCCTCTCCTTGGCCCGATCAAAGACAGGCTATCCACGTTGGGATTAGGGGATTCACAAGGAAAATTCCTTAACCTAACCCAAAGGAGTATAACGGGGATTTGATCCTAGGATGTCCGGATTTACTGTTCATCCCGAGACCATCTACGTTGGTCCTCTAGAATATCATCGATGCTTAAAGATGGCTTTAAAGTGTTGCCAGATTATTTGGGCTTTAGGATTATCCCCTTATGCCACAAACGACACTTTAAGAGTTTAAGGTGAAGATCCTTTTCAGATTTGGGCCATCCACCATATTGGCATGGTGGCCCGATTAATTCATTTCTACCCCAATTTCTAACGCAGGCGGGATTCGTCTCCAACTCCTAACATGGTAAGCATAAATAATAAATAATTAAAAAAAACAATCTAAGGGCCTGTTTGGGAACTTCAAAAACTGGATCAAACTAAATTTAGTCCATAATTGTTATATGGTTTTTATATAAACCAACTCATAGTTGGTTTGAAAAGAACTGTGTTTATATCTTATTTTCATAGTAAAGCTAAACTGTTTGGCAGGAAAAAGAAACTTACCAAACAGTATGAAAACAAAATTGGTCAGACTTATCCTTAACTGGCCAGGTTTTTAGGTTTTCCAAACAGCCCCTAATAGAGGCGTCTTGTCAAATAAGGATTCTAACAAAAATAAGAAATTAATATCGATAATCTTTAGAGGGGGCTGGCTCCTTAGTTTCTCCCTTGGACCTCTTTGATGGGCCATTCATTGTCCATGAGCTCTCTGCCTGATGCTCCTACATCAATCAATTCTTCAAAATTTCATCGACATGTTTTGACTATTTTAGCTCCTGCCAAATAACTTTTTTCCTTCTCTAATGAGTTAGCTATTTTAGTTATCGTTATTTCGGTTAACTATATTTAGCCAATGAATTTTTGCTAGCTAAACTATTTTTAGTTAAAAAAGTGACACTTGTCCTCTCTATATGCATCGTTCCCTTTTTATCTCTCCACCAAATGATTAAAAAAAGAAAGATTATTAATAAAAATTTGAAATAACTAAAAAATAAGTAGTACTCTTGGAGTACTCACTTGGATAGCTAGCTAGCTATTTAAAAAAATGTCATTTTGCTAACTAAAGTAGCAAAAAAAATAGCTAGTACCCTTGGAGATGCACTAAGGGGACCAAAATAGTGGAAATAGGCTAAAACGGGCTGGCATTTTGGCCGATACAAGATCAGAGCCTCTGTATTTTAGTTTCTCTCTGAGATGGGCCAAAGTGGAAAAAAATTGACTACAGTGCTCACCATCCTAAATTAGAGTCTCACTCCTTAAATTAAAATGCAAATTTTGATCTGTACTCCCCCTCACACACACACCCCCATCCCCCCCAAAAAAAAAAAATGCAAACCACTCTGATAGAAAGGGATTCTTCTTTCATTAATTAATGAGGAAAAGAGAATACAAGGCTAATTTTATTGGGTTCCACTAATCAAAAGAAGTGGAGGCCCATATTGGGCTTGAGAAGGGGAACTGGACAGGATCACAGGGCCCATTCTGCATCATGCAAAATAATATTTTGTTCCCCTCAATTTGTGCTATACTACAAGTAAACTTCATACTTTGGAAATTATAATATCAAAAACCCATGCCACAACTTGTTAAATATTAGTTATACCATCAATGTCAGATGATAAAATGTGTAGGATGCGTATTCGAATTTGTGTTGGGACTCATCTTCATCGTATTAACTTTTTTTTTTCTTTCTTCTAATAATAGGAGCATGGGCGGAGCCAGGGAGAGCCTTTGGGGCACGTGCCCCCACTGGCTCAACCAATTTTTTTTTTTTTTTGGGGAGAGATATTACCATTTGATGATTATTTCTCAACATAATGCCAAAAAGAAGACAATGGTAGTCATTTTAAAGTATATCTACAGTCAATTTATAATAAGTTGGCAAACAAATCCTTTTTTGGGTATTAAGTTGAAAAATGATTACTAAAAAGTAATTCTTTTTAAAAAAAATGCTTTCTAGGGCGTGCTTTTAGTTCCCACGTTCCACTTCACAGAATCATAGCATAGTGCGCCCATTGGAGATAAATCCTGACTCCTGCCCCTGAACAAGGGTGTCTTAAACTTTGAGACCCCGACTAATCCTACTAACCTACTAGTTATGTGGAGCATACGTGTCTCTTGCCCAGTACCCCAAGAAAAAGGAAAGAAAGAAATATGGCCAACAAACACAGAAAAAGAAAATATAAGCTATCATACCCTCATGATGCTTGACCTATTATCTGAAATTACTGTTTTCTTTTGGCTTCAATCATAGACGTATATAATATTTTGAGGAATGCATATATGATATTATATGAAACTAATAATGCTGACAAATAGTGACTTCGGCTTGAAGGGGTGGTTGGTTGCATCTAACAAATGATATCTACCTAACCATTGACATGCTTTTCTGTTTGATTGAATAGGTTGAAATTTCTTAATCTTTCACTAGTCATACTAGGCTTTCAAAAGTTTTAAATGGTTTAAGAGCAATTATTTTACAACTTTCTTATCGACTTCGATTTCCAAGTGGACAGTGCTTCATGAAATTTACATATTAAGCTTGATATGAAATGCTTCAAATGTTTCCGTCGACCTCGTAGAATGTGTACCTATTTTTTTCTCTTTTCGGATAGTAAGATAAGAACATCATATATATTTAAATCTACTCTAATTGTAGCATGACTCGAAGGTAGATCGAACATGCCCCTCAAATAAGAGAGACGTGTGATGATAACTATATTTGAGGGAGTTAATTAATCATTTATTTCTCGTATAATGTAGGTCACACTGTTATCATATGTAGAGCACGCACAACAATTAAAAAGTTGGCACCTCCAATCAAAACAAATGAAGAAAATGATTACCTAGCTAGAGTGCCCCATAATGAAGAAAATGCCTTCTACTATTGTTGTTGGAAGTCATTTTCCGGGCCATACCTGCCTCATTCATCTAATATTAATGGATTTATACTATAATGATCCCTCTATCATTCCACTCCAAAGCTACAGTCCTTTTGATTTTTTTAAATATTAGCTTTCAATCAAATTTAATTATTATATAATTGCAATTTCCTAGTAAAGTCAGAGTGTGTTGAAGGATGTTTTAGAAGTAGAATTAAGATATATATCTGCAGTCCGTTGTTAATAAGATATTTAAACCTTTGGTTCGACTAATCCTATAGGACACTACATTGGTAATGTCACTGTTCACTTTGCATGAGTTAACGCCAAAGATAAAACCAATCGGTGATTGATATCAAGAAAGAGTGATGAATCAAACTCAAAACCTTCCGCTTCTCAAGAATAATTCACTTGTCCAACCCTTTGAAATGATCATAATCTAATATGTTTTAGTAGGTGTATCTTTATATGAATTTTTTGCAATGAGGGTGTGTCGGTGGCGTATATCATGGGAGGTAAACCGGTTGCCCTCTACTAGCCTTAACTCCTTTCCCCTTCAGTGTCGGCCATTACGTGCAAGTGATTTACCAAAGAGTCACTCTCAGTAATGGGAGGGAGTTCAAAAAGATCGAGTGGAGTATACGTTGAACCAGAAAGAGAGTGGATTTTGTCAAATGGGTTTTTATTTTTTATTTTTGTCTTTTAAATACATGACGTATCAACATTTCCCTGTTGTGCACCCAAAGAATTTGTAAGAGTCCAACTGGGCATGCCACAGGCATGAAGCCTTGCCACTGTATTTCACATAACATTTGATCAAAGCCTGTGGATCTCATTTTTTTTCCATGGCATTTGAAATGAGACGGCAGTCCAGAAATGTTGATGAAGCTTTCAGTGGCTCAAGAGAAACGGGAGGAAGCACTGGACTAGTGCTTTTCTTTTTAGCTTTGATGGTGGAATATTTCATTGCTTTAATCATTGATCTCTTCACCTACTCAAGATTGGCAATGATTATTTACTAATTTACTTGGTTTGGTTTATTAATTGAAGTAGATATTTGCCCACATGAGACAAAACAAATCAAATCGGCTTTTATTTGCCCATTCGGGTCTGTCTCAGATGATTATAAGTGTGTGGTAAGCTTTATCAGCCAGGTACATGGAGCACCACCTACCCACCCCCACCCACTCGGTCACCAGTCCAAGGGATCTGTCCGGTCAAATTTTCAAAAACCTTACTCGTTTTATTTATTTATTTTATTTTTATTTTTAATATAGTAAATCACAACAAATTTCTCTAATGATTAACCATTTGCGATACGTTTGGATAAGAAATTTTTAGGATGGAATTGCTTTTAAGATGAAATTTGTAAATTTTTTTATAAGGATTTTATCCATTTCATCCTTATAAAAATTTTATAAATTCCATTTTAAAAACACATTCTACCTTAAAATTCTTTATCCAAAGATAATGTTTATTTTTTTGATTAAATTACATCATTAATCTTTGTTCGTAAAATTAATAGTGATCATTTGATGTTTTTTAGTCTAATTTTATAAACAATGTTTAACAGTAACAGTAATAACTAAATTTGTAAATTGTTGAGAGTATAGTGCAACTATTTTTTTTTTTTAAAAGGATTACGATTGAAAAAGAACCAAACATTAAGAAGATTTCTTATAATTTACTTCTCCTTTTTTTTTTCCTTTTTTTTGTCCCTCCATTTAAAAAAAAAAAAAAAAAAAAATCCAAAACCCTACCATTTAACTCAAACCCTTCTCTTACCTAAGCATTGGGGTTTGGTCCAATTTTATCTAAGATAGAGAAATCTCTTGAGCTTACCTACAGGATGATTGTAATATATAGATGGTCCCCCTCTTCTTCAGGAAGTTTCCTTTGACAAGTACTCTAAGCTCATTATTATGGTCAATCACTATAATTTTTTTTTTTTAAATTTTTTTTAGTTCTTGTTTTTTGTGGAGCGAGTTGTCTGCACACATCCAAAAAGAGGAAGAGCGAAAAGGTTACGTGCTTAATTGGAAGAAGCTAATTAAATTTTAACATGTCCTCAAAATCACTGCGCATAAGCTTCGGGATTATTACATTTTTAGATTTTTTAACAAAAAAGCTCACAGAGTCTCAAGTTTGTCTAATTATCAAGTCATTTAAATTATACATATTGGGTTAAGATTGAGAGACATAAGTTTTGACATAAATTTTGACAAAAGTTCCATCTACAATTCATATTTTGCGAACTTACCTCCCTCCCTCCCTTCCCTGCGTGCATGGACACAATATACCTTGTAACTCATTAATACACAGGTACAACTTCTAATGCGAATGTTGATCTAACTTATATCAGCATGTCTTCACCTGACTGTCATTCTATATTTATTTATAAAAAATTATATTTGCAACATTCGTTTAAAAGTGAAAACTATTTTTTTTTTCTCTACATTTGTTCCATTTGCAAAAGGAAAATGGGAACTTTCGAGGAACAGGTTTTTTTTTTTTTTTTGGGTGAAGTGGATACAATTCTCAAATTAAGGCTTAACAAAAGAAACAAGCACCATGTCTGCTAAGAGGAGGGAGGTCATCTCCATGGGTGGTTGGTTGATTTAGAAGCATCAATCTCAGAGTTTGGGCTTCGCCTTTGTCGGCAAAGAAGTTTGCACATACATTACTTGCATTCCCTCAAAGTGTGTCAAATAAAATAGTTCCACTCTCTATTCATGAGATTCTTGCAATCCTAGATGACAGCAACTATTGGGTGTTCCTTATCATCAATGCCCAAAATACATTTGATGGCGTCTTCAGAATCCGACTCTACCAAGATCCTAAGAATCCCTTTATCCCACGCAATCTTCAAGCCTGCTAGAATGGCCCATAACTCCGCTTCCAACGCAATGCATGCTTCGGAGTGGCCCATGTAACCACAGAGCCAAACGCCCTGTGTGCTCTGATGACTTCACCTATACCTGTAGATCCGGGGTTGTCTCTGAAACACCCATCAGTATCAAGTAGCCATCAAGTCCAGCTGCATATGGATCCAACAGATTTGCTCAATTTAGTCAAAGGAGAGACAAAAGGATATTTTAATCTTCTTTAATGTAACTAATCCACTTTGATCATTCTTCTCTTTAGAAAAAAATATGTAATTTAAATGACTTTTGCTTTCTTTCTTTCTTTCTTTTGACTTTTGCATTGTAAAAGTGACTGAAAGAAAGCTGGCTCGAGTCCACCTCTTGCTCACATCCCACTCATAACAACCACACCTTGAATCTAGCTTGTTAGTGAACATGTTCTAAACATTTTTCCTCCTCCCATTTATTTATTTAATTATTTCTGGGTGGTGGGGTGGGGAGGAGAACTTGATGGTTATCTTATATTGGTATGAAGTATGAACCAGATGGTGCTTGACATTATTACCCAAGAAAGAAAAAAAATTCTTCATTTTTTATTTAATTTGGAATATGGATTTGCTCCACTAAAGATTTATATTGTCATATAGGGATGGGATGGGTGCAGGTTTGGGATAAGGGCACTCCATCCTGACTCCATTAAATGTTTACCATTCTAATCCTGACTTGGATTCAAAAATTTGATTTCAACCTCGTCCTCCTCCGTCTAGTTATGTATGTTTCAATCTTGTTCTCCAAAGAGAGATGGGATGGATTATTCAATGAATTTGATTTAATGTAATCATTTTTGTAAATTATGTACAAAAACACTTGAACATGTCACAAAACCCACCCAATTTCATTATTTCCAAACCCGATTCATTAGGGTTGAGACGAGAAGGTTCCAATTAACCCGACCCAGTGCCATCCCTAGTTACATTCCATTAGCCATGTTTCCCATGCGACTTGCATGCATCCTTTGCCAATCATTTAAACAATATTTAAAATAAAAAAAAAAAAGGAAGTGAAAGAGTCAAATTGATTAAATGATTCTAACCTTCTGATCTGGTGTCGGCACCCTATATTTGAAGCCAAAAAAAAAAAAACAAAATAGTGCAACATAATAAAATGTGGCTGAATATATATACCAGATTGTATTGGCTTTTTATTTTTTCAATCTTCATAACATTGGCAAAAAAATACATTACAACATTATATAACTATTCCATGAGAATCAAAAGTGAAAGCTACCAAGGTAGTTAGTTTAGTTGATAGGAAGAGAACTCCTCTATTCTATCAACTTGGGTTCGATTTTTTAAGGAACACTTTAGAAATTAATTCCTAAATGTACTAAGTCGATGTAAAAGAGTGTACCCTTAAGATCGTCCGAAGAGAGATTTACTCGAGGTATGCACAAATTAGCCTCAACACTCTGACCGTCAAATCAAAAAAACAGGAAAAAAAAGAAAGTAAAAGCTCCCCCACATGAGGGGAGAAGTGCCACATGTGGCCAATGGTACATTACAGGTGAATTGGACCAAATTTGTTCAACCTATATGATCAAATATATAAACCTGAATTCTTTTATTTTATTTATTATTTTTTAATTCCGTACAATCCTCTTATCCCACACGGACAATTCAACAGCCATCACATGAAGTGGAATTCATATAGACACATCCCCATTCCCACGTACAACGGTTCCCTAATGGACTTGTTTGGAACGGCGTCTAATAGTAATATAGGTAAAATCCAAAAAAGTCCAGTCCTGCAAAAAGGAGGGATTCTCTCCACCAATGCTTTAGCATCCAATGCACGCTGACCCACCAAAAATCTGCTGCTCCTTTCAACATTGTGGCCTTCACAATCCAACCCATGACTCTGGAAGAAAAGATCCCATGGTCTGTACTTCTACCCACGTTTCTTTATTTGATTGGTAAAGAGTTGCAGGAGCACCCACTTAAACTGAGGCCATTAGCAAGTTAGCCTTCTCCCATTTTTTATTTTTCCAATAAAATAGATAAGATAAGATTTTATTATCTTAATGTTTCCCTTTACTCTCTCCATGTCATTTTCATGGACTTAGAAAAAGAGGTTTTCTTGACGAGAAAAGCCAGCTACTATCTTCTTCATGAGAGAAGCCTAGGCCTTAATCAGTGAATTGATGGCAAATCTTGTACAAGATTATGCACCACAATATTGAATTGCAGATATCTCTCATTCAATTTTTTTATTTTTTCTTTCAATCACATTTTAATCACACACTTAGTTAAAATTTAATGTTTAATTTCATCTAATAGTATTTGATCGAAATTTTTTAACGACTTTTGCCGGGAACTTGTAAACTGATTTTAATATATTTTTAACTCGATATATATTGATAAGACATAAACTGGATGACAATATACCTATTTTAGAGATAAATTTGATGATGATGTGATCTGTGTCTTAGTTATACGCTTGAATAAATTGAAAAAATGGAAGTGGTTATGACAAGATGAATGAGGGTATCTTTCCCGCAGCCTTAGTCTTTCTTCTTTGATGCCAACAAGAAGAAAAATGAAAGAGAAAAATAATGGAAAATGAATAAATTATAGGTTAAGATTATGTTGGTGCCAAAAAAAAAAAAAAAAAAAAAAAAAAAAAGACCCTTTGCAAACATCTTTGACTTATTTTTCCCTTTTCCTTCTAGGATTTCAAATATTTTTTAAAAGACATGCTTCAACTGTTTTAAGGAATAAATTAAAGAAATGAAGGAAAAACGCAGTGCTTCAACAAAAAAATAAAAAGAAGGAAAAAAAAAAAATACAAATTTATGGTCATTTATCTATCATTAATTTGGATGGGACATAATGTTATGTTTGGACTTTATCCTTAGTAATGACTTCATTTATTTTGAGACATATTAAATGAAAAAAAAAAATTTTGAATTTGAGTTTTCACTTTCTCTAGAAATCTGGTGGTGGTGATCAAATTTATTTTAGACCTTAAGGTGCTGTTTGGCAAACCTGAAAACTTGGCTAGTTGAGGATAAGTCTGACCAATTTTGATTTCACATTGTTGGTAAGTTTGTTTTTCTTAACAAACAGTTCAGTTTTGTTATGAAAATAAGGTATAAATACAATTTTTTTTCAAACCAACGATGAGTTGGTTTACTTAAAAATTAAATAACAGTTATGAATTGAACCTAATCTAATCCAGTTTTTGAAATTCCTAAACTGAATATAATTAATGCTAAATAGATGACTTAAACCCCGTCTAGAAGATTGGTCCCTCATTCCCTGTGGGCTAAAAAAACGAGGGGAGAAAGAAAAAATTTATGAATTGATGATGACTCAAACCCATTTCTAGAGGATTAAGGTACAATAACTGAGGGAGGTAAGAACAAAAGGAGAAAAAAAAGGGGTGGGCGTGACTCATAAGGAAGTAAGGAACAGTCCATGATAAAGCTACAAGCGTATAAAAGTCACTCTTTGCTGCCCTGCTCCTTGCGTTTGGCGGTGATTGCTTTTTGTGTTTTCCATTGAAAATAGTGATCTCAAAAACATCGGCCTTTTCCAGAAAATAAGTAAAAGGAATCCACGAGTCCACAGCAGAGAAGCCTCTCGTTCCTCACGCACATCTCTCCTGTGAGAGAGACACAGAGAAAAAACAGAGAGAGAGAGAAAACAGAGGCATGGGATCTGAAACAGATTATGAGCTAAATTCCACACCACAGCTTCCACTATTCTCAATCCCACCCATATTGCAATCACCTGAACACCCAGGTATGTTAACCCCACCACTCCACACCTCGGCCTCAGTTCCATTCCGGTGGGAAGAAGAGCCTGGCAAGCCTAGACCCTGCACCACCCTCACCACCATCACCAACTCCTCTGCTTTCAAATGCTTAGAGCTGCCTCCAAGGCTTTTGACTGAGGTCTTAATTACCAAAATGCCCTCCCCCACAACAGTCTTGGAGGGTCCTTACATGGGTAGGCCTGGCTTTCAGTCATCTTCGTTCAGATTCAATGGGGAGGGTGAGGGGTCGTTTAGGTTCAGTGGTGGGTCCCCTGAGAGAGGGCAGCTTGGTGCAATGGTGCTTAGCAAGAGAAGGCAAAAGGACAGAGGGTTTTTTGGTTATTGGGGGAGGAGGAAATGGAATCTGAAGGGGAAAAGGGAGGTTGATGGGGGTAGTTTTGCCTTTTCGACTGCTGTGGAGAAGGAGGGTGGTGGATATGGCAGTGATGGTAGCGGTGGTGGTGGTGGTGGTGGTGGTGGTGGTGGTGAAAGGGTGAAGAGGACAAAGATTAGGAGGAGTGGCAGCTTTTTGGGTGTCTCTCATTCAAGGTCTCACTTCTGGGTAAGTCTCATCTCACACTAATTTTAACACATATGGAAATTAATCATCATAGATATTTGGATTAGTTCATCAACTTTTCTTTACTACGCTCTAATGGCATTGATATCAGTAATAACATTAGCAATTAATAAAAAAATTGAATTTTTTTTTTTGAATTGAAGAAAACATTATGAAAATTATGTGAGTTGGTCCATTAATTTGGTGAAAATCTAAAACCTTGAAGGGTGAACCTGAGTGGTCTTAGGACTTCTTATCAAAATCTAGGCTTCTTACCAAACAAAATATCTTCGGTTTAACTCTCACCACTTTCCCTCAGAGGCACCTCCATGGACTTTGTCTTATAATTGCCGGGCGCATGTGGAACTGGGAGATTACGTGTGCCCAGGAATTAGTCCGTGCAAAGCATTCCTTGATATCAAACAAAAATTGATGAAAATATATCTGGTCTTATCTTATATATATTAGTAGCTAAGCATTCGTTTACATATGACAATCATTGAGGGATTTAAGGCACCACACTAAAAAACAGAGGTAGTAATGTACCACTTTTGAGAGGAGCAATGTTTTTATTTAGGCTCGGTAGTGTTAATGTCTCTCCAACAATTTGATTATTGCATCCACTCACTTACCCTTTGCCTAATGATTTCACTGCCTCACTTATTAATCATTTGTTTATGCTTAATTCACATCACATTTTGGATCATTAGATAGACAAAGTTATCACTTTAGTTGCAATTAATGGCAATTGAAGACCATTGTTGTTGGTATTTAATAGACCATCCCGTTTACACGCAAGTTGGCTAACTCTGCTGTCCTCGAGTTGGCCCAATAAGCAACTTTTTGTAACCGTTGTGGAGCCATTCTCATTTCCGACCTTCATTCCCATTTCCAACCTCAGCTTCCCCATTTTGTTACTGCAGAGAAAGTCATCACGGGAATGGCTTGTATGCTCTGGCTTATTCTTAATATATATGTTACTCATTTGCTTATCAAAAAAGAAGAAGAAGAGATCCAGTTAAGTAGCCTTTGTTTTCGAAGATTAGTTTAGGCCTTTTTGTTATTTATTTTTATCTATTTTTTATTTGTTATGACCTTGGAGTTGTGTTCCAAGGTTAGTCTTTAGGAGGTAATAAGATGTACCAAAAGAAATGGCAATTGTAAGATTAATTAAAACCTTACAGCAGTGAGGTTTTAACAAAATGCCAGTGGTCTCATTTCGCCCTTGGGAAGGGCAGTGCAGAGTCTGCTGCCAACCATTAAGTGGGATGGGTCAGGGTAGGAATGGAAGCGAGGGGCCATGTTGGGCGCCAGCTCCCAAGTGTTAGCTAGGAAAGTAAAGGCTGTGAAGCTGTGTGCGTGTGCTTTTGTCGCTCCCTACCTTTGACATTTGTTTGAGTCTGCATGCACGAGGTTTGGAGACGGGCACTAGAGAATTTGATTGGAAAAGTATAAAAAAATAGGCTGGTTGAAGATGATTATAGATGGTTTTTTATATCACTATTTAGTAAATTTTTTTTCTCCCCAATAAATCTACGGGTCTTGAGCATGTAAACAAAACACAAACACACGTGTGCTTTTTTTTTTTTTTTTTTTTTTTTGCCATTAAAGCAGCTGTAAATAAATTATTTAAAAATTAGATAGTATTAATGTCGAAAATTCCATCACTCATTTTAACCTACTTTTTATTGAATAATAGAACAGCCTAAACGTGATTAGTATGATGATTTCGTGACTGTCTTAAATTATTATTTTGGGTTCTAAGTAATCATACTGGTGGGACCCTAATATTAATTTTGTGTGCAAATGAGGCGATATGATCACCGCTGAAAGAAGTTAGTGTTGTTTGACAATACATGCAGGCCACCATCTGCGAGGGGTTGAAGCAGGCAATACCGTGGAAGAGTAGAAAATTGAAGAAAGATGGGGAGGTGATATGACTTTTCCTTTGGCACCCTACCATATGTCCAATCAAAGTCCCAACCTGTCCACCACCCTTTTTTTTGTTTTTTTCTTCGCCGCTTTCGGTGAGATATTTCTCTGAGAATGGAAATGGGAAAGTTTTTTCTTTTTAAAAAAAAAAAAAATGTGCTGTATTATGAACTTAGTAGGATGCTACCATGTCTGCTTGTTCTCCAGCTGTACGCTCCAAACGTTTTTCTTCTGCTGGGACCGGTGTGTTCCAATCGTTTGCATGGCAGATGTACAAATGTAAAAATTAACCATGCTTCTTCAGGCCCAATAGTATCTCTCTATTGTTTTCTTGTCTTTAAATAACCTTTTTTTTTTTAATAGAAGGGATAATTGGAAAAATTCAAACCCTTAAATTCTATGATTCTATCTTTTTATCTACCTCCCTCACACTACCAGGCTAGTTCAGGCAGAGGTCGCAACCAATGATTTTTGTCTAAGAAATGTATGGGAATGATTAAATTGTGTGTTCACAAATGTATGATTTTTGTCTTAGAAATGTATGGGAATGATTACATTTTATGTACACAAATGTCCCTGTGGATACCATCGTGTTGGTCTAGTTGTGATGACTTTTGTTCAATATGCTGTGGAATAAATATTTCTTCCTAATGGACAAAAGGGGAAAAAAAAAAAGAAAAAACAAAAAACATTCCAGCTTTCGATCTAGTCAGAATAGTTGCACTAAGTTATACTCCGTAATACTTTTATTTTTTATTTATTTTTGGATTACGTTATAATACTTTTAAATAATGGGATAAAATAGAAAAATCAATAGTTGGAGGAGAATCAAATTCAGCAACCCAAGCCCAACCCATGTAATAACGGGTATAGAAATGGTTTTTTCCCATCATGGGGAAAAAAAGATGTCGACCAATTTCTCTAACCAGGGACAAAACCGGGAAGGCCATTGGATTAAAGTTAAGAATTGCCATCCCCTAGCACAGAAACCCTAGCATGCATTACTCAAGATTTTAAAAAAGGTTAACTTCTTAAAATTAATGCAACATGAAAACCATTCATAACCTTACACTAAAATAAGAAGTCTGTTCAAAAAGCAACATTTCTGAGTTCTCCACAAAAACATAGAAATTGTCATGCTTATTCAATTGCCGAGTGAAAAAGGGGAAAGTGGAGTTGATGAAAAATCGCAGCATCCACGATCTACATTACCCTTGTTTTTTACCAGTCATATTGGCAACCACCTGCATATATGCAAGACAAATAATCAAATATAAAATGGCCACAGGAGTTGCAATGCACGAGAAACAAAAGAAGGTGAAGAAAATATTAAAAGTGCAGGAGGACAAAATAACTAACGACATATTGGGTGGGCATGCAGCCCCCACTTAGTTTCAAGGACTCAGCTCATCTTCAATGGAAATAGACCTAACGAGCACCAGCACTTTACCAAACCAGCCATATCCACACCAAAATTGGATGATTTTATCCATGCAATTTCAATCAAGTGTTCAAATAGGGTAAGAAGTTTAGGGAAAAATAGTAAGCAAATTAGACTATCAAAACTTGGCTGATTTGTACAGTTGACCTACTGATTTTGACTATCAAATTAGACTATCAAAACTCGGCTGATTTGTACAGTTGACCCACTGACCTACTGATTTTGACCCCAACACATAGTGGGTCCCAAAACATCGTTTTGGATGCTGATGTGGCTAGATGACTTGTAGATCCTAATGGACCTAATACAGTGAGGAGCCAAGTCTGGGCCTTAAATAGTTAAAGATTTAAGGCACAGAGAATGGGCCTTAGGTACTTATCCAAAAAGAGAAAAAAAGAAAGGGCCTTAGGCCTTTTTTTATACAGTGGATGAATCCATCCAAGTACAAAACAACATATGGCACCACACATAAAAGTTACCATGCTAATCTTGAGATTTATCCACTCAGGGCAAGGTTTCTTGAAGCAACCATGAACGTTTGGTTCTAGCACAGGCACAACTGCCAGTAAAAGGGATTATGTTTTACTAAGTAACTACATCTTCAAAGTGGGATTGAGTCTGAGTCCCAGAAGATACAAGGTTCAGACATGACATTTATTACAAGGTACGTAATAAGAAATCACGAGAACATAGCAAAATTTAATACTCACATCACTTAAAGCAGGTTGGGGGACTTCCTTGGATGTCTCCATGGAATCCAGTATAGGCCTCACAACAGCTGGAAGGAAAAGACCTGAAATTTTTACAACACCAGAACCAGTAAGATGGAAAATATTTTTTCCCACAAAAGGATTATCCAAAGTCTCATTGGAAACACAGGCTGTAGAAAATCTTAAAAATGCATATGCATAAATAACTAAAAGCCTTCAAAAAGCAAAATGACTTGTATTTCACGCAACAAAACAGGAACATTGTTTTCACACCAAGATTGTCCAGCTTACAAGAATAAAGAGAGTCCAAACTAGTGGTGTCTTTGAACTATAGTGATTTTAAAACACCACAACTACTAATAGAATTCAATTGAATTAGAACACGTGTGTAACATTGATCATGATCTAGACATACTGTAGCTGAAAAAGCATTAACTTCATGCACTAATAACTATTTGAAGAATGCTGAACCTAGAGCTCCTTTCACTAATTCAGCTCAACAAATATTTCCTTGGTTGGTAGCTCACAACTTCCTAAGCTTGTCAACTTCTATTCCAGCATCAAATTGTTCTTAATCCAACCAGTTTTCTCTGTAATGATTAATGAATTACCAGAGACTACCCACCCACCATTTCTTCTGGAAATGCCACGCGTTGTTACCTGTAACCCAGTGATTTCCCACACACATACCACAAAAGAGCCCAATTCACATTTTATTTCATCTCTTACCTCCCTCAATCTCATGCCCTGTTTTTGCCTAATCTATCTCACACTATTATTCAAAGCTGTAAATGCTGCCTTTTCTACATCTATTTTTGTGGCTCATGCAAAGACACATAATTTTATAAACAAGTTTTATTTATCTCACTTGTCTTTAACTGCGTTTAATCACAGATAGCAGTTCACCATGATGCTTTTTATCTATTGAAAGTACAAGGTTTATTAAAAAATAACAAGGTCACCTCTTATTCTCTTTTTTTCTGTTAATATTTTATCAAAACGAAAATCATATCATGTTTCTGATGTCAGTTGGCATAATATGTGGAATAACCCATTCCTTTTCCCTTGACAGTGGTCTTCCATTGCATATATAGATGTATATTGGGTACTTCATTAAATATATTTGTATAATTCATCTTCCATTATATGATCGTGAATGATTTCATATTTCCTGGCCATGTCATTAATTTGTCTAGAACTAAATATCATATATCTAAATTAGACATGTTTTGCAAAGAAAAAATGCTTCCAACACAAGTCAAACATAAAACATCTAGAAGAACCACTCAAATCTAATCCTTACTTACTGAAAAAAAATTAACAGAAGCAAATAGTCCAAGAAAATAGCTCCATGCGACAGAGTTTGGTCACATAAACATCATAGCCAGTGACAAGTTGTCATAGGAATTCAATAATCATCCAAATACATAGACCAATAAAAATCATGTCTTAGATCATCTATTCCTACAAAGATCTTATTAAATCATTTATACAATTTAGTTGGAGTTACGAGCCATAAAATGCTTATTTGGACTTGAAAACTTAAAGCTGTTAGCTTCAGCACCTAAATCCAAATAACGCAAAGTAACTCCCAATTGTGGCTTCAGATTAATCAATTCTATGAATCATAAACACTAAAAAGGATTTGATTAAAGCATGAAACTATGGGATTTGTAATTTTTAAAAAAAAAAAAGTTCAAAAAAAATTAAAAAAAAAAGAAGAAAAAAGAATTTCAGTAGCAAAAAAACCAACAAAGCCTTGTCTCAACTATTGAGAAAGTCACTGTTCAATACAACATATCATCGTCAATTTAGGATATCATAATCTGATCGAAACTACACCGTAGAACCATATTATACATCGGAAAGATAATTGTGGATAAGAAGTTAAGGTTATTGAAAGGGAAGGTGCAAGGGGAAAGGGGAGGGAGAGAGGAAGGGAGAAACAGACTTTACCAACACCATCAATGAGGCAAGAAGCTGCGACAACTGGCTCTTGCACCACGAACATCTTCAGCTTCTCCATCACAGGAATCTCTCTCTCCAGCCCCCTCTTTCTCTCATTCTCTCTCTCTGGGGTCCGTTTACCATCTACGTCTTCCTCAGTTTCTCATAGATTATCTTCTGAGTCTTTGATGAATTGAAATGGATCTAGCTACTACCTCCACCTCTGCTTGAAGTATCCAGGTCAGGTTGGCCTACGATTTAGGCCTTTAGGGTGGATGGTAATTTGGCCTGTACCAGTAAGCTTCCTTGATGATAACTCAGCACACTAGAATTATTTATTTATTTATATTTTATTTTAAATCTGAAAATATTCACTCGATGCACAGGTGTTGCACTACAATTGGGCGTTATCAAGATTCTCACCTAATTATCATCATTTCTGGCTTCTCTCAAGATTTAAACAAATGGGTCTAATCATTATTGTTACCCAATAATTATCTTCTTTTTTTCCCCCTAAATAAAGAAATCATTTATTTATTTATTTAGCTTCTCTCAATTTATCTAAATTTAAACCAAATCCTTACAATGCTAATATTAGATGAGTTAAAGCATTTAATTCATTTTTTTTTCCCCTTTCCTCTAAGATTTACAAATGATCTAGAAACGTTAATGTCTTCAGATTGGAATGATTTTTGGGTAAAACTGCCTTAATTGACTTTTTTGGTGCTACCGTGGCAATATTAAAGGGTCGATTGAAATATATCAGTGTGTAATGCTATATAAACTAAACACCAATACTAGTACTACACTACTATGTGCCAATTGTTTCTCTCATTTTAAAGAAAAATGACTACCATTGATCCCTGTAGGACTGAGTACTAACCATTTTACCTAAAATCAGCCGGTGTCCGGAGAAGCTCCCTCAAATCTTTTAAAGGGCAGCGCAGCAGCCAAGCACCACGGTTTGAGTAGTCTCAACCGGTATGATGCTGACCCTAGCCTTGCAACCCCTATAGTCTAGGCCAACAATCACCCCCCAGCACACGACGTGCTCTCCCAAGGACTCGAACCCGTGACATTGCTCTGATACTAATTGTGATACCAATTGTAGGACTGAGTGCTAACAACTAAAACCAGCTAGTGTCAGGAGAGGTGCCCTCAAATCCTTTAAAGGATAGCGCAGCAGCCAAGCACCTCAGTTCGAGTAGTTTCAACTGGCATGATGCTAACCTTAGCCCTGCAACCCTGTAGTCTAGGCCAACAATCCTGATGCCCTTCTTACTATTATAAGAGAAAAGAAAATCCCTTATTTTCACATAGTTATGAAACGTTCCAGACTTCTAAGACTTTAGGTGGTGTTTGGATGCCAAATAACAATGCTGATCGCATTCAACAGTGTATGGTGTAGCAATTTTACAGGTCACTTTGTTGTCCCAAAAGTAATAGCAAGAAGAGAAAAACAAACTTATAATAGCCAGTCATGAGAAGCCAGATTCTAACATGGACGAGGCAAAACAATGGCCATTTTAAAGATTTCCCAGGTACTATAGATCAAGGCTGTTGAGATTTGTTCATCCTCACTAATTCAATCTGGCTAATTTAGTCTCTATGCAGAGCTTCAGAGGAATCAGCAGCTATCGCCCCTACTTTATTCAATATTCTGTATTATAGTGACTAATGCAATGTCAGGCTTTTTGGTGTTGCTATCTAATGTCTTCCTGTTTTGGTACCACCGAAAAAAAAAAAAAAAAGGCCATGCAGCATCATAGCATCAATTTTAACTAGATTGCCCTGCATTGTTCAAGATTGCTTTGGCAAAATGGGCTACTTTAATAAAAACCTGCCAGCCATTTACCTTCAATATCAACAAGCTCATATTGGGTAATCTTATATATATATATCTTCTCGTTATTTCTCTTTCATTATATTATCGTGAATAATTTCGTGCTTCATGACCATGTCATTAATTTGCCTACAGCTAAATATCATTTATTTAAATTAGATTCAATGTGAATCGTAACAAATAAAGCTTCCAACACAAGCCAGACAGAAAACAGCTAGAAATAACCACTCAAATCTAATTCTACCTTACTGAATAATAGATACAGAAGCCAACATTCTACGCAATTAGGGCCCCCCACTACAGAATTTGGCCACATAAACATCATACCCAGCAACAAATTGTCATTATAATGAAGAACTCCATAGGCCGTTTTAAATCAGTAATCTCGCTCATCTTAGACCATCTATTCCTACAGAGATAATATTAAGTGATAGACACAAAATAGTTGGAGTAACAAGCCATCAATTACTGAATTGGACCTATAGCTGTTAGCTTCCACACACATCCAAATAACACAAAAGTAATGCCCAATTGTGCCTTCATATGAACCGATTCAACGCTTTCTACTTGAAACATAAAACGCAAAAATGAATTGATTAAAGCATAAAACTACGATTTGAAGAGAAAAAAAAAAGTCATTTTCAATTGGAGATGCCACAATCTGATCAAAACTATATGTGATAGAACCATGTCATACACAGGAAAGGTAATTGAGGACGAGAAGTTAGGGTTTTGCGAAAGAAATGAGAGAGAGAGAGTGAGTTTACCAACACCAGCGATGAGGCAAGAAGCAGCGACCACTGGCTCTTGCACCACGAACATCTTCAGCTTCTCCATCACCGGCATATTTATCTCTCTCTCTCTCTCTCTTACTGGTTCGTTTACAGTCTGCGTCCTCCTCTGGTTTCTTGTACGTTCTGTTCCTACTGAGACTTTGATGGAATGGAACGGAACGGAACGGATCTAGCTGCTTCCTCTCAGAAGTATCCGGGTCGGGCTTGGGCGATGTTGGGATTTTCGGGCCTTCCATTTGGGCTTTCGGGTAGACGGTCCAGAAACAATTCTTATATGGGAACGGTTATTGCAACCTCCCAAAGGGTTAAGTTGCCCCCTCTAATTTTTTAATTAAAAAAAGGGCCAGGCTATTGCCACCACATAAAATACTCTAAGCCCCCCACTTAATTTATATTTTTTAAGTTTTATGAAAAATATGAAAAAAAATTTACAAAAACTAATCACATAGTCTACTAAAAAACATCATTCGGGACAACTTTGTAGAAGAATTTGTTTCCAAAATTTGTCATTTAAGTATACTTTTTTAAAATCTAAAAAAGTATAAATTATACAAAATTACTAAAAAGGGCTTAAATACCCCTTGTTGGAAAACACAGACCCTCGTCGGAAAATACAAATCTTACCAATTCATCGGCGACGCCAAGGGCAGCCCCCCTTCCCGTCGGCAACCTCTTCTTCTTCTTCTTGTTTGTTTTTTTTTTTTTTTCCTCTTCCCTCCCGGCAGCCTTCTTTTTTTTCTTTCCTTTTCTTTCTCTTCCCTCCCGTCATTTGCACCCCACCCCACGGGAAAAAATAGAGGTTTTGAAAAAAAACCTCCCTTGCCAGAAACACACGGATCTGACCAACAGCAAAGGGAAAAAAAAAAAAAGAAAGAAAGAAAGAAGAGGAGAAGAAGAGAGAAGAGGAAGAACCTCCCGTCGCTAGCACCCCGCCCCACTGGAAAAAATGGAGGTTTTGAAAAAAAAACCTCCCCCCACAGATCTAACCAGCAGAGGAAGGAAAGAAAGAAGAAGAAGAAGAAGAAGAAGAAGAAAGAAGAGGGGAAGGAGAGAGAAGGGGAAGAACCTCCGTTGCCGTCGCCGTTCTCCCATCGCCGTCTCGTGTGGGGTGGGTGAGGGTTAGGGTTATTTAGAAGAGGGGTGTTTTAGTTTTTTAAAGGAGTAGGTATATATATTTGGGGGGTGGGGATATCAGGTGGGGTAACTTAACCCATTGGGGGGTTGCAATAGTCGTTCCCTTCTTATATTCTCCAATTTATAATGAGGGCCTCTATTGGCACCCCAAGACTTGTTTTTCATCCCCCACTTATTTTACATTTTAACGGTTTATGAAAGATATAGAAAGTTTTTATAAAAACTAATCACGTATTTTATTGGAAAACATCATTTCGAACAACTTTTTAGAATTAAGTTTTTTCAAAATTTATCATTTAAGTAGACTTTTTTGCCATTTATAGTATTCTCATCCTAAATTACTTAAAAGTCCACTTAAACGATAGATTTTAGAAAAAATTTCTTATAAAAATTTATTAAAAATGATGTTTTCTAATAGACAGTATGATTAGTTTTTATGAAAATCTTATATATATTTCATAAAATCTTAAAGTATAAAATAAGTGGGGGATGAAAAGCAAGTCTTTGGGTGCCGATAGAGGCCTCCATTTATAATTCAAAAATTCCACACACACACACACACACACATATATATATACTAGCTTTAAAACTCAAGCAACGCACAGATTTATATATATTGCCAAATAATAGGAGAAAACACATACTCACATAGAGTCAAAACTAAAACCTTTGTAAATCGTATGCCCTTAATAGGATTGGTCAAGCCATTAGATTCAAGAGCCATTAACTAATTTAAATTTTAACAGAATACTTATTCTCTAAAATAGTAAAATATCTTTGCTAATATAATATGCCAATTAAATTTAAAAGATATTAACGAAATAAATTAAATAATTAAATCAAAATAATCATTCGTACAATGTTAAAAAAAAAAAAAAAAACTTAAAATAAGAGTGGTGTTAGCAATGTTGCTTTTATTACATTGAAAACGGTTTTATTAACTCTGCTTTTACAAATGGAAAGCGATGTTACTAAAACTGCTTTCTGTGTTAGTAACAATGCTTTTTGTGTATTAAAAGCAGTGTTACTAACACCGCTTTCCGTGTATTAAAACCAACATTGCTAACAAGGCTTTTATTTTAAGTTGTTTTTATTATTATTATTATTATTATTTTGAATAAAGACATTCAACATAGAAAAAGAAAAAAAAAAAAAGAACAATTGTGTTTTATACTCCCTTCATCCCATAAAGATAAGCCATGACAAAACACAAGGTCTAAGAAAATGTCATCATTGCATTGACTTGTCATTTATTAAGCTCCATCTTTTTAAAAAGGGACGTTTGGCCACAAGTCTCTCTTTGTAACCTTGTGCGGGCATCAGTACTACTTAAAAAAGAACTTTTGCCTCATGTCCACCTTTAGACCAGCGGACAAAAATGCCCCTGCTAACTAATATAAATACATTCCCCTGCGAACGTGGAAGAACAAAATCCCATGAAACCCAGGTATTCCATTCGCGCAAAAACAACCGTTTTCAAAATTTCTGTGATATGCGTTAATGATTTTAGGGCAAAACAATGTTTATTCCTTGCTTCAATTTGCTCGATGGTGGATTGTGTTCCGGTATTTACCTCGCTGGCGGACATTAAACTGGTTGAAGAGGCAAGGGAACTTATTCTTCAATCGAAAATGGCGAAAAAACGTAAGTTCTGACTTAGCAAATAGGTTTCTTTAAGTAAAATCAGTGTTCTGAAACACAAAAGTTTCCTTCTTTATGGTTCTTTATGTGTTAATGATGTAACTTTTTCCAGGGTTTCGGTAAGTTTGCAAAAATTTCAATTCAAATTTGCACACTTGTTTCGTATAGTGTTTATGACATAGTTACACGGAGGAATGAGTAGATTATTTTTGAAATCGAATTTTTTGTTCGTGGCTATGTGTTGTGTCATTTGTGTAAACTCAATTTCTTTCGATTTGTGAAGATAGTTACATACACTTTTCTCTATTTTTTCAGATTCCTTTAAAATTAACATGTTAATGTCGTGTATTTGATTTGCTATACATGCGCTTCCGATTTGCAAATCGCGTGACTAATTTTAGGCAATAGAACTTTTGTGTTACATTTCTTAAACTTATGTTTTTGTATAGAAAATGTGTGTAAATATTATAGTTCCATTTGTGATTGTAGTCTATAACTATGTAAACTATTTTGAAGTTTACGTTGTATCTCGACAATGTATTTAGTATATTAAAAGTTAAAATTGTTCATGAATGAGTGATATGTTCTAGATGTTTAAAGTAGTTACATTGAAGTAGTTACTATTATGTGCATTGATTTATAATAATGTCATTATAAGTTCAATTATAATAGTGTGCATATTTCACTAATTTTGTGGCTATGTGGTTATTTTGATCAGCGTAAGAGTTACATTGGGTGTGTTTGAAAAATGGTGAAAATGTGAGTTAGCTATTGTAGTTACATTCGGCCATACTTTGTAAATTATGAGTGAATTCATAATTTGTAACTAAAGTGATTATCAAGGTATTGTAGTTAGCTACATTTTGAGAACTATGCAAATTGGTGTAACTATGAAATGGTTTAGTATAAATTTGGGGATAATCGTTCATTATTAAACTTCGAGAATATGTAACTAACTGTTTAATGAAATGATAGTGGTTATTAGTTATAAGTAATTATGTGTATTAGTTTGCAATATATGCAACTATTTTTAGTTGCTGACTGATTATTATGCTTGTGTAATTAGCTTCTAAGTAATAATGTGTATTATTTGCATTACATGTAACTGTTTTAGTTGTAACTAATTATGTGTATTAGTTTACATTATATGTAACTATTTTAGTTGTTGACTGATTATTATGTGTACTAGTTAAATTAGGAATGACTTCTTAATGGTTGGAAAAACTTATTGTTGCAGAGAGTGCCAAGAAGAAGTCATATGGCCAAAAAGTTGTGAAAATTAATGACGTTTCCACATCTGCAAAGAAGATGATATGTAAAATAAAAGAATTGGTGTCGGTGAGATGGCAACGCAAGAGGCACAAAACCCAATTTGGATCCAATCTGGCTACGATACATAGACTTTTAAACAAGTTAAAATTGCGAACAGAACAATTTATTGAGTTTAAAAAAAACACCATTTTGGTGTCTTCTCGATGCTTTTATATCGAATAGGGTGCATCCTACTTCTACGAGAAAGCGGAATGACAATGTGATTGAGATTTTGCAATGTTTTAACATGAGGACGAAGAGTTTTGTGATAGGTGGGAAGCATATACCATTTCGTACCAATGACATTGCTATGATATTTGGGATTCTGGTGGGCCAAGAGATAATGAATTTGAATAATAAAAAAAACCCACGTTCGCCATTTGTATTAAAGAGATTTTGGGAAGATGGTACGATTGCAAGACCTGCGATTGAAAAGCAGATCATGATTGCAGCCAAAGGAAGGAAAGCTGAGGATTATCAGGATGTAGGATGTAGTTAGGCTGTTGATGTTACACATGTGTGTAACTTTGCTTTTCCCTATAAAGGGGCACTTCATTGGTTGCACTTCTTACAATACATGGAAGATTTGGACAAGGTGCGAGACTATAGGTGGCCAGAAGAAATATGGTTAACGTTGATGACATCAATCGAGGATAACTTTAGTACTCCTGAAGATGTCAATGGCTTTATTGGTATATATTGTACACATGTCATAGTTTATTTATTTATTTATTATATTATGTTGTGAATTATATATAAATCATCTAATAAATGTATTGTGATTCAAAATGCTGTAGTACTGGCTATGTGAGCACACAGCTATAATAACAGCAATGGGGGTGAGACATGTCCAAGGTCCATCAAATGGGACCTTGCGGAACTTTCCAAAGCGTTGACAGACAAAGCCATTAGACTTACACAACCAGAAGAGGTGTGTAAATCAATGAACGTGTTGTTGGGGTGTTAAATGAATTTGTTTAAAGTTGGATGCTATAAATGATGCTTCCTAATACGATTGTTACTGTCCCAAACTGTTACGTTTGCATGTGCAAATAATTTATTTATTATTTGTCATTTTTTGGAGTATGTTAAGTGGTCGGGTTGTAATATTATTAGTTAACCAAAATGATGCAATGACAGGTAATGGATGCGGAGTTGGAAATTACTGAAGAAGAATTAAGACTGTTATATGGTGTTTGTGATCTAGAAGTCAAAGTTGAAGAACTCAAAGAAATTGATGGTAGAACAGAAGAGGTTGATGTTAAAATTTGCAAATGTGAGCAGGTAGATGGGAGGAATGATGAGGGATACGTTAGTGGTAATGAAAAGCATGCACAAAGGGAAAATAATAGTAGTCATAGAGGGGCATTGTCGGAAGGGGATCATATGGGAGGACATAATGGGTAGGATGCACATGGAGAATTATATTTTGAGTACTCAGAGGAGTTTTGTCATTGTTGTCCACCCATTGTAATGCACTATGATTTTCTCCCCCCTTGTATGCAACAATATCTTGTGGAAGAATACTCTGCTAAAAAATAACCACATCCACCTGGTCAATTCTAATATAACACAACAATTTTAACATGTTTTGAATGTCTGAGTTACATTCAAGCATACAACATGTGTGTCCAGGTAAAGTATACGAGAACGACAACAAATCTGACCTCAAGCTATTCCACTTGGAACACACAAAACTGACTAGGTCAGCGAACTGGAAGCTACATGGTGCATCCAAAATAGCAGTGTATAGCCCATATTTGGAAAGTAATAAGACCATATCGATAATACTAATCTACTCAAAAGAATATAGTTACACATTACAAACAAGACACTATCCACATGGCACACAACTTTAATTACATTTGATACCCAATATTCGATCTTAACTACACTTCATTACGGTAACAGTTATGTGTAACATATCCATAAGGATTCATACAACCTAAAAAAATCGTTATCAACCTATGACAGATCATTGTGTCCCTTAATGGCCGTGTTTACTCAACTTATGCTATATAACATCCATAAAAACCCAAATTGACGAACACATCTTCTAATGTGTTAAAACATGAATATGCACTTTTTTCTTGCAAAACAGAGACAACGCCCGCCTGGGTATGAAAGTCTGTTCAAAGCATTTATCACATTATAAAAAGGAAAGTGAGAAAAAAAGGATGTATATCTGGTAAAAATGAGAGAACAGTAGAACTTTTTGTAAATAAATGATTTATACACAAAATACTTTTGAACACTAATTAAATTAGAAACGATTTACCTGGTTGATTTTGGAAGTTGAATTTCAGAGGAAACAGCCCCAAAATCTTGTGAAACAACTTCAAGTTCTCTAACAGCCCAAAAAAGGATGAAAATGATGTCGATTTCAAATTTGAAAATCCCAGCAAGCTGATGAAATTGATAAACATAGAAAGCCATATGATTTCCGCAAGAATCCAGCAGCATAAACGGACGTATAATCTTCATCCTCATTTATCATCAATAACCTACTTGGTTTCCATCCTATTTAAAAGGGCAACTGTGGGTATAACAGGGATTTGCAAATCTAGAAAATTGACTCCCTTACGGGATGGCATCGTTTCGGCGCTTGAGAGGACTTGTGTCTAAAGGTTTTATTTGGTAGGACTTTACACTTTACAACCATGGGGATTTGGACTTGTGACTAATTTCCCTTTTTAAAAATACTCTCTCCTTTTTTGTATTAGGTTTTGTGTTGAAAGTAATTATTGAAATAACAAAAGGTAGAATTTTTGGCCTCATGGATTCGCCCAACCATGATGCGATCTCTGAGCTTATCTCCCAGGCCGAACAATTAAGTTGCGTTGACGATTCCCTTGAGTTAGCTCCCGAATTTGATTTGGTTGTTAATGCTTCAAATTTGTCCTTGGTTGGTAAACTCGTAGCCGATAAGGTTGTGAATGCCCTGGCCATCAAGGCTGTTATTACTAAGGTTTGGAGGACAAAGAATGGTGTCTCTATTTCGTGTTTGGCTCCCAACATCTTTCTTTTTTGGTTTTGCGAATTCGTTGGATCGGGGTAGGGCGCTCAATACTGGCCCTTGGTCGATTTCGGGTTTCGATCTGGTTGTTAAAAAATGGCTCCCAAGTCTTGTTCTTGAAGAAATTGATTTCTCTCTTTCATCTTTTTGGGTTTAAGTGCATGGTCTTCTCCCTAATCGGATGACTTATGATAATGTCATTAAGATTGTGGCTTTTATAGGTAATCTGGTTGTGATGGGCAAACCTTCTACTAGTTCTTTGATGTGGCAGAAATTTGTGTGATTTAAAGTAGAGTTTAATGTCTAGTATCCATTGAAGACGGGGTTTGTTTTGAAAATGCATGAACGTTCTGATGTGTGGATCCAGTTCAGGTATAAAAGACTTTCAGATTTCTATTACCGTTGTGGTTGGCTCACCCATGTCTCTAAAGCTTGCCATCTTGATTCTCCGGTGGGTAGTGTTCTTGAAGGTAATATGTGCCAAGGTCCCTTGGCTTTTGGCCCTTGGTTAAGAGTAGATTATAGTGATGCTCTTAGAGGACAGTCGGGGTTGGTGAAAGATTTTGCGGTGCTGTCATCACCCCCACCACCAGTTTCTATGGGTTCTTCGATGGCACGTGTGGTCTCATCACTGCCCAGTAGCGTGGTGCTTAAGAATGGTTCGCCTTTAGACCCATCTCTTTCCTCTCATCCCTCTGCCAAAGTGGTTTCTTTTTTGACGAGGCCTAGTGAAGCACAGGCCTCTGCTACTGAGCTGTCTTCTTTATCCCTATCCCTACAGAAGGCAAGAATCCTAAGCCTCAATCCATCTCTCTTCACGTGACTTCTCCTTCCAACTTTGTTGACAAGTCTTCCCTAACTCCTTTTATTACCAACCCCATTAGTCCTATTATAACCAACCCCATTAGTCCTGTTACTTCTCTATTATATCCTAAACGTAAAGTTGACTTTATATCTTCTTCTTCATAGCCTGACAAAAAACTCAAAAGCTTGCTGGTTCTACCTCCAACCCCACCCCTTCACTGTAACACCTCTCCCCTATTCACACCTTATGCCTCTATTCCCAACATTCCATTGTCTGTTGTGAACAATGTTATTATTCCATCCACTGTTAAGCCTTTGACTTTGAAAGGCGATGTTATGCATCATACCAAGAATAAATACTCAGTTACAGGGTCTCTTAGTAAGATTGGTGGTCTCAAACCCAGGAGAGCTAAACTCAAAGCATTAGCAAAAAAGAAATCAACCAGTAATGGTCATGAGAATGTTATCCACTCTTTAGATCTCTGCACTTCGAAGTGCCCCATTGAGGATAGTAGTGAAGGTCCTATGTCTGAGGCGGCAAGTAAGAACTTGTCCCCTCCTTCTCAATAAATATTCTTGCTTGGAATTGCCGTGGGTTAGCCCGACCTAAGGCAATTCGATATCTTCGAGCTTTGGTTCGTGATCTACATCCTGATATCCTGTTCCTTGCTGAAACCAAAACTAATAATGTAAAAGTTTATAGTTTGCTCTCTACTTTGGGTTACCCATATTTTGTCTCTGTTCCTCCTGTTCGCTTAGCTAGAGGTCTCTGTCTTGCTTGGTGAATTGGAATTGAGATTGAAGTTATATTTTCGAATTGCTTCTTTATTAATGCTTTAGTCTTCTCTTCTCCGTCTTCTAATCCATGGATGTTTACTGGTGTGTATGGGCCTCCCTCTTGGCAAGGTAAATCTGTTTTCTTTGATCAGTTGGAAGTTATTGCTAATTCTTTTGCGGGTCCATGGTTGTGTTTGGGGGATTTCAACTGTATCACCTCTCAAGATGATAAAAGTGGCGGTAGACCTTTTGCGTGTCCTTCAGCTGGAGGCCTTGGGAATTTGATGGATTCTTTGGGACTTATTGATTTGGGATTCTCTGGCTCTCGTTTTACCTGGTCTAATAAAAGATGTTCTTCTGCCAACATTAAAGAATGGCTGGATCGTAGTTTGGCTAATATCGAGTGGCGAGCACTTTTCTCGTTTGCCTCTGTCTTCCATCTCCCGACGGTTTCGTTTGACCACTATTCTAGTGTGTTACATTGTTCTGGCTTGTCAGGTTCTGTGGCTAGGCCGTTTAAGTTCCAAGCTGTGGACCAGGGATGTTTCTTTTTCACTGGTGGTGGAACATGCTTGGAAGTCATTGTGTTTTGGGTCTCCTGCATATCAACTATGCCATAGAATTAAAGTCTCTAGGCGGGCGCTTTCTCAATGGAACCGTGAGCATTTTGGGATTAAGCAAGTGAAAATTATAGCTATCCGTGAGGCTCTTTCTCTTATGAAACAGTTTGCTGCTTCTTCTGAGAATTTGGCGATTGAAGCCAACCTTCAGATTAATATGGATGAATGCCTCAAATGTGAAAAGATTCGATAGAAGCAGAACTCTAGGATTCAATGGCTTCGTGAAGGGGATCGCAATTCCAAATTTTTTCACCTGTCTACAGTGATACATGGGAGGAAGAATTCGATTGGCTTTCTTAAGAATGCCAGTGGCCAGTGGATTTCTAATAGGACTGATATTGGTGAGTGCTTTATTGATTATTTCCAAGGCCTTTTTCCTCTTCTAATCCTTCTATTCTCGAGGATCTTGAGGGTCTTATTCCGAGTTGCATCACTGAGGAAGAGAATATAGGTCTATGTTTAATCCCTAATGTTATTGAGATTACGGAAGTCCTATTCCGTATGGGCTCTTACAAGGTTCCTAGCTCTGATAGTATGTCGGTTCTCTTTTACAAGCATTTTTGGAACATTGTTCAGTATGATTTGGTTTCTTCTATTAGGAGTTTTTTTTTTTTATTTTTTTTTATTTTTATTGGGGGATTTATACTCAAAGAAGTCAATCATATTAACATTACTCTCATTCCTAAGAGTGAGTCTGCTTCTAGTGTTAAGAAATTTAGACCTATCAGCCTATGCAATGTTATCTACAAAGTCATTCTAAAATTCTTGCTAATCGGCTTCAACCCTTGCTCCACAAACTTATATCCCCTATGCAGTATGCTTTTGTGCCTGATAGGAATATATCTGACAACTCTATTGTGGTTCAAGAAATCATGCACTCTATGAAGCTTAAAAAAGGTAAAGGTGGGCTTATGGCTATCAAAATTGATATGGAGAAAGCTTATGATAAAGTGGAGTGGCCGTTTCTGCTAGAAGTTTCGAGGCCCTTTGGGTTCAGCCCTACATGGGTCATGTGGATTTCTCAATGCATCTCTACTACTTCGTTTTCAGTGTTAGTGAATGGAGGTCCGATTGGGTTTTTTCAGCCTCACAGGGGCCTTCGCCAAGGGGATCTCCTGTCTCCTTTTCTATTTATCTTATACTCTAAAGTTCTCTCTAAATTGCTTCTCAGTGCGGAAGATACTAACTCTATCAATGGTATCAAGGTTAGTCGAGGAAGCCCTGCTATCTCCCACCTGTTGTTTGCAGATGATCTCTTCATTTTCTGCAGAGCTTTTCCCTTAGAAGTAAAAGTTGTTATTGAATGCATGGATACCTATGGTATGTGGTTAGGTCAGACTATGAATCTCGACAAATCTCGGGTCCATTTCAGTAAAAACTTTGGAGTACGTAATGCCTCGGTCATTAGTTCTCTTTTGAATTTGCGCAAAGCTGGGTCTGAAGCTGTCTACCTTGGTTTGAATTTGTTCGTAGGCAAATCTAAAAAATTGGTCTTTAATTCTATTGTGGATAAAGTTCATAATAGAATTAGCAGTTGGAAAGCTCGTACCCTTTCTCAAGCTGGCAAAGCCACTCTTATCCGTTCTGTTACTTTAGTAATTCCTAATTATGTTATGTCAACTTTCTCCTTGTTGTCATCTATTTGTAAAGCTTTGGATGCTAGATTTCATAATTTTTTGTGGAATTTTATGAGAAATAGTGGGAGGGGTCTTTTTCTTAAGGCATGGGATTTTGTGTGCCTTCCAAAGTATACGGGTGGCCTTGGTTTCCATCATTCTAGTGACATGAATAGAGTGCTGATTGCTAAGATGGGGTGGTATATTCTTACGGGCAGTGAGAAGTTATGGGTTAAGAGTTTACTTTCCAAGTATTGTAGTAAGTCTTCTTTTGTTGATGTCTCGGCTTCCAATAAAGACTCGTGGTTGTGGAGAGTTATTATCTGCTGTAAAGATTTTATCCTCAAAAGTGCATGCTTCTTAGTTGGTGATGGGAAGTCTATTAATATTTGGAAGGATCCTTGGGTTCCCTATTCGTCTGGATACTGCCTTATTCCTAGAGGTGAGCGTAGGCAGGGAGTTTTTTTAGTATCTGATTTTTTGTTGCCTTCGAGGAGGCACTAGGATGTTGATAAAATTTGTTATGTTTTTGAACTTGAGGATGTTGCCAATATTTTAAGGTTCTCCCTTTCTATCAATAGGTGTGGAGATCGGTTTGTGTGGCTCCCTAACCTCTCTGACGAGTTTTCAGTGAAATCTACTTACCTTTCTGATATTGCTAGTTGTCTGTTTCTGGGAGGTCTGTGCTCCAAGTTGGTGTGGAAGTCTCTTTGGAAAGCTAATATTCATGACCAATTCAAGGTTCTCCTTTGGGAGGTTCTCTGGAATATTATCCCTGTGCATGCTGTTATTAATTCTCGCTTCCCTATTTCTAATGTTTCTTGTCCTCTTTGTAACTCTCATGTCGAAATAGCTAAGCACATTTTCTTAGAATGTAAGGTGACTGAAATTATTTGGTTCAACTCTAGATGGGCTTTCCGTATCGCTGCTTTTAATCATTTGGAGGTTTTAGCGTGGATTGCCATCCTTCTTTCCAATGGTCCTGGTCTTCTTTTAAGTAGGGAGGATGCCCCCAAGTTCCTGACTTTTGCTGTGGTTTAATGGATTTGCTGTGGTTTTCCAGGAACCAAGTTGTTTTTGAGGGCGCAACGATTGATCCTATGGCCTTGTTGAAGCGTATCGAGAAGGTTTCTTCTGAGCATTTAGGGACTTGTTCCCAGCTGAGCAGCTATCTTTTGCACCCTACTCCCCATTGGTTTCCCCTTCCTAAACCGTGGTTTAAATTGAATTTTGTTTTTGCTCTTTGTCCTTAGTACTCTGTGTTGAGTGTTCTCATGAGGATTCCAATAGTGACTTCCTTTTTGCATGGACTCATTTGGAAGGCCTTGTTGAACCCATGGTTGCTGTAGCTAGGGCTGTCTGTTTTGGGTTGAAAGAATTTATCAAGCTTGGATTTTCTAGTGTTGTGGTGGAAGGAGATGCTTCTCTCATTTTGGATCCTCTGTTTGATTGGAATTTTTGTCCCCATTGGTCTATTCATTTAGCCATTGGTGATGCCAAAGTTTTATTAGGTTGTATTCCCTTATGGATAACTAGATGTATCCCTAGGTTGGCTAACAAAGCAGCCTATGCACTTGCCCAATGGGCTACCCTTTGTAATTGTTATGGTTCCATCCCCATCACCTCCTTGCCTCAGGCTGTTCTCTTGGCTGATAGAGATGATAGAGTTGGCACCAATGCTATTTTGTAATGCCTTCTCTATCTAATGAATTGCTTATCAAAAAGTAGACTTTTTGGCCATTTATAATCTTTATTTCATTTTTTTCCAAAAAGTCAACTAAAACTATATATTTTGGAAAAACTTTTTTCACGGCCACTTTTTATAAAAACTTTTTATATTTTTCTAAAATTTTTTAAAATTAAAATTAGTGGAGTTGGGAGATCACTTGAAGGAGTTGCCTATGCACTATGCAGTGTAATGGAATCAATTTAGACTGGATTTCCCTGCCTCGTTTAAAGATTGGCTCAGCAAAATGTGTTCCCTTAATGGAAAACCTGCCAGCCATTTACCTTCGATTTCGAAGCAATATTGTCATTTGCAGCTTCCATTACATGAGAACAGTGGCAGCTCCACGGCTACCAAGAACCCCTCATAATTTGACCCATAAAAAGTTCCACCATCCAGACAGCAAACATGAAGCTAGAAAAGCTTTTCCAAGTTTCAATCATCATGCTATCAAACCCTTCCTACAAGAGTCATTTTACAGTATGCAATGCGCCAATGCCTACACCAACCCTCCCCTCAGGCATAAGTTGCAAATATCAATCTCTTGATATCTCTGCCTAATCAAAGCATACCAGACACCGAACGTCAAGATTGAAGCAAGAAGAGATTTGCACAAGCAATTTATCAAAGGAAATAAAAAAATGAACAGAATTAACAGATCAATTAAAGAGATATTATATGAGAGCTCCTCGTTCATGGGCTCATGGCTTGTTCACTCCAATATGTACACATCTACATCTCATCACGTCACTTGTACAGAAAGTACATTCTTAGAAATTTCTACGTACAAAAACTAAGAAGTTTAAAAACATACATACATACAGAACTAAAGGGGTACAACCAAACCAACCACTTTCCTTAGAAAACCAATCTTTACAACAAGCAGAAAATTTCATTGAAATTAGTCTAGAATGTAGGTAACATCCACCCCACGGTCCATCCCAAGAGCAACCCGGCACCAACAAGACTTAATCCCAATGCAAAAGCAAGAGCGTACTTACCAATGTCATATCTTGGTCGGCCTCGTTTGCTTCGTTTCCCCTTGGTAGCCTTCTGCCAGCTCTTCCTTAATTTCCTCGCTTTGTAAGGCATCCATGGAAGGACAACTGGGAAAATAGTGGAGATTGGATGGTCTTTGTTCTTAATCTGGAAGTAAAGGGTTTCTAGCTGCAGTAGTTGGAACCACTGCTTATAGGCAAAGAGCTGTGAGGCTTGTCTGAAGAAGAGCTTGATGATGTGCTCCTTCTCGGCGTAAGCTTGCTTTGCTGCTTTCTCTGCTTCCCTTGCACGTGTTTGAGAATGCCGAAGCGCTTCCAACAGCTGAGCCTTGCTAGAATCGCTCTCAGAAGTCTGCCGTGTTTCTGTCATATCCTTATGGGTCGTACTATAACTGCTTTAGAGGTCAAAATCCCAGCCAGATCAAGCAAAAAAAAAAAAAAAAAAATTAGAATATCATGCGTAATCTGAGTCCAACAATTTCTATCTGCCTAGCTAGCAATATCAACATAGCCCAATTATTATTGTGCTATGTTTTCGTAGTACATTAGGTTTCGTGAACTTTCCCGGGGGAGGGGTGCAAAAAAAGGGCCGTGGGTTGGGGGGAAGTATCTGGCCGCCCACTCTGCACTGGTTATAGCGCCCCAAAAAACAGGGCTGGTGGCTGGCCCCATGGAGGGAGTCAAACTTGAGAACTTCCACTTCATGGGGCAGAGGTACCAATATCAACTGTTGCACCCCATGGGGTTGATATTTGACCTCCATAGGTTTATTTTCGATCATATCCTGTGAGGTATAAAATTTTGGTATGTAATTATCATCTTGCTTTCGATTCCAAACCCTTTTATGTTATGTTTACAGAGATAAATAATAACAAAAACTGAGTTAAGCCAAAGTAATGTAAGATATATAATTCAAGAAGAGATGATTTAACTAGTGAAACAATCTGTGAAAAACAAAGATCTAAACAAGCACCTGAATGAATTGGCTGAACCACTTTTTGAGTGCTCTTCTTCAACTGAGGCCCACTGCCTTCCACATGGACTACCTGAAGCAGGACTGCCCTGTGCATGAAAAGTGGGATCAGAAAGACCACCAGTTTGGGTCTTCCAATCTAAATTCGGGGCAAAAATTCCATCATGGTCTAAAAATCCAAGCTGACCAAATGGATCCCTTCCAACACACATCTTTTGAGGCCGGGGAAGATCACAATTCTCAATATGGTCAAGTGACTTCCGGGCAACCAAGGAGGCCAACTCATCTCTATCTGCAGTTCGCCACCATGGTTCAGTCTTCTGAGCCCCAATCCAAGGAGATTCTGAATCAAAACAAAGATCATTATGTTGTTTGGAAACTGAGCATCCAACAGGATCCATCTCTTCATAGTATTCCTTCATGTCCTCAAGTTTAACAAGTTCTTGGGCATTCTGACTATACATGGCCTTTAGCTCTTGCTTTTTAACTTCGGGATCTTTCTTTATACAAGCAGCATAGACCCTACAATGAGAATCAACAGAAACCTCAGGTGTTCATGTTGCCATCGACTGTGTGTATTATATTCTTCACTCTGAGGATGGACCCCACTAATTTTAGAGGTTGATTTCAAAATGCCAGCTCTTATACTTTCCACCTCAGCCTCCAAGGCATTCAACTGTTCATATGTTAAACCCCTTTGGTACCCATAGTTAGGCTGCAGCTGGAGCCACCATCTTGTGTCAGGAGAAAGATTGGAGCATGAAGGGTTTCTTTTAAGGGGCATGAAACCTATGGTCGAATGGTCTGGCCCATCTGCTGCACTTGTAGGTCCTGCATCAACCTGTTTAGATGATGTGGATGATGATGGGCAGCAAGCTAACTTTGGAGCTCTCTTGGCATCTTCTTGAACGAAGCAACGATTAGCTGTTCTCTGCCAAGCAGCCCTTGCTTCTGCTGCAGCCATCACTCCTCTATTCTTTACACATTCTACAGCCATAGAAGGACTTATCAGAAAGAGATGGACATCAAGACTCAAGAAACATTTTGATTTAAACATGTAAAAGATCTCTGAAAGGTTGACCTTATAAAAAATCAAGTGCTTGGAATACTTGTATAATAGTGAACCCAATTCGGACAAAAAATTTACTAAGACAATTTTTTAGGTTGTACTGACATACAGGATCTACTCCTTTAACCATACTCTCCATGCCCTTCTATTTCCAACATATTTGATGATTTTATAGAAAAACATTATCATGCTAAAAAAGGAAATACGAATGAGTCTACAAACAAATAATTACATTCTAAAAAATGTAAATCAGAAAGTTAGGGATATCTAAATGGAGGGCATAAAAACATCCCCCAAAAACAAAAGTACTATTAATACTTAAGATTGTCTACAGATCGTAAGAGAGCCACTGACCGAGTAAGTGTCGTCCATATATGACTACGCTTCATACTACAATAAATAAAGGGTTTTCTTAACGTGTGCCCTTAGGGCACATGTTAACCCTACAACTAAAGAGGCAATCATTGCATGTAAGGGCACATGTTAACCTGCAATTAATGAGGCAATCATTGCATGGAGAAATTGTGAAAATGCATAGAGAATGGTGCAAGTTTCTTAGAAAACTGTGCAAACACAAAAAATATGTGTTCTTTTTTTAAAGGTAAATTTAATTCAATCCAAAAAATGTGGAGATCCCCTGTACACGCATTCTTTGTTGTATAAATGTATAATATACAAGGCCTCTTTAAGGAATGAGAACTATATACACTCCCCTTCTTATTCTTATTATTCTTCAAGTATGCATCCAGATTCCTCAGCAGTTTAATGTATACTTAAAATGATATTGTGCCTAGTCATGGTTCAGCACCAGAAACTTCACTAAATAAGCCAGCCCTTATCCTTTGTTACAAAAGATGTCTGATCAGATTATATTGGACTAGAAGCTATTAAGATATTTATGACACAGATTTTCAAACAAAAATTACCAGAGAGATTATACAAGAATTTGAAGAAAGAAGAAAGCCAACTACACCCTCACCTAGGAAGCACGGATACTCCAAAACCCCTCTCGAATCCGTATCGGATACCGATACGCCCCTGATATGTATCAAATACGTTCCGTACGTAATGGAACAGTGTCACAGCATCGGATACAGAACTGATACATTTCGGATACAGGGGGGATACGGCACCGATACGTTTTGGATATGGCGGGATACGGCTAGGGGTCATTTCGCACTTATTATTATTATTTTTTAAAAAAGGAGTTTAAATGAAATTTTTAAAAGCATCAAGGTAAAATTTAAAACAAAATATCTGTGACACATATGGGATATATATGTATGTTTTTATAGTAGTGAATAATTGATTATTAATGATTTAATGATGCTATGTTAATATGTGAATATGTGATACACTAATATCGTTTACATCTTTGTATTTGTGGCTTTATTATAATGTAGTACTGTGTACAAAATAAAGTGATATTATCATACATCTTTGTATTTGTGGCTTTATTGATGTTTTAAACTAAATATAAATATTAACATAGTTATTTATTAACGTATCCCCTGCCGTATCGTATCCTACATTTTTTTAGAATTGCCAAATCGGCATATCCGTATCATATCGAATCCCATATCTGTATCCGTGCTTCTTAGACCCTCACCCACTTTATAAAGACAATCCCAAGTACCAAAGTTTATTTTCATTCTTTTTTTTTTATTTTGGTTGTTGTAATAAGAATTTTATTAAGAACTACCAAAAGGAAACATCACCCCTTCTGTCCTCTAAAAAAATTTCTGTAGCCGCACTAGGCATCTCCTCAAATGGAAAAAAAATCATCCAATCCGCCATTTACAGTGCTTAAACTAGCAAAAAATAGCTAATGCATTATCTTCCCCATATACATGTATACATGCACAATTCTCGCATTAGACGAATCAGTAGCTGCTGCTGCCACTTGAACCAACCCTTTTTGCACCGTCAGCTCTATCCCAATCTTAACCACGCACAGCTCATGCTCCAGAACAGAGTTATTCTCTGTTGCCACAGAATACACACACAAAAGATCTACAAACCAATTCCTAATAACACACCCCAGATCCTCCCCTTCCTTCACCAAATAACCATCCGTACTAATCATCCACACTCCTCCATCAGGAAGAAAAATCTGCAACCAACCTCACACCTATTTTTGACAGCAATAAGCAAGTTCCAAACACCCAGCAGCCCCTTATTTACAGCCAGATCATGAACAATCAAATTACAATATGATCAGAAATCACTTCCCAGGGAAAAAGGAATTTCTAGAGAGCCTATTATTCCTTTCCCTCCATAGCTGCATGTAGTACAGTGCAATATATAGATGCTAGTTCTGTTCTGTCAAGCGATGAACGAGCACCATAGATTATCAGAAACAGCTGGAAAGTAGCAAAAGCTTATCCACGAAACTATAATTTATGTATAATCAATATCATTAAAAAATAAATAAATAAATGAAACTTAAAACTCCAAAGAAATTCAATTGATGATCAAAGAAACATCACAAGTTTGTATCTGATTGAGGATTAATCCCACAGTGTAACGAGCACACAGCAAAAAACAGCAAAAATAATACGAGGAACCCAGGATCCTCATACCCAATAATAACCATACTAAAATACAAAAATTGCTCAGAATATTCACCAAATCTCACCAAATTTCTCAGTATCTCCACATATGATAAGACCCATTTGACCAAAACCCACATAAGGGCTTCCCCAGTAATAACTAAAACAGGAAATTAAAAACACAGAAAAATTGAAACCCCGCAACACATTTACATAAGGAAAATCACATGATTCATGCACTCAACACAATAAATCAAAACAATCCCATAAAACATACACAAATTCTACAACACCCCAAAAAACAAAAAAAAAAAAACGAATTGGACAATATATATGTGTGTGTATATATGTATAGAGAGAGAGAGAGAGAGAGAGAGAGAGAGAGAGAGAGATGGACCTGATAAAGAAAAAGCCAACAGGGGAATTGAATTGAATAGTGAAATAAATATGAGGGAGAGAAAGAAGAGGAAGTGCGTGTAGATCTGATTGAAGAGATGAAACGTTTGTTTTGATGAGAATCTAAGACTTGATGGGAAACGGATGACGCATACGAGAACCTCTTGAAGGGTCCTCTCTATCTGTCAGACCGTGTCATGCGTTCCTTTGTTTTTCAGTTATAATTCTATTCCGTGGGTTTACAATAAGAAGAGGGCAAGACCCAAAAAAAAACAAACGGCGATGTTTTGATCCACTAATTTGGTCTTCTTCAGAACAGTTGTGCCTCAACAAAGTGGGCTCTTTCTTAAACGATTGGGATATCTTGAAATCTAGTATTTACACACATAATGAGCTGGTTGATTCTGGTACACGTGTCAAGATACAGAATATTAAATTTTAATGATGGATCCACCTCATTTAGAAGATAAGGCTGGTGCCTAAGAAGGGTTCCCAAACAGGGTCTTAGCAAAATCCTACGTCCCCCACCTAATCAATCACCATTTCGGTCTTTCCTAAGAAAATATAGATGAATACAAGTATATAAAATTGAAAATAAGCATTTTCTTGTTTTGATCATATCCAAACAGTGCACTGCATGGAGACCTTTTGAACAGTACTCATAAGGTGGGGACAATTTTATGGTCTAGAAAAGTACTTACATTTGGATTGTTCGGTGGGTTAGAAGAATAATTAATCTACTGACTTTGGCTTGGGATTCATTTAATAAGGATTTGTTTGGGCGTTCAAGTTAACAACAAACGATTTTGGTGTATTTTACAATCCCTCACTTTAATTGGAAAAATTCAAGAAAATAATGACTCAAATGAGAGTGGAAATTTAAAATATTGACATTTTATAAATTTTTAGAAACCGATCATATAACATAAAATAATGCATTTAAATATTTAATGCTATGTAAAGTATATCAAAATTGTTTAATTTTTATTTAGGCACCTAAACGAGCTCTAAAGTTCTGTTTAAATTTTTTTCTTTTCTAGATTAACAAGTTAAACTCAAACGTATTCCTAAATTTAATAATTTATTTGTCTAATGTCCCTCGACTCAATATGCTTGTTAATATTTCAAACAATCAAACTATTAATTGAATAAAATGGAAAGTACTTTTTTTTATCAAATTCATTTTAGGTCATATCTTAGCAGCCTAAAATATAATTTTAAGTCAAGTTTATTAAGGTCAATTTTTTTGAAAAATATTCTAGAAATTAATTTTTAAATGTATTAAATCGATGTAAAAAAATATATTTTTTAAATAAAAATTTAATCAAGATGTCGTAAATTGACTGAACAGCTGGCCGTTAAACCAACCAACGAAAAAAAAAAAGTACATGCCACTTTATGGCCTATATAGAAGTCCGTATCGAGGTAGAGAAACCAACCGATGAGTGCCCATGGTATCATGGCTGATCCATGTTTCCTTGGTTGATAATGGGGTAAATCTCGAATTATCAACATTTATATGGGGCCCACGTGGCACTGGTTCATTGAAGGAGGACAAGAATTTCCATTCCAGTTTGGTGAATCACTTATTACTTTACGTAAAAGCATCCCAGCTTCCAAAAAAGTCCCAGTACTAGATTAGAGGCCACAAGTGTTAGATCCTGGACGCAATAAAGCATTCTAGCCCATAGAGTGGTGCCACGAAGGTGGTTGGCTGAAACGTGCTTAGCCCACAGCATTTCTTGCAGAGTGCATTTGTAAGTGGGTGCTGAATTCTCAAAATTGCCGAGGAGATCCACACCGTTGGATTATCTTTTAGACGGTTTGATACCAATTTTAAAAATTTTTAATCTGAGCGTTTAGAGTAAGATTCAATGGCACTGAGCTAATTCAGCATTGAACATAGATCGGAAAGATGGAATGCAGATCATGACGTGTCACACTGGGATTGGCAGCAGCATCCAATTGCATCAAATCATGGAGGAATTAATCTCTTCAGGTTCTAGGTTAATCAAGTAGATAGGATTGCCCATGGTTTGAACTTGGGTAGGCCTAAAACAAAAACATACTAACGGCAATCCGGAGAAAATATGACCCAATCTCCTTGACCATTGATTAACCAAGATATTTCAATGACGAAGGAAACTTTTTTTTTTCTTCGGAAGGTGATGAAATTTTTGATAATATTTACGGAAGAAAAAAATAGTTTTAATTAAAAATTGTGAAAATCATTAAAATAAACTAGTTTTTTTAGTATACGACACACAAAGTAGGATCTATTATTTTATAGATGTGGATATAATTTTTATGATTTTTTGTTTTGGGGGTGTTAGTAGAGATATCTCTATCTAAACTTCTGACCCGACTAATCTCTAGAATACAGATAAGGTTATTGTTCATGATGAATCACTTAACGTTCAAGATAAACTTGACTAGTGGTTACCGAAAAAGAGAAGAAAATCGAATTCAAAACCTTTCACCTCTTGAAATATAAATTATGCCAAAAAAAAAAAAAAAAAAGCATAAAATTAAATACCAGATCAATGAAATTAGTTTTGTCCATCTTAGAAGTTGGTGAGCTACCTGCCTACCTCTCTCTCTCTCTACCTTTTTGTTTTTTTTTTTTTTTTTTTTTTGGGGTGTGGCATGCTAGAAGCGCTTGTGCAACTCCAGATGAATCTGAAATAGGAATCGATGGTGATTTTGAACCTATTCTCTCCATGTGCCCTCTTCAATGAGACAGAAGGTTCAATGCTTGAGGTTGGAATCAATTTGATTCCACCATACACATTGGGATCAGGTTATACTTGAAGATTCATTTCTTAAATTAAGGAATGCTAAACTTGGAATAGAAATGATATAATTATAGAGATATTGGGATATGATTTATGTAGGGTCCGTCTGGTCATCTAATAGGAAATTAAATGATTTTAGTGTGCTTTACATAATATCGTTAGAGGCATAAGTCCATCATTTGGAATGGAAATGAGCAGCATCAACTACTATAATTAATCATATAATTTTCCTGTAGATCGATGACCGAACAGGCCCTTCGTCTCCATTTGGATCTAGAGATGCAAGGAAGGAAGAAGCTCAAAAGTGCTTTAAAAGAAAACCATTTCTAAACAACATTCAACATTCCAATTTTAAAACCATTTCTAAACAACTTTAAACATTCCAATTTTCCTTCCCTAGCTCTTTCTAAAATCCAAACTATTGTAGAAACCAAAAGACTAATTGGAAAACCTAACAAAATCAGCATTTTATTATTTCAGCTCCACCGATCAAATGGTCATCTCTTCGTATATTATTATACAAACAGGCCGGTCAAGTAAAAACCAATACGATAATCAAAATATACATTTAACCCATAAATGAATTTAACAAATCGAACCACAAATGTGCATAAAAGCAAAATTGTTATATATACATAAAGAGGGTAAAAAATAATGTAGTTAACGGCATAAAAAAATAATAATAATAAAATAAAATCCAGCACCCTGCATGGGACGACTTAGCTCCAAACTTGCAACCATGAATAGCAATGAAATCCTGTCCACCAACTGTTTTTCCTCTTCTTCGAAATGGTTGCACCCAGTATATCTTTCGATCAATATTTTGCAAAGCTCAGTTTAGTTCATATGGGAAAATTGTGATGCGGCTCAAACAAGTTAACTTCGTTGATTTTGATTTTTTTTTTCTTCTGTTGTTTCACTTTTGGCAGACTATAAGCTCTATAGTGCTTCCTGATACAAGTTCACAGAAGGCCGGGGTGTTTCAAGGGTCAAACCTTCCAAACTAAGTCGCAAGGAAAGTAAAGGCGTAAACTTTGTTGATCATATAAGATATGTTCATGAAAAAGCAATAAATGGAGCTATAAAGAAAGTCGCACCAGCTTTGTACTGTTGACCTGACCCTCAAAATTCAAGTTTCTGCATTTCTGTGGCTCAGCTGAAAAGGTGACCACGAGCTTAGACGGAACTTGGTCTTGAGTTTTTTTTTTCACATTTCATGTGAATAATCTTTGACCTGAACCAGCTTTACAGAGCCATCTCCACCGCATGTGAGAAAACCATGAGACATAACTTGTATGTCTGTAACGGCAGCCTGCAACATCCAAATGAGACATTACGCTAATGGAGGCACACAGATAGGAGCAATATCGGCTTCCAATAGCTTGAGAGAAGTAATAAAGATACCTGAACAACTCCACCAAAGCCCCGGGAGCTCGGTTGAAGAAAGGTGTGTCTTTCATGCAATTTCGACCAATGAAATACTAACTTCGATCTTTTAGCATCCCAAAGTTTGACATCTCCATCTTTGCTTCCAGTTAAGAACAAACTGGTATTTGGGATGGTAGATATTTTGGTAACACTCCCTTCACACAGATCAAATGAGAATATACATTAGATAAAAATCTTCTATATTTTGATCACATAAAAAGGTAATTTTTCAGTACCTAAGTGAGCCTTTGGTATGTACCAAAGCATCCCATTTAGATTCTGGTCACCAAGTTTGCCAGGAATCCCCATCTGTATGTCAGCTGTCGAAGATGTTTTGTTGTTTTGTTCACCATTATCAAAATGCCTGTGCCGTTTCATCCTTCCAGTTGCTATGTAACGGAAGTCATGAAGTCCAATGTCACCGCCTTTTCCACCAGTCACAATAAGGGGAGAAATAGAACCACTTCCTATATCATTATCGAACACAGAAAGAGAACGGGCCCCACCTTTGCACAAAACGATGAAAAGTTGGCATAAAAATAGACTTAAAAAATCCGTAAGTCACTGAACTCATCAAGGCTAGAAGGAAAATAAAAAGCCAATTTGCCAGCTAAGTTGCGTGACAATGGTACAGATTCTATGATTACATTATTGAACTTTTACCACTAAGCCTACTAATAATCTACATCATTACTAGTCTATTGTCATTTGATTAACTTCAACAGTTCAACCCTATCTTACATTAGTTAGCTCTGACAGCATGGTCACAAGCCTCGGACGGCATGCCCCTTATTGTAAAAAATAGACTCTACTTATTCTGTCAGCATCAATGAAATCACTAATTCTTTGTCAAGAAGACACAGTGTTTCACCTACCTTAACATAACTACCAGTTTGCTTCTCATCTTGCGACTACGATGAAGTAAAAATTGGAGGAATTTCCAGAGTTTGAGTGTCCTAACCCCATAGTAATTACCAGACTCGATACTGAACTGGATAAGTGGCAGGTCACTCGGTCACTAGTCTGACCACTGGGTCAATTAGTCGGACCGCTGAATGATAAACATGTATTGTTCTAAATATTTTGGATTTAGTATTAAGTATATTATTCTAATTTAGTTTACATAAAATATATGGTGAGCATATGACAACAATATTGTCGTTGGATTAGTGATAAAGGGCCCTAAAACAGCCTTGTGCGTACACTATAAACTACTTGAGCCTTATGAGTTTTATATATTAAGTACTCTTTCATACAGATGCTGACTGGTCAAATCGGAGTCTTGCCTATTCACACCAGTTCGAGTAAATTCCATCCAGTTTGATGGTTCATTCCGGGTTTACGTCAGTTCCTATGTTCAAACGGTCCTAATAAAAAGGCGAACCAACCAGTGCCTGTTACACTAATCCAACTGGCCGGGCAAGTTCAGTTTTGATAACACTGGTCCCAACCACAATTATCAGAACCAGTCCGGCCCGGCCAGTCATACAAGTAAACCGGTCAACCGGTCAACTGGCCCTTGGCCGGTTTGTTTCTATGTCAGGACTGCTTGTGTACATGAACCAGATTCACCCAAAACAAATTGTCCAAGCCAAAAGTAGATGGTTTGACCGGTTAATGATTGTCAGAGTAATAATCATTTGTATGCGGCTCCTTAAGATTTGAATGCAGTATCTCTTGCAAAGAAGGGTCGTTAAGGCACTTAACTGCTAATCCAACTGCTTCTTGTTGTCATATGCTCACTATATAATTTATTTAACTTACACTAGTTTCATATAAATTTATTTTTATCATTAGGCAGTCTAACCTATTGGTCAGACAGTTTAACCGGTGACCCATTAACCCACTCCCTTGACCGAGTCAATGTCTAGTCTGGGTCTAATAACTATGATCCTAACTCCTAACCCATCTTCATAAAATATATATATATATATACATATATTATTTTTTGGAAAAAAGGGAGAAAGAAAAAACTACCACCACCACCACCACACCAACAACAACAACAACAACAACAAAAGAAGCATTCAATATCACCTAGAGTATAGAAATAAACCTTCATGACACATAATAGAAGCTCGAGAGGTTGAAGGTGGAGCCAGTGTATCCCATATAACCACATTAACACCATCTGTGCTATATCCAGCTGCAGCAATGATTGATCCACTTGAAGTAACATAGGTGACATCCCTACAACCAATATTAAAGATGGTTTAGAACTACATAAAATTCCAAAGAAACACAAAATTAACATGTTAAGTTGTTAACAGCTGTTAAACACTTAAACTCTTCTGATATGAATCTGTGTCAACCACCAGGAGCTCGACGCAGAAGGCTTTCATCAAGATAGCATAATTGTGAACCATATCTTTAAATTAACATAGCTCAATAAACTTAAGCCGACAGTAGATCAAGGCCAAAAAATTATTACTTCAATTGTAGATAAGCATCTTTTATGGTAAAAAATCCAGAATGAGAAAACAGGTTTAATGACGAAGTGACTTAAGAAACTTTAGACGATCTTCACTTTTGACAAGTAATGAAATAAACAAGGTATCATATTTTTTCCTTCACAAATGTAAGTACTAGAAGAATTCTGGAACCAGTTCCAAAATCTACTTTTTCATTCCCAAAAACAGCTTAGATGAAACTAGACTAACCTGAAAATTCCACTAGAAGTCTAGTTAAATAGAACACATACGATGCATGGCCGTTGAAGCAAAGAGATGATTCTGTCGGACGGATGTTGCTCCTTCCTCCCACTTCAAGCTGCCATGTGCATATGGTTCCATCTAATGCAGAAGTTGCAAATCTGTGTCCATAGCAGTCAAACTGCAAAGCTGATATTGATGCAAGAGCATATGGTGGAGGGACATTTGCAGCAGGCAGAACTCCATAAGTTGCAGTAGCTTTGTCCTTTCCAAACTGCAGTTGATACATTTCAGATTAGCAACGAGAGACAGCAGTAACAAATCACAAACTCCAATTCTATAGTATGACTCCAGTATTTAATGTCCATAATTATAAACCTATTAGAACGCTCATGAGGCTTTCCCTGCAGAATTTTTTTTTCCATGCTTGCATAAAATTTATAAACCACAATAGAACAGGGGTCAAACAGCATCGGTGAAGTGAGTGCAAAATGTCTGGTACTTTTGTATTTCCGGAGTTTGCCCATCCATTGAGGCCTAAAGGAAGATATATGCAAAGCTCAAATATTAAATACACATCTTTTTTTTAATTAAAAAAAAAACGTATTTGATAAGGGCCAACTTGAGACAATTAAAGATTTCTCTCTTTCTTTCTATCATCCTCTTAAATGTGTTGGATGCATGTCAGACATCAGTGATATTGTTTGCAACTGCAAGCACCATCACATACACTAGGATCAATCCAAAAAACTCATCATTACGACGAAAATCACCATCCTGTTGAGTCACAAGCTCAACCAAGGAACAGATTATCTAAAAGGAGAAAGGCAGGATGATTGGATTTTATCCTCAGAGAGAGAAAACTGAAATCCAAATATTCCTGCTCCCCTGAGTGTACAAGAAAAATGCCATTTGTATGATAATAACGACATTTCTTTGTCAAAATTCCATACCTCCCATAAGTAGACATGTGTATTGCTAGAACCTGCCAAGAAGAAAGGCCTAGAGGGGTGACTGGAGAAAGCCCTTGTACTTATGTTTTCGACCTGTGGCTGGTGGATCAACAAACTCCTCAAAATCCTCTTGAGTCTCCCAACCTAAGCCAGAGGCACCAATACCAGCATAACCTGGAATTCCAAATGCTCCACCGCCCTGTTAAGTCTCTCCCCGGTCTTGCCAAAGAACCTACACCAACAGTTGCTCCACCCAACCCAAGGTGTGCCCCTTTTTTGATCCCAAGACCTACACCTGGAGAAACACATGTAGGAACTGGGGTTGATTCAGACCCAGCCCACCCATTCTGTGGCCAATCAGCCTCTGACCAGATATAATCTGATTGATCTCTGAAAGGTTGCCCATCTTCCCAATGAAAGAAAAGTATCCCCTGAATCAGATAGAATTTGAGGTGCATAATGTAAATATGTATTCAGATAATTTAAATATACTTGACGCACACAAAATAAGGAAAAGAAAAATCAACTTCTAATAGAATTCGCAATTGCATCGATGTCATTAGTTGTTTTCCATAAAGCCTTATTTCAGCATAAATCAAACTCATAAATACTACTCTATGCCAGTTTCCACTTTTCAGTAATGGTTTCTGAAATGTAAGAACTACAAGTACTGTCTCACTAGCAAAAATATGGCTTGGTTTCATCCCCAAGAGGCACCATTTCATTTTTCATTTTTATAGTTTGCTTATGTTAGTCTATGAGCAACTTCCATGTTTTAAAACGGTAAACTTGAACAATATATATATATATATATTTTTGTTTTGGCAGAGAGAGAGAGAGAGAGAGCAGACTTATAGATATAACTGCACGGTGTGAGATGGTATATAACCTGAACATTGAACATGTAACTTTTCACTAAAACCTACATAGATATTCTTAGCAAGCAATGCCAAAATGCGACTGGGGAGGAATGGAATAGGAACCTTTTTCATATATAAAACATTAACAACAGGGGACAATCTACAAGCATCAAAAGGAGCTTTCACAAACAAATTACTGCATCAAATGCATCAAATCAAATAGATCAAATTCAAGCACAGATACTAACCTTCCGGTTGCTAGCGATTGCAGCTTGGCTTTGATCAATGGAGCTGATACACAATGCCTGCCCAAAATAGAATCCTTTTAATTAACAATTATAACATGGAAGTTCTTAAGATTCTAATGCCAGAACTTCCATGCCAGCTTCTGATGATTTGATATCAGAGCCTTGAATAATGCTTATCAATGGATAATGCATAAAAGTGGCAACGGAGAAAAACAGAATAAGATGAAGGAGAAGAAAAAGAAGAAGAATTACCTCAAAAAGTTCTCCATTTCTCCTATAAATTTCTTTAGGGTTCTGAAAAGGCATAAACTCCTTTGTAGAGGCTGTATCTTTTTGCCGCGAACCAAAAAAAGTATGGCTATTCCGAAACAGACCCCTCACAGGTGATCCAGCTCCGCTACTGGCAGAAGTACTGCTAAGCCTACCTTCTTGATTGAAAGTTTCCTCGGTTGCATGCTCCTCCAAAATGCCTTTATATATGTCACTCCATCCTTTGCGGGGCTTCTGATTGATGTACAGTGACCAATTTATTTTCTCTTGTTCAAAACCTTCAGATATTATTTTAGCATCAGCACAGATATCCCATAGTGTATTTAAAACCCATAATTCATTTTCATTGTTCATCATGTCTAAAGTGAGAAAACCCTGATTCAGATGCTTAAGGAGGGCTCCGGGTTGAGACTGACTAAATTTTTCTAACCATACGAGAGTTAGTACCTGCAACCCCTCCTCCACTTTCTGCCACAGGAATGATGCAAGCTGTTTTGCATGATAAGACGAAATATGTACAAGGGTGGTCTTAAGTAACTTAGCCAAGATCACTGAGATCAGTGTAATTTGATTTGTTGTACTGTTCCTTTCAGATTCAGAACATGCAGAACTAGAAGCACCTGAAGAACTTATACCCAGGAAAGGACCAGAAGAACAAATGTCTTCAAGCTTATACACTGAATTCAGATGATGTTTCATGAAACTGGACATGTGTCGCCACAAACAAGTCCCTATGATTTGCCATCTTTCATCTTCTGGTATTGAAGACATAATATATCCACCTTGTCCATCTTGCATCCATTTAGGAACTCGAAGGCCAACTCCAAAATTGTCAATCAATGAATTGTGAACCTCCAACTCTGCAATCTGGAGAAGGAGTTTCTTCAGATTTGCTATGTCAATTTCATAAGGACTATGCCTATTGGTATATTTCATCAAGATGGGTTGCACCATCAGAATAAGAACTTTTAAATTCCTTTGAAGCCAAGCGGATGCAAAATATACACAGTATTCAAATAAATCAAGAGCAATAAAGGATTTGTCGATGAAACCATTAGTGCTAGAGCCAAAGAATATCATCAAAGTGTGTCTTAAACACTGAAATGAAAGTACGAGGCCTGGCATGTAATACCCCAAAGTATCTGACCAGCCATATCTAATTTCACGAGACACGTCATTCTCACTGACACATGATTCTGGTTGAAAGCAAGTAATACTACAGGCAACAATGAATCTTGAAAATAAACAGGAGATTTCTTTGGTAGCCTTCAAAAGTAGCTTGGGAAGAATAGGATGCAATAGAAAACTGTCATCTGTATGGCTTTTATCTTGTGAGTGCTCTCGAGAAGTATATCCAAGTAATATATCATATCCAATAAACAATAGCCCATTATTGCAGCATGAGGCCAAAATCTATAGGATAGGAAAACATAAACAGATCAGTCTGGAAAACTATAGCAGGAATGCATAAACCAGATGAGTTAATTAGAAGAGTACATATCAGGGTTGATAAATTACATACCATGTTAATTAGACAAGCAGGAACTAAAGAAAACTTCAGCTCAAAATTTGCAAGTCCTGTATGTAACTTATGTAGAAATTTTTCAAGCAATATCTTATATTGATGAAGCTCATACTCTTTAGAGCATGCATGAGCTCCTCTACATGCTACATCAGTGTCTGGCCAGCTTGGATGCTCCCTCATCAATTTCGAGAAGTACTTCATTGCTAAATCTAATTTAGCATGGGACTCCAAATGAATAGCCACATCACTTGACAGCCAATTAGAGGATTTACTTGGGGATGGTTTCAGTATTCCATGCAGAATTTCAATGTTTCCAATATCTGATATGCTTCCTTGATCTGTACTCCCAAGAATGCTCAGAGAAGATGAAAGGTGCTCCAATCCTTCAAGCTTAGAATGAGTACAAAAGAGATTAATTATGTTTTCCTCATCAGAAACATAATTACACACACATACATATGAAGGAGAGAAAGAGAGAGAAAGAGAGAGAGACTTGAACTTAGTCACAAATAAGAGAGACTTAAACTTAGCCCAAATAAAAGAAAGTATCTAATAAGCTACTTCCTACGAGCAAAAAATTCTTTAGAAACAATAAATATACTTACAGGAAGACCACATCTGTTTAAGGCAGTAGCCGCCATCAAGGTTGCCCACCTACCCAGAGTTGCAGCATTTCTCTCCCCTACAGCATTCCTCAAGCTATTTTTGGTTGCTAGTTTTAGGCAATACTGACCAATACTTGGATCCAAAAAGGCAGCATGATTGGATGAAAGAGCTGATTCATTGATCACAAAATCCTTTTGGAAACCAAGCATGGTCAGAAAAGATTGAGAATAATTCCCTAATTTCCACTGCAATCAACGAGTTTAAAACTTTAAATTTAAGTTATAACAAGTGCAGCCATGTACATGAAAATCTTATTGCAATATATATATATATATATATATATATATATATCCATATTTGAGGCACCTCCAAAAGGCTTGCAAGCCAAAAGTCGCCTTTCTCAGTAGCAGATGGCAGTATGTACTTTGATATTAGCTGACGCTCAAGTGGTCCGCCATGCCCCTCCAAAAGCCGACAAATTACAAGAGCAAGCTGCTCATCCCCAAGGTTTTTTGCACAAATAGTAATTGCTGAAGAAGTATCACCTCCAAGCAGGAAAAAAGCAATAGCCAGGTCCAACTGATGTCTTCCCATTAAAACATAAGCATTTTTCAAAGCAGCTGCCTTATTTTTCTCCTCCTTTAAAAGTCAATCAATGCAAACACATTAAAATTGGTAGAGTGAAATAGAAAGTATTAACCAGTCTCTCAAATTAGATTGGCACGTCAACAGCATCACATGCACAACACTGACATATGAAGAATTTCTATAAAAGTTGTTAAGTTTCTAACCTAAAAGCCTAAGCTGTTAGGTGGAGGGCCAAATAGGTATATGAAGAAGTATTAAACTCGATAATTAATCAATGTGGGATGTGGGACTTCCCAGCACTCCCCCTCATGTGCCAGTGTAACAAAACAAGAATGGGCCTGTCACATGAACAACAAAGACATGCTTCACAAACACAAATGGGCTCAAGAACGACATGCTCTAATACCATGTAAAGTTTCCAACATAAAAGGCTAAAAGCCTAAGCTATTACATGGAGGGTCCCAAATAGTTATATAAAGTCATGTTAACTCGATGTTCAATTGATGTGGGTCTTCCCAAGTCCCAACACTTCCCCTCTGTGTAACAAGAAAAAAAACAGGCCTATCACGTGGACAACAAATATGGGCTCACAAATAGAAAGAGATCCAAGAACAATAACAACAACAATTGGCTCTGATATCATGCTAAGTTTCCAACCTGAAAGCCTAAGCTTCCAACCTAATAGCTTACCTAATAAGCCTAAGCTATTAGCTGGAGGGCCCAAATAGCATATGAAAGTCATGTTAAACTTGATATTTGAGGATGTGAGTATTCTGGTTAGAAGTTCTTCCAAGAAAGATGTTTAAAAGAATTTCTCCTTCCATTGGTTTATAATAGATTCCAAAAAATGAATCAATGAATTAACATATACATCTACACAATACCTGAAAGTTGCGCGAAAGAAATCCCACCAAGGGCTTGTCCTTCTCATCCTTGCTGATTTTAAAGAGGCCAGCCAAAACTTGAAGTCTGTTCAATGCTATGTATAAAAGTGCACAAGCCTTAGGATCTTTGTTCTTTAAATATTGTGACCTTGCCAGTTTCTCCATCTGCAATGAAACAGCCTGCGTCAACTATCAAATAATTTTAGAGTGTACGGAATAGAAACTCTACTCACCACATTGCGTCTCAGATAGAGGTGGTGGTAACATATATGATATACCCATAAGGGCATGCAAGAATGGGCATTCTAGTAATTAGGGTAATGAGTATCTGATTTCTAAGGGATTCCATTTCCAGAGTTTGGTTGAGTGTTTGGGCAGAACAGGTTTTTTCTTTTTCCTTTTGGGCAGAACAGATATCAATTTTATAATTTGGACAACTCATCATTTACCTTTTATTCGTTCATGTTAAGAGGGGCACGTTTCTCCTTTTGAATTATAATATAAGGGGCACAATAATATTTTTCTTACCCCCCCCCCCCTTTTTTTTTCATTCACATTCAAAGGGGCATGCTCATCATTTTCGATTTTTATAATATGGGACATGTGCCATTTTTTATTTTCCATTTACATTAAGAATAGCACAGTCGTTATTCCAAATTATTACAAAACATGGGAATCACAATCCCATAATCCCCATGGTTTGGAGATTCCCACATTTTGTGGGTATCAGATTCCTATGCCCCACTGCTATGGATAATCATCCCAATGGGAAAGAGATGCTGATTCCCACACCTGCGAGACAAATGCAATCTAAGGAGTTGATTTCCTAAGAAATCCCAAAGGTAATCTAAAACCTGTATAATATCCTCATCTTAAATATTCCCACCTTCAACGAAGCAGCCCCAGAAAAGAAGCAATTTTTCTTCTGCTTTTGTTTTTTTTCTTCCTACAATAACTCATTAAAAAGCATCCAAACACCCCATCTATTAAAATAACCTTCAAAAGCGCCTTATGAATAGAAGAATATATTGCAAAACCATTATAAGCATAGTATAAAGAGAGAATTTAAACAATCAGTTCCAACTATTACCCTTGTGCGCAATTGTGTTGTATTAGTAAACCAAAATCCAACACCCATACTTCGCATTTCTTGCCAAGATGGCTCATTAGGTAGAACAGAACCAAATAAATTTTCTTGGCAATCAGAGTGGAAGGCCCATCCAATTAGCCCAGAGTCAGTGACCAACTCTTCCATGGATGCCAATCTACCAAATCTTCGATGAAAATACAGTTGCTGAAACCTTACTCCAACCCAAAACCTTGAAAAAAATCAAAAGAAAAGGAATCACTATCAGAAACAAAGATATCATGACTTCATGAGAAAAACTGTATATAATGCTCACATCAGTACAAGAACAATAATTGTAGAAAAAAAATCAGCAATTAATAAAAAACTCTATAGGAAGAAAAGGTATGAGCAATGAATATGATTCAAAGATGAACTACTAGGTGGTACTGAAGTAAGAGAGACATGCTAAAATTTTCTAGTTAAAACTTTAATGTGACACACATGCAAGCGAGCACGTGTGCGCACACACACACACACAAACAAAACACCATGACCATTGTATCTGTAAGTAGTATAGGTGGTTATTTAGGATAAATCTGTTAAATCTTGTGTTAACTCTTCCGTAATGTTAAACAAAACAAAGAGAGAAAAATAACACCAGACCTATAATTTTAACTTCTGGATTTCAAATTAGCATTTTTTGAGCAGGATAAGGAGATTTAAGATTTAACAAAACAAACAAAAAATTAATGCCAGACCTTGGATATTTGCATTGCCAACTGGTGTCTGATGTGTAAAAAGGACTTGGAAATGAATGATTATCTATTGATAGAGTGAACAATGGCTTGGGAGATTTGGACTTAAAGGAGTATCCTTGATTTACTTTTTGAGTGGAAGGATCCAAATTATGATCATTGGACCTCATTTCATGAGTTTTTGAATAGGCTTCAGTTACGATTTTCATTGTTTTCTCTAATGCGTGTGTGTGTGTGTGTGTGTTGGGGGGGGGGGGATTTGAGAGGTTGGCCATGTGAGGTGACATGGGAGCTCGAGAATTGAGATACGAGCAAGGACAGGAGCAATTTGGATTGAGGAAAGCTTTGCAATGGCTCAGGAACCTGTGAAGCATGGATTTCCCTTCAAAATTCCTAAAATCAAAGGTCTCTCTTGCCTACCTCTCAATGTCCAAAATCGGATCCCTCCAAAAGAGGCCTTTTGGGCCTTTTATAGAGGGATAATGATGTTACCTCTCGAAATGGCAGTGATATGACTGCTCAAAATGTGTCTTATATAACCTCTCAAGTTAGATCAACTTGCTCCTACAATTTTCAAACATGTTACATCTGCCATCCCGATGTCAGACCTTTGTACAAGGTATGTCATGATTAGGTGTTGAAGAACATGTTTCCAGCAACAAACCATCTCATGTTTATCTTACATGTCTCTCGTCCAAACCCTCCCAATTGGCTAAGGCAAGAAAGCGCCCCCCAAGCGACCTCAGGATTCCTTCCACCCTAGTGAGCCTTCCCTCTTACCACCATACTAAGACCTTGAGTAACCCCATGATCATGAGGTCACTTTCTAATGACCTCACCTCTAAAGTACTGGGTTCTTTTATTGAGCTCCCTGGGTCCTACTCCTGACCCAAGTAAGCGTTAAGCGTGAGGGTAAAGAGCTAGCTAGCACCTCAAGAGGGATATCAACAAGGTCAATTCATCCTCGCCTCCCACCTTGAGGTGAACATTTGCTAAATGGACCTCTTTCCTCGATATTCTCACCAAAAGGGTCCCCTCCCATTGCGCAATAAGCTCAAGTTGTTCATGTGACATGCTTGTGCATAACACATGACCTCAGGGGCCACATGTTAGGCTCTTATTTTGTTTAGGGTTTGAACGTTGACCGAGTCAAAGTTTGACTTTTGTCCACATGTCAGCTGACTATAGGTCCCTGAGGTGGGAATTGATTGGTCCACATTTTCATACATAAACACTAATTAATTATCTATTAAAACATGTTAGGTCCATGCTCCAACATTCAGAAGAAATTTTGCATATGGCAAACAATTCTTTTCTCGTCTCTTCAATTTTTATTATCAACAGCCCTTATTTAAGCAAGTTTACTTTATTGTCCTTTTATTCCCCTTACCACAATTACAGTTGGTTCAATAAATGTTGACTTCTTTTTCTATTTTTTTAACATTTTAATGCATTAGGCATAACTAGATCCATATGTATTGATTAATATAGACTCTGTTTCTGTTTTTCGATGAAGTAAAATATATATATTAATGAATAAAAGTAAGGAAAAAGCACAAAGTACATGCGGAATATACAAAAGCTACAAAACCTGGGCTATATGTTTCTGTTATTCTTCCCTTGTTTGTACTTTGAAATTTTAAATAATAAAAAAATAAATGAAAAGAAGAGAAATTAACAAGTTTAAAAAAGAAAACTTCCTACAGAAGAAAATTACTAACAGTTGACAAAATTGGAATGAAAAAAATTCAAAAACACTTTATATTGTCCCCATGTACTTGAAAGTCTAACAATAGACAGTATTGAAGTAAAAATAAAACCGTTATTTTAAGCCTCTTTGTAGTTTCTTTAAGGCTTTAAGCCTCTTTGTATACTGCCTGTGTACAGGGAGTTTATTTCTTAATATAACTGTTATTACTTCATTCAAAAAAAAACAAAAAACCAAAAGTCAAAATAAATCGAGTTAAGTCATAAAATCAACGAGTACCCAAATTCTGTACACAAATGACCTGGAACATTATAAAAACACCACTAGAGTAACATAATTAACTGAGTTCAGAGTACCTCCGCCCAGGTTGATCCAGACTTTCATAGGCAGAAGCCGAGTGTGGACTACTGACTTCGTTGAGAAGATCTATAATTGCAAGAATTTGCATTTTCTCTATGTTGTTAATGGCTGCTAAGTTGTACAACTTCTCAAGCGGTTCAGCGAAGCCACTAAGTTCAGATTTTGCCGAAGATGAAGTGAACATATTGGAAGCATCAGACTCCGCATTATATCCAAATTGGGTCAAGCCACTCTGAAACTGTGAAGATGATGTAAATAAAGTAGTGTCTCCACTCCATTCAAACTTTTTATCAGTTGAACTTTCTGAGAGATGTCCTTCAAAATAATATGACAATTGGATCTGTGGAACGATATGGCTAGACTTTGCAGAGCTATGTGTTTTCTCAGATGCATAATTTGAAGTAAGAAACTCAACAAGATGTCGCACAGCTACATATGCTCGTTTCCAATTGCCTACACACAAGATTACATGCCTTGAATAAAGTAACATTAACTCAATGAGACATTTGATACAAAGCTTTTCTAAAGCTTACCATATGTAGTTCCCAGAACCAGGAGATTACATAACACCAAAATTTAGGGCCTGGCTGAAAACCGAAATAAGTGCTGAAAAGTGACTATGCTAAGTGGTTCCTCCAATGCATTTAATAATGCACATGAAATACTTAAAAAGGGTCTGAAGTTTTCATTGGGGGGAACAGACTGAATACTTAATACTGAAGGCTGAATTTTCATCATTTGGTGTTACTGAAAACTTCTAGTGCCTAAATTTCAGTTTAATCAAATAGCACCTTAGTCCTACAAGCTTCAAAGCGATTTCACAATGAACCTATAATCAGCACCAGAGCATGCAAATCATGTAGCTGCATGCTTCTGAAAAGAAAATTTTAAAATAGATAACAATAAAAACTATAATAATTATGCTAAAATGCTAAATCATATGTGCACAGGAAAAAAGTGTAGATCACTAAGGGTTTTTTTTTTTTTTTTTGATGAAGAGTGTGGATCAATAAGTTGCATGTTCTCTTGAAGGTTGTAAACTCCTGTGAACATTTCAAGCGCACTATGTATTATTGATTTTCTTTAGAAATTTGCAAACTTTACGCATGCCCCACCGATACAACAATCAACCCAGCATAGGTGCCACATGGAGAGGAGTATGTTTCATCTGGGGATGGTTCAACCTACATGGTTCACGCCTCCTTAGATTTGATGAAATCTGAAATTTCTATGTTTGGGGGTATTTCAGATTTAAGTTTGTTTGTTGTCAAAGTTAGTATGAGTATGGTTATGAGTTTAGTTGATTTCTCTCCTTGTTGGGAATTTGTAGATTCCTTTCTAGAAATTGGAAAGTCTTATTTTGTTAGAAGTTTCCTATTTTAAGAAGTTTCTTTTTTCTTGGACTTTCTATTTTCTAAATCCATTTTCTAAGAACCCTTTCATTTATTAGTACAAGTCCTAACTTAGAATGTGGGAGTCAATATTTTGACCAGAAATCGAATTGAACAAGTACATCTTATGGTTCTCTATATAAACGAGACTTGTAAATATGATAACGATAATTGATTAATGAGAACTTTCAGGAAATTTTGCATGCAAGTAATGTGAGACTCCATTGATTTTCTTCTAGGAAAAATACTTGGCTCCTTGCAGTGGAGTGGAGGAGGAATTCCTCTTTACCTCAACTCATATTTTTCTTCGTGTCATAGGTAATTGTTATTTTATTTTATTTTATTTTATAAATATATATATATATATATATATATATATATATATTTATTTATTTATTTATTTATTTATATGGACATGCAGCTATAAACACATGGATACGTGGACACAGACATATAGAAATGCGTGTTCATGTGGATACATGGACATGTAGACACACACACAGCCACATGTCCATAATCCCATAAACATGGGGATGCTCACACATGATCAATTCTCGCTCTTTTTTTTAACACATGGTGGAAGGTGAGTGAAGGTGAGGAGCTCCTCCTCCAAAGTAAGTAGCCAAGTATTGTCCTTGTTCTAGGTGAGATTCCTAGAAACCCTTAGTGAGATTCTAAAGTTTGTCTTCTTTCTACTTCTTTGTTCTTCTTCTTCTTCTTCTTCTTCTTCTTCTTTGTTCTCTTTTAATTTATAGTAGTACACTTTTAAAATCCACCTACGGCCTATCTTTCTATACAATTTAACCTTCAAAAGTCTAACACTTCCCATTCTGTTCAAAATTTCCAGCAAGCTTCTTTTGATTTCTTACTATATTCTTCTTTAAACCATCACTAAAGTAACTCTAAATCCATATATAAACCCAAAGACCTCCATCCCTTTCACAAAACCTAAAAAACCAAGGTTCTCGCCCATCTATGATTGATTGTAGGCAACCTTTTTTTTCTTTTTCCTTTTCCTTCTTTTTTTTTTAAATTTTAATTTTATATTTATTTTATATTTATTTTTAAATATTGTAATAATTAGGCAACCTTCTTCTATACTTTAACAGTTGTCCTACACCACAATGTCAAGGTGATCCAAAAAATTAGGAAAAAATTATTTCATTGTTCATTTTATTATCTATAGCAAACATACAATTTTTAGGGATGACACACATAAAATACAATTCATTTTTAATAAAATTATATTAATTAATCTGCGCTAGTAGAACAAAGATTAAAAGAAAAAAAAAGGGGGGGGGGGGGGGGGGGGCTAGAAAGCTATCCCATGTAAACAATATCCAACCAAGGTAGGCAGATGAGTAAAAGATACATTATCCTGCATTGCTGCTTGAACAAAGGATATGTAGCTAAAAGGTGACATGCTGAGAATGAATATATTGGATTCATACACACCATGCCAGAAGGTGTCATTCGCAGAGGAGGGAGAAGAGGGAAGAGAGGGAAAGTAAAGAGTAAAGAGTAAAAATACCCTCTTCTCATTGTTTTGTTTTGGTTTTTTTTGTTTTTTTTTTTTTTTTGGGACCATGGGCTCAGGGGGTAGATTACTAAGCACGTGTGAAATAACCAATAAGGTTAGTACATTTGCCAAATGCATCATTTCTCTCTAACAAGGCGTGTTTCCAGCACTCATTTCTCCTCTTCTAAGGCTTGGGTCCCACTTAGCTAGGGTTTGGTGCCAACAATGTCGAAGGGCAGTGGTAAGTGGTAACATATGTAATAGCCTCCTTATGTATATTAAGGCATCATCCTAGTGGCATGTTTCCCATAGCCTCAACCCCCCTACTGAATGTTCCCTCCCTTGGGGCACCAAACTATCCCATCCTTGAAAACCACAACATGAAAGTTGACGTGGCATCTTTTTGTCCACATGGCGCCCTGGTGGCAAGGGTCAAGAAACACCATCTATAGAACAAAATAAGATGAACTACAGAATTACAGATACAAGTTATGTGTTCCTCCACAAAATATGGAACACATAACATCGATTGAATACTAGTCCAGATGTTTTAATTGAAAAAGAATAGACAGCAATAATGCTCCTCATTACATTAGATGGGTATTACTTCCGATATATAGCCACCAGGGCCATTCCAGATCTGTTCTTTATTCTTGTGCAATCATGTCTACGGTTGGCAATTAACCACTTCATTTTTTATAGGTTCTGGACCAGGGGACAATTTTATGGAAATTTTTTTATACAATTCTTAAGCCAATGGATCCACAAGATCCAACGGTTTCCAAAAAAGCTAACGTGGCCAAGTTCTACCCACTATCCAACAAATCAACTTGTGTCAAAAATTGTGTCCCCAAACCTGATCCTTTTTATTATAAACGTAATAATAATTTTTTAACCTGATCCTTTTTATTATAAAAATAATAATATTTTTTTCCTTTCAAGACAATGCAAAAATCATAGTATTTATATTAAAAACATGTTGGTCTATATGAAAGAAGGAAATCACACTCATAATAGAACCATTGCCATGGAAAAAAAACAAAAACAAAAACAGTCCATGAGATATATTGTCCCCTTTTTTGTTGGTAATCTTAATATTTTTAGGAGGGGAATATACTGTCCTCTTGCTCATATGAGCATCTGAAGTGAAATACTAACTAGAATTGCAGTAGTTCACTCAGACTTCCAAAGCTTGGAATAATGTAAAGTTTTATATAATTAAGGGGATACCTGAACATATATTAATCAGGAGTGCCTCTGGGTGATAAATAGGCAAAGGCCCTAGTAATACCTCTGCTAATTCTAGAATGCTCCAGAAACCAAGCCTGGTACCCGAATCACATTTCACTCGAGAACTTGCCATAAACAAACTGCTGGATTGGTGAACGCTCTTCATATTAATTTTAGCAGGAGGCCTGGACTTGCATTTGCTGCTGTGGTCTTCTATTAATAATTCTTTTAAATCACAAATGTCACAATCGATGAAAATTGCAGAAAGAATGTCATCATCTCTTCCACCCTTGCAATTAAAAGGACTGTCATTGGTAGATTGTGGATGGCACTCATCCGGACGTTTCTTATCCATTAAAAATAACCACTGCCCAAATAAAGAAATGTAATTACCATGGACAATCACAGCTGTGGCCACGGGTCCCCAAAGAAAGTCATGTATCGGGGAGAAAGTTCTAGCAAATGCAATGCAAAACCAAATGTGCATTTCCAAAGATTTTTCGGAGTTTAACAGAGTCTGACCACCAGAACGCCTCTGAGCATATACCCTCAGCTCATTCTCCATGCAAACTCCCAAGAATAACTGACCATTTCCAGTAGCTAACCAATTTAAGGCAACAACGTCTTTATCCAGGGTTAACATATCTTCTAATATAAAACTCCCTGAGCCCATAAGATGTACAGAGTCCCATATATGAAGAGAGCTGGCATTATTTGAATGACCTTTCCGTGCTGATGGTTGCAATCTTTTGACCACAATCAGTCAAAGATATGGCACTAATGGGGCCTTGATGTGCAGCAAACATACCCACAAGCTCCCACGGTAAATGGGTGGTTGATGGTTTAGCAGGGTTACTTCTCCATAATTTTACTCTACCATCAGAGCAGCCTGTGGCCATGTGATATGCAGAATAGTTGCTGCACAAAGCATTATCAAAAATCCACTTTTGTTGTATTGAAGTGGTCATATTATCTGGGCAGACTACCGCAAAACTTGTAACTTGATCGTAGGTGTGAGGATCTGGCAATTGTGATGAGCATGGATCAACAACAAGACAATATCTTTTACCAGAAAAAGTATCTTCAAATCTTGACACTCCACGTTCATCAGTATTTCTAGTGTCAAAACTACATCCACAGCTGCTTCCCGATAAATCATAAGAATGCAAAGTGATTTCCCAAGATATAGCTTGAAAACCTTTCATCCATACACCCAAAAGCATAAATTTATTAGAATTGAAGGTTTTATTGCAAGAGGAAGGCAAAGGAATTGAGAAGATATTTGTGGGACCCTTCCACAAGAGAACCATGACCGGTAAAAGGTATAGTGCATAAGCTGTGACATATTATTTTTTCTTTTTCTTCACTTTGAGAAGTCTTAACTATAAAGCAATCAATTCCTCCAACATGTCCCATAAGAAGGACCCGGTCTTCATCCAATACTGAAGGTGCCCACCTTAGGCTTGTATATTTAAGACATGAATCTTGAATTAAGAGTTTTCCACAAAGTTTCCACATAGGATTCAATGTCGGCAGGCCTAAAATGCACTTGGAAATGGTAGAGAGTGACCAAAATAGAAGCCACCCATTAGAATCCAAAGAAACAGCAAGCTCAACTTCAAAGCTATAAGGATGCACTGCTACATATAGAATTTTTCCAGAATGGCCATCTATATTTAAAAATCCACCAGCATGACATGATAACAAGTTATCTGTCCTTGATGTACATAAGGACTCATTCTCTATATTCATTGAATTTTGAGTATATAACAGTGACCACCCCAAGGAATTACAATGTAATAACTGAACCAAAGAGCATATACTTGGTGCACCAAATAATCGATTCCTCAAGATAAAAACTTTATTAAGAAGCGATCGGTGTTTCGAGTTGAAATTCCCAGTCCTATGAAAATGCTTCATTTCAGGACCTGGTAACTCTTGTCTCTTCCATAAAGTCACTCGTGGGAACCTCACTGGAGAGACATCATCAAGGCAGTGAATGGCCCAGAAAGTAAGCAAAATTCCTGGACCAAATCCAACTAACCACTCACATCTGCCGGCCTTATCACTCTCATGACCTTCTGATGACATAAACCGCTTATCTCCTTCACCAATATTAATTATACCCCCGATTTCTGTCGCCCATACCAAGAACACATCTGTGCCCAGAGTTCCATTCAAGGTCTGGTTTATCTCAATCACAGTGGCGACACAAAAAGATTGTCTTATGGCCTTCTGATCATTAGTGTCCTTGCCAGTTTTTTTTACTCTCCCATTATCAACCTCACACCATAACCTTACAGTTCCATCTAAGCAGCACGTTAGCAGCACATGTCTCGATGAATGTTTCGCATCTTTGTTTGATTGTCTTCCTGTCGACGGTCTCCACTGAATCATTGAGACAGGCTGAGGATGGCGCAGCTCAGCTTTTGTATATTCAGATTTCCCACCACTCTGACACACTAATACACATTTGCTTGCCTCCAAATCGATCAGGGACAAAGTCCCTTCGACATGCAGTTCATTTGAAGAAGCTACAGCAGTTGCCAAAGGTCCTTCAATAGACCAGGTTGCTGAAACCAGAGTTTGAGGCAGTTGTGTTTTGAACTTCCAAGCTACTTCCCAATACCCGCTCTTGTTTTTCCACAAGACCACCTCGATTCCACCAGCAACTATCCCATCCCCAGAACCTGTCCATTTGATGGCCTCCACCTTGGTAGATTGTACCAGCACTGCACTCTGGCTCCAACAAAAAGAACCTGAATATGAGTAAAAAGAATTTCACATTTTAATATATTCAAACAAATGACATAAATTAGAGAAAGAAATTCAAAATAATTTGGCCGGGTTAAGTTTGAGTGTTCCTTATTTTGAAGAACTAAAACAGTAAATAATGCCTTTTCCCCTCATTTTTATCGGCAACCAAACATATGGTAGCATAATACTTTGTTCGGTTGCTGAGGAACTAAAGGAAAATAAAATAAAAGGAAAATTAGTCTCAACCATGTCTTGCACAATTATATGGCCGAGACGCCAAGTCAAAATGAGTTCACCTGTTTTGCAATACTCCACAATTCATTTTCTTTACTTTCCCTTTGTTTTCTCTTTTTTTTTTTTTTTGGTTCAAATTTGTTTTCTCTTTAAGCCTGAGCTTTTCACGTCTTCGGGAACCAAAACAACAAATAATGCTCTCATTTTTTCCCTCAATTTTCTCGGCAACCAAAATGATACTCTGTTTAGTTGCTGAGAAGCTGAAGGGAAAGAAAGGAAAAGAAAAGAAAAGGAAAGGAAAATTAGCCTCAATTACGTCTCACACAATTATTTGGAAGAACGTTTCCTAAAAAGCTAGGCAGCAAAAGCGTAAGTACTCCACAATTCATATTCTTTATTTTCCTTTAGGTGTCTCTACAGCCAAACAGAAAGTGAAAAAAAAAAAAAAAAAAAAAGAACACACTTAACGAATTCCCACATACCGTGCGAACTCGCCGAATCATGAGAAAACACGCAGATACAATTCTCCGATGCCGCGGCGATATCTCCCTTCGACGGCGTCACCGGAGACCAGGAAACAGCACTCACAGTAGCGGAATCGTCGCCGGAGAGCTCGAAAACTTGCCGGAAAACGGGACCGGTGAGGGTTTCTTCCGTAGAGAGAGGGAGAAGGGAAGTGTGAGATCACGAGGAGAGAGGACGCTCCGTACCCGACCCATGCGTACCCGGCGAAGTCCTGCAAGAAATCTAAGGCCGATCCGGATTGGTTCGGGGCGGGTGGGACGGTCTCGGATCTGAGGAGGTGGAGGGGGAAGTGATCGGAGAGATCGACGGTGGAGACTGAGTTGCCACTGCTTCTCTCTTGCATTGTGCTGGTGAAGAGAGAGAGAGAGGTACGAATAAGAAGAAGAAGAAGAAGAAGATGGAACTGTGTTGGTGTTTTGCATATGAATGCTAATATTACGGAAAAGAGCCTATTTTGATTGTGAAATTACTAAAAGATGCAAGCAATTTTATTTATTATGAACGATGCCTAGAGAACTGAGAAGGTATTGAATAATGCAAAATATCAGAAGCCTCCCCTGAGATTTCTGAATTCTACCAATGACCCCTCCTTAATTTCTAATTTGTCACTTGTAACTTTTAACAATTAACAGTAGTGTCTTTATTTATTTATTTAAATTTGTAACTGCATGAGCAGCTTTAAATGAGGAGATTCCTCTTTAACTATTTATACGAGGGCTTTAAATCTGATTGCAGTGGATCTCACCGCTATATCTTAAAGCATTTTCAATGGGCTAGTTATCCAATTCTCTTAATTATTTTAGCTAATTAAAGCACTTTTTCCTTTTTTTTTCTTTTCTAAAAACTAGCTCTATGGCTAAACTATTTTAACCAACGTCATTTCGACTACTTACATTTAGCTAGTGAACATCTATTTTTAGTTTAAAAAGTGACACATGTCTTCTTTTTATGCATCATTTTTTTTTCATCTCTCTACCAAATGATTTTTTAAAAAAAGATTATTAATAAAAATTTTGAAATAACTAATACCTTTGGAATATTCACTTGAGTAGCTAGCTAACTATTTAAAAAAATATCATTTTGCTAGTTAAAGTAGCAAAAAAATAATTGGTACTTTTGGAGATCGGAGCTCTTACCCTTTTGCTTGCATCTGACATAGCAGCAAATATGGCATTTTCATATACAGGGTACTATTTTTATTTTATTTTGTATATTAGGAGGTTCTTCAAGATATGCTTATGTAATGTACCCGATTAATTTTTATAAGCACATATAGATCCTCATCCCATATGCACGAGATAATTATAGAACTTAAATGTATAAGGATGGCCTTGAAAGAGAGTGATGAAAGTTGAACTAAAGACCTCTTACTTGTGAAAAGGTTTTTAGGACTGCTTGATCGACCTCTCAAGATTGGCATTACAATATATATACTTACATGGCAATTGACATTGATCCGGTCATGCCAACACCATGTCATCAAGTATCAATGTCTCTACTTCCACATTAAATGAAAAAAATAAAGGGTTGAAAAACCGGTGGGAAAAGTAGCATTTTTCAAATTCTTAAAACTTTTACAACACTATTTTATCTCCTCTGATTCCTAATTTAGAGATAAAAATATATTCTGTTTTAAGAGAGGTAAGAGATATTTTGGAAACCATAAAAAGATTAGTGATGTATAGTTATTAGTCAGAATTCTATAGAAAGTTTGTATTATGGTAAAATCCAACTATATGCATCACTGCATGCATCAATCTTTTTTCTTTCTTTTTCCTTATCCTTGAGATTTTAAGATTATTTTCTTATAGACTTTAAAATCCTATACGTTGGTTTGATTCCATTTGCATTGGTAGTAGTCTGGTGACTCAAAATAGGAGCGTTTAGAAACACATTATGCAAAAATGTTGTGAGCACACCGATTTTCATCACGCGCTCACTTTTGCTTCTTATGGTGCTAATCATGAAGGTTTAGCATATGAATAAAAGTCACCACCTTGAAGCCATCTGGAAGGGCCTAAGAACCATTTTTATTAACCAGAGAAGGTTTAGAGCTAGGGTGCATGTTGGGAAGGTGTTAGGCACCCAACAATGATCGGTAATAAACCAACACTCATTTTGTTTTCATTGACCATGTTTAATATTTTAATTTAATCTGGATCACCCACATATCATGCAATAATTAAAATACACACAAATGACATATTAATCAAATAAACAACAAATATAATTTATATAATTCTATTATCAAATATAAATTCATATCTCTTGCAAATGAAATTGGTTGGTGTTTAAACCGTCTCTAACTTAGGTTCACTGTCAATCTGGCAGCGTCCCTTATGTTGAGCCAAACAAATTATTTCCCTTCTTCACAAGTCATCCCTATTTTATTTTCTCTCAATGTAACTTCTCTCTTTTTCACTATTTTTCCTACAAGAACTCTCCTCCCAAGTCTTTCTTCCTCTCTATTTTCTCTCAGAGTCTCAGCATTCCCTCTGAACCCTCTAATTTTTTTATGTCCTTGAACTCTTCTACGCTATTGCTATTTATAGGAAATAAAAAGTGCAATTTTATTCACTTACCTAATTTCTCCCACCATCCCCACTTCTTTTATTTTTGCCATCCTATACATCTCCTATTTACCTAATTTCCCCTACCATTCCTCACTTCTATATCTTCTTGGAGTGGGTTTCTCACTTAAAAAGAGAAGAAGTTGTTGAAACAGTGAAGTTATCAGTCAATATGACATAAGTTGACAGTCATAAGTGAAGTTGACAGTCATTTTGAAGCAAAACAGCAACAGATTTTTATCACTTAAGATAAATGGTGGACGAATCACTTGTGATAAATGGTGGATACACCACTTAGTAATGATTGATGAATCACTTGAGATAAATGGTGGCTACACCACTTGGTAAATGGGAGATGAATTCATCACTACCTCAAATGTTAGGTGAATATGAGCTTATATAAAGAAGGCTTTGGTTGGAGATAATGAATACAATTAAGAGGGAATGAGTTGAATGATAAATGAAAATGGTGAGAAGGGTGTATAAGGAGGACTTTACCCAATTGGTCTTATATACATATGTACACATATATATGCACTTAACCCAATTGATTACTTTATTCGCAGAAAAGAGACCCATGTTGACAATAAACATCACGGACCTCATCATTGGGAACTCACCATCAAATATAGGGACAAAATGGGGTATCTATAAATGTTTATTGATAATGGGAACAGAGATTCTGTCACTATTGTGTTCATGATGGAGTGAGTCTTCCATGTAATTGTGGCATAGCTACGTGGTGTCACAAGCCAACTTTCATGTATGATTGTTGGGAGAAATTAACCTTTCTCTACCACACACAGCAATTAACACGAAAAGAAAGAAAGAATTAAAGAAGCAAGGACACAGAAATTTTTGTGGTTCCCTCTATACTCTAAGGTGAAAAAAATAATACAAGATATAAAGCCTTCTGACGGCCAACTCCCCTTATATATAACACCCGTAATAATTAGGATTAATATAAAACTATGAAAAATACCTAAAATACCCTTCCATGAAAGTATGAAAGTTGTATTGTAGAGCCGTGTCGGCCGTGCCAACCCCCTTAGGGGGCTACGCCCCTCAAACCCCTTTGGAGGGCTTTGCCCCCCAAACCCCCCCGGGTCAATTCTGTTGACCAATATCATCAAACTCCACATACCACAACAGGTTTTTCATTGCTTTTCTCGCTGACCAACGATAGATGAATAAACCATTGCAATATACGAGAGTATAAAATAGGAAACTATGGTCTCATGTGTTTGTGAGTGCAACTCTCTTAGCTCTATGCCTCTTATCATATGCAGAGGAGAATAGCAAGCTTTCAAGTTCTGGTTTTCAATTCACATTATCTCAATTCCCAAATACAAAGGTTAGTGTTCAACATTTTAACATGCTCTTCTTTCCACATCGACTCTTATCTTGAATGGGAACGGAAAATGGGAACACTGATCTCTACTTTCATGCCTAGTTTGCATATTAAAAATGTGAGTCACAACCACATAATATTCCAACACGATATACATATTAAAATCTGATTGAAAACTCAAAATAGACGGCAAAAATAGTTAGGCAGCACCACTTTCGGATTCTTTCGCAACTTCCACCGAAAAGACAGCTCGTTTTGGTTTTTCTTTTCTCCTTTGCCTTCTATTGTACTAAGTTCCAATATATTATATATTCCAAGATCAAGATTTGTCTGGCATGACCAACCTTAGCCTTTTGTCAATGGAAGATCCAACAGGTAACATGAAATTAAGAAAGGTCTAAAATGTAATAAAGTCAGAGATCTTGGTTGCTTGAGATCTTAGCTTCCTTCTCCAAGGTCTAGCTCAAAATAAAAATACCAAACATCAATGGAGAAATTAATTGACATATGGTGGTCGATAGTATCAGCACAATATCTCGATACAAGTGACATTATGTGGATGAATTAAGCCTTTACGAGACATTAATGTGCTTGTCCTAGGAGCATTGGTAGTCCTCAATGTTGTATAAGTAGCAGCAATTATAGATAACCATGAACCATCTACTCCCAAGTACCCAACAGTTCCTAGTTAAAAGTCTCATTTCTTTTTCGATCACTTAATTGATCTTTCTTTCTTTTTTTTATTTATTTATTTATAATCTTTAGTTATTCTCGATCTACACACTGCATAATTGTCATGTACACATTTTTTTAAACAATATTTTAACTTTATATCATGCTTTCATATCTATACTACCTATAAAAAGATGAATGTAAGAAAAACTTTTGATTGACTAATATACCCTTATTTTAATTTTTAAATACACAATTACCCACCCTTCTGCATATATAGGAAATATAGTAATATGGAAATTATAATTCTAAAACGCATACCTTAATATATTCTAAAACACATACCTTAATATATAATACACAAATAGGAATTCAAAGGAAACGGAAACTATAATTCCTGTATAATAAATAGAAATATATAGGAATATGGAAACTATAATTCTAAAACACATACCTTAATATATAAAACACAAATAGGAATTCAAAACACATACTTTAATATATAATACACAAATAGGAATTCAAAGGAAACGGAAACTATAATTCCTATATAATAAATAGAAATATATAGAAATATGGAAACTATAATTCGAAAACACATACCTTATTATATGAAACACAAATAGGAATTCAAAAGAAACGGAAACTATAATTCTTATATAATAAATAAACAGCCAGATTGTTTCTCCATTAAGAGTAGATTCAACCTTCTCCCCACCTTTTCCATTAACGGCGACTTCTCCCTCCTCTGGTTAACGGCGACTTCTCCCTTATCTGGTAATATTGTTCTGCAAATTATAATATATATATATATAGTACTGTTAGAGAATAAGTTTTATTTTTGATGAATTTTTAAGTTAGATGAATTTATAATCATTATAGGTGAAAAATCGTTCGAAATGAAATATTTATAGTTTTGAGAAACCGTTTAGACTCATTAACATAAAATCTTTATGTATTTATTATTTTGTATAACTAATATTATTTAAAAATATTTACGTGCAACGCACGTGTGCTATATCTAATATATATATATATATATATATATATATATATGCATTTTAAATACCAAATTTCATTGGTACTTTCCATATATTGTGTTTTGGATCACAAGTACGACATCATGCCCCTTACGCATTGATTGGGTCGTCTGTGATAATCATGTGTTTGCGCGTGAAATCCACGTGTAGTTGTTACAGATCGACAGCTCAACCCTGCATGACGTCACGCAGGAGAACCAGACCCATTTTCATCGATGTAGATATCTTCATTATCTTCATCGATATTGACATTTAAGTACTTCTTAAACGATGTTTTAAGGGTTTTTTTTTTTGGGGCGCCGGGGGGGGGGGGGGGGGGGGGGGGAATTTTTCTTCTGTGGAGTTCGTTGAAAATGATTAAGAGTATATTGCACGAATAAGTTTGGCTTTGCCACTATCATCTGCAGCTAGATTAGATAAAATGAACCTCACATCAGTAGGAAAGTGTACATCTCTACATTCCCAGCACTCTTATTCTAGTAGAATGAAATATTCAAAGTTTGGCATACGTACATCAAAGATTAATACACTTTGAAAGGTAACAACAGGCCTATCTAGCTAGCTATAAATTTTTACAAGATAGATCTTTTTCCCTTATGAAATCCACTCACAATCTGGAGGGAATATAACAGGATCATATCCCAATATTGTATCATCGTTGAACAAGAAATCGCCACCATTAAACACCTGGTGATCATCAGTGCGGGAAACTGGATTAAGCTGATGAACATTCATTACAATCCCCAACAACTGATCTCTTTGTTCTTGTGACGCCAAAACCTGTGCTCTGATGGCTTCCACTTGCATGGTGAGTTCTTGAACCATCTTTTGCAAGTTAAAAATAGCCCCAGTACTGCCATAAACTGGATCTCTAAGCCTTGCTGTTGCTTCGTAGACAAGTGCTTTCACAGCATCCTCTCTCCTAGTCTCCTCCACCATCTAATTCCCACCAAACAAGAAAAAAAAAAACATAGAGATAGTCATTTTTTTCTTAAAAATTTTGGTTTAAAGTTGGTAATAAATTAAAATAGCCCTTAAATTAATACAAATTATAGGTACTCATCTACATGCTTTTACAACTAATTAACCACCAGCTATGAGTACTCAAACTAATTACTATGTAAATCGCAACTAATTAATTAATTGAATTTCCGGAACACTGCCCCGTTTATGATTGAAGTCTATAATTTTCAATGAAAAATCTATCTAGTGGGAGCGATACCGTTCCTTGGCTATATACATATAGTATTGATGTACGTGAATCCACATATATAGAAGAAGAGGATGAATCGATGAAAAAGAAGAAAGGCAAAGGCAAAAAGTATACATGCAGTTTCATGTTGATGAACATGTTTACATGTTCATATATAGGCGTAAAAGAAACAAAAACTTCCACCAGGTGGTTTGCAGGCTGATATTTTAATCAATAAAAGGCGCATGCAAGGCAGGCGGCGAGGACATGAAGATTTTTGTTTGAGAGGATGTTAAAACACAATCTAATTACAATCATAAAATCACTTACTTTGCAATTTAGTGGAGATATATGCTAGAATTTAAAATAAAAGAAAATCAACCACTAAGGAAATTCATGGCAAGTCATCGATGCATTTGAGAACTAGGCCATAAGGCAAAGTGTTTATATATATATATATATATATATATATATATATGAGACACTTTTACCAACCTGAATCATTTTGACAACATTGCTAGCACCAAACACTCTATGAACACCAGCAAAGTTCTCAATCTTATCACATGGAAAATACGGTGCCAGTACACAGTTACTGTCACATCTCCGGCGTAGCATCCTACAACCAGCACATGGTTGATGGATCCTGGTTTTTGCCGGAGCTTGGGAACCCATATTTGAGGACTCCATTTTTGTATCAATGTCTTGTATTTTAAGCAAGTATATATAAGAGAATGAGAAGGCGAAGTTGCTTGGACGTCCATGGGCATACCTTGTTTGATGGGGCACTAAATTTCAAAATTAAGTTCAAAGAAGTTAGGGGGGCGGCCACTTAAGGACAGGTTTAAGATGATGGAAGTTTTGAAAAATGAAATGACTTACTGTTGGGAGAGTGGACCTATCAACAGTGAACTAGTTAGTTAGGTTATTTTATTTTATTTTATTTTTCCCCTAATGGACTATCAGGGATCAAGTGATCATCGAGTACCGTCATTGTCTATGGAAGAAAAATCTGGTCGATGCCACCCATCTCTTTTCCAATTAACTAATGGCTTCTTCTGCCGACATCCGGCTCTTTCCTAATTGGTTGTTAAGCCAATAAGCCACTCCTGTTTGGACCATATACCAGTTACAGCGCAACAAACTGTGCTATAGAGAATGATGATATCATTGTACTTCTTTTATCATTGTGGGGGAAATGGGGGAAAAGAAATCCAGAAGTACTAGGTACTGTTTGGAAGCATTTTAGAAATGCTTTTGTTGCTTTTGAGAGTAAATAAATTCCATTTTCAAAAGCAAGAGATTACCTTCCAAGGCCCCCCACACCATAAAAAAAACAAACAAACAAACCAAAAATAAAAATAAAAATTACTGCATGTCATGCTTCCATCATAGTTCATTAATTCTTGTTCCCCCTTTCTTTTTTTTTTCTTTTTTATTTTTGTGATACAATGGGAGGAGTTCCTTTTCCCACCCTCCCTCACCACGAGGCTAAATCCTACATCATTCACCAAGGTGGGTGATACTCTTTTGAGAGTAAACATTACTTCAGTTTATCATGATCACAGCAGATGAGCATTTTGTTCCATGTATGCTTGGGTCTACACCGGTTTAGAGTGTACTGCGTGTCCAACCTTCAGCTGCATGGTGATGACTTTTCTATATTTCCTCCCAAGAAAGAATTGAACTGTTTGGAAAAATCGTACCATCAAGCTGAATCATTTAGAAAGATTGTTTTTTAATGGAATCTATCACGTGGTGGGTCTCAATCCCTTTTGAAATTAATGAGCCTCGTGCAGTGTAAGCCAATTAGGAGTACAGTGATAATTCGCCAACTTCCAATTTAAAAGGAGTTATATTCCAAGATGACACCTCAGATGCCAGTCAGCTTGGGCAAGAGTCTTCCAAGTTCCCATCAAGTATTTGTCAAGACTAATAATAGAAAATTTTGGTAACCTAATTTGATTTCCATGACTTTGTTAAATTCAATTATCACGTGTGATTTTTTTCCCTATTTTATAACCCTTTAGTGGTGCTCAGGACCATGACTTTCATTAGATTCAAGCATTGTGGGAAAGTTCCTTACTCGTGCTGATCGATTGAAACTTCGAAGGGTCGTTTAGTTATGTTGCTATCTATATGCCGGTGTTGAATTTTTAGGCAGTTGGTGACAACACGTTTTGTGCTCACCTTGACTTGTAAAACTTGACACTCTTGACTCCAATTGTGGATGGAAAGAGATGTCTTTGGCAAGGGTGTTTTGTTTCCCGACACTAATAATTAATAAGTGATTTATTGGTCTTGTACACACACATACAATTATACAAATACATAAATGAAATGCATATTTACACTCTTAAGATTCCAAGGTAAAAGTAAGTTTGCTTCTTACTTACTCATGGGCTCTTGTGCTCTCACTGTATACATATATAGGCTCGAGCCACATTAACTAATCATGGTTAAAGCCACAAGAGCTTTAAGACACATAAGAAGAACACAGGGTTAGAACCAAAAAGGTAAAACTAAAAGTAAAAGTTTGCTTCTTACTCCACTTTTCTAAAATCAAGCCATGGAGCAAGCTGCTTATTGTAACAATAGCCAAATAGCAAAGAGAAGAAAAGATAGCAGAAGCAACACAATCACAAAAAAAGTACAGAAGTTTTTTGTGGTTTGGGGTGAAGTCTATTCACTAATGTAGAACACGAATGAATACAAAAGTCAGGTCACCCACACATCTCTAAAAGCCTTATACTTTTCCCAATCTGAGAAAAAGAGAGGGGGCAGCAAAAGAAAAAAAGAGATGGCATTTGAGGCACCGACACAACTGTTGTGGTGGAGCTTGAGCATCAGCAAAGACAAATAAATTGAAACATTACCAGATAAATCTTCAGGAATAGGAATTGTGAATGAATGGATCATCAAATGGGATAATACATCTCTTTTTGTATTGTATGGAAGGATTTGGAATGATTTATATTTTGCGTAATGTAGTTTCTTTCCATTGGAAAGAAAAAAAGACAGCCTGAGAAGGAGCAAACACAGTTATTTACTCAATGTTTCTAAATTTTCCTTTTTCCCGTGAGCAGCTTCAAAATGACAACATAAAAGTTCAAAGAAACAACCAAATTAATAATGTTAAAAAATACAACAAAAACAAAGCAGGACTGGAATCTCAAGGTGACCACTGATTTCAACTCCATCTTTACACAATCTTCTATGTTACCCTGTGTAAGAATGAACAAAGCAGAGAAGGAGACACATTCTTTGTCAAGTTTTGAAACCAAATCCAGACCACCTCGTTGTGCCCTCCTTCTTCATCCTCTGGGAGTTTGAATCAAGCAGATTTTCAAGTGAATTTCCTTTTCTGTTTTGAGCCCTCCCTGCTTCTTTCAAGAGCTCAGCTAACCTTTTCTTCTCGTCTTGAAAATCTGGATTTGCTGTTCCAAGCTTTTCTTCTCTCACCTTAAGGATGTATTCCAATATCTCAATTGCATCCTCTACCCTGTGATAAATACCACCAGTTTTCACTCAAACATAGCAGCTCCAACAACAAAGGATTCCAAGCTTTTGCTAAAGAAATGAATAAAATAGATAACGTGCAGTAACCCACAATTATAAGTAGAAAAACAAAGATTTATTGACTAGGCATGACCGCATGATTTCAAGAGTAGGCCAAAAAATTATTGAAAGCAGAACTTAGATGGCATTCTGTTGTGGAGACTTGAGAAAGTTCTACCTTTTGAGATATAATAAAGGAATCAAGAAAATTTTAGACAGCATTATATAGACAATATTGAGGTGATTTCCAGCTTGCAAAAAGGCTCAATGAGAACAACATTAATCTCAACAAACAAGGAGAACCCTACTACAGCCTACAGGGAACTGTTGATTACCAGTTGAATTTAAATTGCATACATTTTTGGACTTTCTTTGAACTTTATAATTATTAGCTTTCTTTGCTCTTTATAATTTCTGGTTGTTTGCATCCTTCCGGATTAGCTTTCAGAACTTGCGAGTATAAATTAATTGTCACTACAAGAAAAGTCAGTTTCAAACACTGATCTTGTTTCAATTGCAGCTTCTTGCAAGTTGCAGCTAATTCATCCATCAGGTTCTTATTTGCTGATTTCACTCAAGTTGTTCATACTCCAGCCCAGAAAAAGGTAGGTCCCTTTCCATTTAAAGAATCCTAAATCAGGGCTACAGAGCTGTATGAAGATAAATGAGCTCCATTTGTGATTTTGGGTGCTACATCTGGCCACTGAAAACAAAAGTAGCACATTTGAGATTATAACAGTGATTTTAGACAGGCCAAAATGCTATAAAAGATGAATAAGTTGTGAGGTATAGATAAAAGGAACCTTCAGCCAACCTAATTGTTTGGCAACTTGCAAGACAAGAAGCCATTTTGAGGAGATCAATTTTTTGAGCTTATCATCTTTGGCAAGGATCTTCAGAAAAATCAGATTACATTTCCACACCATGGATGGCTCTAGACACAAGTAATTTCTATTATGCTATTTAAATTGAAATTACAAGTATGTGCAAATTTGTATGCGTTAACTAAATGGTGAGACATCCTTAATCATAAATGGAATCACTAGCCATATGTAACACTTTTTGCCCACCACTATGCATTTGTATTGTTTTACTGAATACTGTCCTAAGAAGACGCTTAATCAGAAATAAAAAGGACAACTCCGCAAGTAATTAGAAGTCTCTGAGAAATGATAATGGATAACCTGCCGTCATACTATGATATTACAAAAAAAACCAAGCAAGTATAGCAGAGAGGAAATACAGAAACAAATTATTGAAGAAAGACATAATAAGAGCTTTGTTTTAACTGTCATAGAATACTCACCTCCCCGTGGCATCATAAGTTGCTGCGAGATTGCTATATACTCCAAGTGTATCCAAGTGATATGACCCGCACTCCTGCTCTAGTATTCCCCTTGCTTCTTCAAACAATTCAGCGGCCTCATCTATCTTGTACAGCTGTACACAAGCCAATCCCATTTGATTCAATAGAATTCCAAAGAAGGATGATTTCGTCTCCCCGCTGGCCCGAAGCTTCACTATAGCACTCTCAAAAGAGCTCTGAGCTTCCCCATAGCTCCCAATCATGTAGAACATCACACCCATCTGTGCTTCAATCCCTGCAATTGTGCTGCGTTGCCCAGGGGTACCCTCCAATAACTTCACTGCCCTCTGCAAGATCTTCAATCCCTCCTTAGGCTCATTCACAGCTTCATAGATGGCTGAGATTTCGGTCAACCCACTAGCAATCTCCTCTGATGTGGTTCCGGGTACTGGTTTTGCATATATCCTCAAGGCATTCTCACAGTAGGACTTGGATTCGCGTAGCTTGCCTGTCTTGTAGTACAGGTCAGCAAGGCGAATGAAGACTGATGCCACTGAAGGGTGGTTGTCACCCCTTGTGGATTTGAAGACTGTAAGAGCCTTCTGGTAGGAAAAAACAGCCTCATCAAAGCGACAAAGAGACAGGTAAATGTTGCCAATGCTAACATCTATAGAAGCAACCTCATTCTCTTGACCATTTGCAATCATTGCCAAGCTAGCAAGGACAAGGTGCTCAAGGGCAGCTTCGTAATCTCCCTTTGCCTCATAGATAAGAGCCATAAGCCGGCGATCAGCTGCTTCTTCAAGGGATGCTGTTGCGCTGTGCTCCCTATGGATCTGAAGGGTCTTCTTACAGAAGTTTTCGGCCTCATCAAATTGCATTGCTTGAACATGAGCCTCAGCCAAGAACCTGACATTTCCAAAATCAAATGACAGCAAAGGCATTAATGGTAGAAGGTTTTCGCAATATTTATCAAAAACTTCAGTCCTTTATGAGATCTTACAAAAAAATACAGGTAACAAAAACATTATACATGTACATATTCTTTGGCATCAATGCAGAGCTAAGACTATGATTTCTATAACCAATATTTTATATCATGAACATCTAATCTAACTACATTCAGATTTCGTAGTACTTCAATACTAATCTACAGAATTGTATACACAAATGCAAGCGGTTTACAAGGACTTGAAGGCTTGAAGCCAATAGGAATTATTTCAGCTTAGGGTGGTTTAGTTGAACTTATTCGATGGTACAGTCATGGGCTAGGAAACTCACTTGCACCATTAGCAACCCTAGGTCAGTTCAGTTTAGGTTGATCCTAACCCAACTAATTTGCACTATTAGCAATCACTATCTACGTAGCAAGGCACTCCTATGCTACCATTTTATTTTCACCAACACGTGAATTGGTAAACCAGTAATGAAACGCATGTCGTAGCTGATTCTGTTTTTAGGCCATTGTGTCTCCTATCTACATTGAACCAGTGTCAGTACTTCTGTCAATTGTCACATAGGCGTTACATTAATCATTAATAGGTTCAATAGAGATGTTATGCTATAGAATGGTTTTCGTCTAATCTTTCTCAAATTTGGCAATCTGATTGTAGAATTACCATTCCCATTTCACTTCATTTAGTGTCAAATGGTTAATGCTTTAACTTTCATAATCCAAAAGGTGGCATTTAAGTTGGATGATAAAGTATGTAGGCATTGTAGTTTAACCAACATCCAATTGATGGCTACAAGAATGATACACCAGGCCAACCACACCATTTCACATAAGGCTAAATGAGCTAAGCTGACTTGACAAATTAACAAGCTTAAAAATTAGTTTGAGCTTCACCCGTTTGCCTTACCAACATGCTTGAGCAAGCTTTTTGTCTACCTATTTCTTGAGTTGCATTCAAACAATTTAGTAGCTTAGAATATTAATGAGCTCATCAAGCCGGGTACTATTCTGCTTAGCAAAAATTACTAAATTTCAAAATTAGTTTAATTTTAACTCTTTTTAATCTCAGCAGGTTAAAAAAATAAAAAAATTTACTTTACAAGTGAGTTCGAATAAGTCTCTTTACTTACCGATCGTGAGGCCCAAGTAATTAACTTACACATGTTTTTCTTGTGAAATAGGCGGAGTACTATTATTTAAGTAATGAACAGGTAAATAATTCTCATAATTGCAGTATTTTATAAGGTTAAGAAGTTTAAAATTTAAATTAGCTCCTCCCAGTCATGAGGGCGCACAGTTATCTGCTACACTGAACCCAAGGTGACGGCCAGAATAGCCCAAATAACGACGAGACACGTGGGGACCCAGTGACCAGTACCATAACTGTAACACTGTACGGCGCACGTTAGGAAGGTTCCCACTAAACGTCCACCCCCCAAAACAAACCGTAACGCCACCTGGATCGGCGCACGTTAGAAATCCACGTTACTATAAATTAACTAACGTGCGCCGGTAACCAAATGGGGGTTACACAGACGATGAACGACAGCTGCATACCTGCAAGTCTCTGCAACTCTCGGGTCCGACTCGCCCAGAGCCTCAATCTGGATCTTTAACCCGGACCCATAACACGAGATGGACTGATCCAGCTGGCCCAGCATCGAATGCGTATCACCGAGCTGCATATAACCGGAAAACTTCGCTAGCGAATGGTCCGACCCGTTCTCCACATCTGGAACCCCAATTGCCCGCTCCAGAACAGGAACCGCCTCCTCGAACCTCCCCAAACTGCAGTAAATCGCCGCCACCACGTGCAAACTCATTGCCAGCTCCAAACTCAGACCCCCGCACTGCTCGAATGACTTGGAGGCTCGAATGGCATAATCCAACGCCTTATTCGGGTTATCCCCAGAAGTAATTGTATCACGGGCAAGCTTCAACAGGAACGGACCAAGATCGGGGTTGTCGAGCGCCGACTCGTCGAGCTTTATTTTCTCCGGTGTCTTTTTCTTGCGGTCCGGCGAGGGTTTGGCTCTTGAAATTGGCGGCGATGGAGACGGCGTTCGCCTTGAAATCGTGTCATGTGTTTGAGTTCGGTGGTGGGGGTTTTCGGGGACGAGAATTTCGAGAGGTGGCGCGTCGGTTGGGGTGTTGAGTGACACTAGACCAGGCATTGGAATTGAGTAGAAACAAAAAAAGAAAAAAGAAAAAGTGGGTTTTGTGGTATGAAAGATTTGATGGGGTGTTGGCAAAATTGGAGCTGATTTTAGTTGTGGTGGTGTTGGTGACGGCCGTGGGGTTGCTGGTGGTGGTGGAGGGTTGCTTGGAAGAGAGTTCTAATGATAAAAGTGTTCGGATATTTTAGTTTAATTACGAGTTTTAAAATGAAAAAGGGGACGAAGAGAGATAGGAAATCCATCATGGATGGGTGCTCAACTGCTCATGACTTCATGGCCTCTTTTCACAGCTTTCTGCACCTTTTTCTCTTTTCTTAGAACGCTCCTTTGCTTCCATTGCAATGTTTGTTCTGTTCAGGGCAATGGATTGGGCCCGTCCCACATTGGGTCTGGGATGGGATTCGGATTTGGTGCTGTAAGGGCCTTTTACAGCACCATGCTGTAACAGTGGATATGACGACAAGTGGCAAGGAAGAGAGGATTGGACTGCTCAGATTCGAGAGAAGCAAGTGACGTCTAACACCTAACGCCGTTTGCTTCAGCACCTGAGAAAACACTCCAAACGGCAGCGCTTTGTTCATTTCGGAATTGAATCCTATTTCTCTCTTAGTGCCTGTTTGGGATAGTTTCAGAGTAGAATCAGAAGTAGAATCAGAAACTGAATCAGAAGCTGAATCAGAATCAGGGGAGTAGGCAGTTTGAGTAAATTGGCCTCAAAATCTCTTTTGGGCTTACAATCACTTTTCTCATTTTTTATCCAAACACTCTTAAAAGTGATTATGGGCCATCAGAAGATATTCTGGGCCTCCCAAAATCTCATCCAAACAGGCACTTACTCGCCCATTCTCCCTCCTCTCTACCCTGTTCCACTGTCTCTTCAAAATTCCATATCTGAGTTTGAAACCTCGCGCTTCCCCACTCTCTCTCCTTTTTGCAGCTCATCTTTGCTCCTCTCTCTTCTCTTCCACTCTCTCTCCTCTTCTCCTCACTACAGCTCATTTCTCTCCCTTCAAAACCCAGATCACGATTTTGAAGACTTCTCATTGTCGACTTCCAACACCCGTCGACGGCCGTCGGTTTATTCCTCCTTCCCCGGCGACGACGGCGGGGTGGGTCTCCTCGAAACGCCCTTGTCCGACGAGCCACTCCCCCATCCACGGCACCCCAGCACGTCGGTTCCTCTCATTGGCGGTGGCTTCCACCACCCGTCGACGGCAAGCGCTTCCACAGTCGGCTTCTTCATACCCGGAGTATTCAGTGGTGAGTTTAGGGTTTTTTTTAAAAAAAATTTTCTTGTGTGTGTGTGAGACCCTAACCTCAATTTTTTTATTTTTTATTTTCTTATGTGATTTTTGTTGGATTTCTATTTCGTTGAAATGCCTAATCTATAAAGTCATATGGATATGTGGTCCCACTCTTTTTTTTCTCCATCTTACCTTAAAGGGTGGTTTGAGAATTATTAGAGTTTGAATAGGAGTCAAGGTTGGTAACGGGTTGAAGCAATATTAGTCATAGGGCCAGGCTATTGCCACCACGCAAACTACTCTAAGCCCCCCTCTAATTAGACCCCCTTATATTTTGCTGAAAGCACCCCTTTATCTTCCTAAAATACCCTTAAGAAAAAATCCCCCACCATGTTTCCACCCCACCTGCCCACCCCACCCCCAACCCGTTAGCCGTCCTCTTCTCAAGCCCACCCCACCCCCAACCTGTTACCTGTCTTCCTCTCAAGCCGCCTGCCGTTTACCAAAGAAGAGGGTATACCGTCATCAGCGAGACTCACCGGAAACGGACGGCGACCGACGGCGACATTGAAACCGTTAACTCACCCACCACAAGCCGACGCGAACAGACGCTACCACAAGCCAACGCCGACACGAACTGACACCGTTGCCTCACTGGTGACCGATGCCTCACCGGCGACTGACACCGTTGCCTCACTGGTGACCGATGCGTCACCGGCGACTGACGCCGACGCCCACACCGCTGGTTTCCATATCTAAGTAAGTATAATTGCTTTATTTGGTATTTTTTTGGCCGGAATATGAACCCTAGCTTTATTGCTCGCAAAACATCGACGCATAGAGCTTCCATTTGAACGAATGGAAGCTTGAATGTTGAGGAAACTGGAAAAAAAAAGGGTAACATATGTTCGGATCTGCGACTCTGAACAACGCATGTTGGTTCGGTAGAAGCCAAACGAACAAATGAATTGTGTTCGATGTTATAAATCTGAACAAAATGTGTTGGTTCAATTTATTGAGACCGAAGCAACATGAAGGGTCCAAATGTCTAAGTCCGAACTTTGTATTTTGGTTCAATTGTCTATGTCTGAATCATTGGCTTCCTCATAAACGCTTATGCTACACTATTGCAGCTTCTATATTCTTCATATACTCCTTCATTTTTGTTATGCCCTCATAATCTCGAAGTCATGGTTAGCAGGTTGTATTCATAGTAATCTGTTACAATTTTTTTTTTCAACTAATGCACATCCTGTTAAATTTTCTTTTGAAATGTTTGTATGTGTCTAAATGCATGGTCATTTGGCCTCTGTTGTGTGTGTATATATATATATATATAGAGAGAGAGAGAGAGAGAGAGAGATAGGGAGAGAGAGAGCAGATTCATTTCGAAAATTGAAGCAAAATCCCTATGCATTAATGCTACTATAGTCCCATAATATACTGTGTTAAGGTAATGTAGTTAGTGTATCCATAGGATGAAACTGGTGTCTTAGGGATTTCAATCCAAGCGTTGGATATGACATCCATATTTTGACTGGAAGGAAAATGTTTCAGGTTGGAGGATGGTCTCAATCATTTAGTGGGCTCAGTGATGGGAAGAATGTAACATATCTGACATATGCGACAGTCAGGGGCGCAGCCCATGAGTTCCCGTTCACATCACCTTCTCAAGCCCTCACATTGTTTCCGATCCTTTATAAATGGGTCTGCTCTTCCTAGGCCCTATAATTAATTTATGGGTTGAGTCGCCCAAACCCATTGCTCATCAAATACTTCTCTGTTGTATTATTCTCTGAACGTCAAACATTAAAGTGGTGTCTAATGTAATTGGTTTGTGCAAAGCTTAAGTTCACATAATATGAATAAATGTATGGTTTTTTTTTTTTTTTAATAATTATTTAAAAGCTTATTATATTAAAATTTTCCTTTTCTCTTTTTATTTTTCATTATGTTGGAGCACTTGAAACTTAAATGGAAGCTAAATTTCGGCTTTAGCATTGAAATGGTTTTAAGATTTTTCTGTTCATCTGCGGCAACCGAACTGGAAGAGGATTTCTTCTAGCCTCCATTTTCCTCAATGCAACTGCATCTATTTCACCTTGGTTTTCACTTCAGATATGGGTATCATGTAGGGAGGATGTTGAATCTCAGAAAGTCCCAATGACATCTGATTGTAATGCATCTAAACCCAATATACATTGGTAAACCAGATAAGAATAATAAGAGCCGGCCTTTACATGGGGACCAAGCTACCAAACAAATATAAGAGGTTGAATACAAACTTGATTGAACCAAAAAAATATACAATCCTTGGTCCTTCCTTGTGACTCTCTTTCATTTGTCTTCATTTATTTCCCTAATACAAAACCATATCTACATCTATATATATATGTACATATATGTGCATCCCCCATCCCAGACTCTCTCTCTCTCTCTCTCTCTCTCTCTCTCTCTCATGGCTTTCTGCTTCTTCTTGGAAGCCCTATCTTTATTCATCTTTCTCTTGTGCTCTAAATGTTGGGCTGAGCTGATAACAGCCCTCCCAGGACAACCTGCCAATGTTTATTTTGAGCAGTACTCTGGTTGCATTGTAACAGACGCTCAATATGGCCGAGCACTTTTCTATTACTTTGTTGAAGCCGAATCACCCGACCCACTTTCACGTCCAGTAACCTTGTGGCTCAATGGAGGTTAACTATAGAATTAAGTTTTTTTCTTCCACAGTATATTATGCTTTGAGAAAGGCCTATCAGAAAGTTGTTCTCCTCAGTTTTCCTAATAGAATGGAATTATGTTGCATATAGTTTTTGTTTGTGATCACTCCGGTTCATGAAATATTTCCACCGTACTGACAATTTTTCGATTTGTGAATTATTTAACATCAGAATACTTGAAACTTAGGAGCCATTTACGAAAATTTCGCAATTAAAATCAGAAAATAAAAAATTGTAACTTTGTAAGAAAAGCTATTCATCTATACTGGAACAGTGTCTCCTTTAGTTGTTATTGGCAACAAAGGTTTGCCTAATTTCCTGAAGAGAACCTAATTAAATGCCACCCAAGTACGAGAATAGGGGCGAATAACTGAATATAATAATAGAGATAGAGAAAATGAATCCCATTTGCCATAAAATATTGAAGTGGAGCTCATCTCATTTGGGCGCAGAAGATTATGAAATTGTCTTCTTGATCAACAGGTATATATATCTACTTGTTTTGCCTTGTACTAGGCCTCCTTGTCATTTATTGCAAGATTACCTCAATTTATTTATTTATGTTTTTTTTTTTTTTTTTCACTTTCTACTGTACTTCATAATATGTTATGTTACAGCAATGGCTTCACGTCAAGCACGCCATCCTCCAACAGCATCTGAGAGGCAACGTCGGCGCAGGCAACGTGAGCCTGATGTGGTTGCACCTCCCCCACCCAATACTGATGGATCACCACCTCCCCCACCCACCCTTGTTGGGGATGCTGAGCAACCGGCTGCTGAAGATGTTGTACGTGTAGTAGAACAGCCAATTGTTGAGGATGCTGTAGTCGCACCAGCCCCACGCGATCGTACTACATTTCCAAGTAGTCCTCAGGATCCATCAATATTGCATAGTTTTGGGACTCACATTGCTGATTCGATTTGGCGTCGACGAGATGATTTTGTAAGCAAATATTTATTGAACCTTGTTTAATGTAATATTAAGTATATAGTGAAAGTATGGATCGTTGAATGCTGTTAATTTGTACTACAGGTCGAGCGTGAACCCCTTAAATGCTTCAATCATGCACATAAGATTACTTGTTGGCAGCCTAAGAATGATAGGCTAATTGGGTACATTAAGCAGTCAGGGCTATCTTTTCTTATGCATTGCTCATATCGACATTCAAATAGGATTGCAGTGAGTGCCTTTGTCGAGAGGTGGCATCCAGAGACTAGTAGCTTCCATCTTCCATTTGGTGAGATGACAATCACACTTGATGATGTCGCCTCCTTACTTCATGTTCCAGTCATTGGCAAAGCTGTTACTTGCCCTAAGTTGTCATTTGCTAATGCTCAGTCTCTACTTGAACGTGCTTTGGGGGTCGAAACCGATGTGGCTCATCGGGAGTTGGGAACAAAGCGGGGTCAGTCAGTGAAGTTAGAGTGGCTACATACTAATTTTAGTACCATATCTGATACTGCCCCCGATGTGGAGGTCCAACGTGCAGCGAGAAGTTACTTATTATATTTATTGGGCTGCACACTCTTTGCAGACAAGTCGGGGATCAGGGTTCCAGTTGCATTTCTTTATCTACTCGAGGATCTACAAAAGGTTCATACATATGCGTGGGGTGCTGCATCATTGGCTTTCTTATACTACCATTTGGGGCAAGCAACCCGTGCTACAGTATTACAGATTGGGGGTTATCCTACTCTACTTGAGGGTTGGATTTATGAGCATTTCCCACTCTTCCGACCATGTCCTAGGGCAGATTACATCGAGGTCCAGCCACGCGTGCTCCGTTGGTTACCTAAGGTGGAATCTGGCAATGCAATTGATCATGTGGTGTCGATGCGGGAGACACTAGATGACCTGTTTATTGATGAGGTATGGTTGTGATGTCATGCACTAAATTTCACAACGTGATCAATATAATAAAGCTACTAATTATAATTCAATCTTTAATTTTTGGATATATCATGTGTATTTCTTGCAGGTAGAGTGGGACCCGTACACAACTCACAGAGATGTATGTCCGTTTGATGAGATTGCATATTTTCGGGGGTGCTTGATATGTTTTGATTACGTGGAACCCTATATGCCAGATAGAGTCCTTAGGCAGTTTGGTAGGATTCAAACTATACCTCGCGCACCACTTCCTCATGTTCATACCACCCGAGGAGAGAATGAAACTAGGAACAAAAAAAATGCCACGTATGATTATGTGGTTGGGCAGTGGGTAAGTTGGCTGGATAGCGTGTTGTCTGAGGAATCTCGTCGCTATGCTGTTTCATATCCTTATGAATGTAAGTCGGACTACATGGAGTGGTATGCCCGCATCTCCCACATTAGAGTACAGCCACTTCAACACCGACGGACTCCACCCCGACATAGGGATTCACTTGTTGAGGGCGAGAAGGTCAAGTGCTTGATATTTAATGAACAGTTGTTTGATTTATGTTATTTTTTCTCCAACGACATAATATATATCACTTTTTTATATTACAGCGTATTGCACGAGCTTTGGATATAGCTCGTCAATTCTCACAGAAGAGTCGTGACAAGATATTTAGGCAATCCGATGAGTTTTCACATGGCTATGACCAGATTATCCGAGTGTTAGAAGGAGGCACGCGTCATACTTACACACGTCGGGTACGTGCGCGTACGGATGTGCAACCACCTGCGGATAGATCGACATAGGATACACAAGACCATGTGGGATATCTATGCATAGGATACACGAGATGATCTTATTTTTTGACTCATATTTTTTGGACACATGATGTTTTTTTTGGTATTTGTACTTTTTGGATTATAGCATGAGGAAAAAAACTTATGCTTTTGATTTGGACAAGGTCTGTACTACTTCTGTGTGGAACCCATGCCAGATTATGATGCTCCTCTAATATAATTGATGCTCTATATAATATAATTGTGTTTGATGGATGGGATGTTTTGTGATTGTATTTTATACAGGTTTTTAAAAAGTCGATAACTTGGGATGTCCTGTTTACAGATGGTACCATGCCGGATTTTCAAAAAAATTTATTACCAAGCCAAAAAAAAAAAAAAAAAAAAAGAAAAAAATCATGATGTCACAAAGTTGGATACTTAAATTAAATTTCACTCATGACTAAATTTATTCAAAATTTTGTTTACGTGCAAGCAAATCCAATACAAAATGATCAATCTATATCTATGGTATCCACCATCTCCGTAGTAGCAACATCAGAACCAACGACTTGCTTAAAATGCTGAATACGTTGTGTGTAAGCATCCTTCCATCCATCTGCCACACTCAGCCGATGTTGCCATTTGGTTGCAATGGGGGGAACAGGATGCCCTGGTTGCATGAAGACCTACAAAAACAAAAATTGAATAGCAATGTTAAACACGTCTATAACATTAAATCATATTAAGGTAATAGAGTTATAAAGTTGACCTGAATGAAGTGGTTTCCATTAACGAATCCTATTGCCCAGTGTTTGCGTTCATTTATAGGTACTGGTGCTGAACTGAAAGATAAGAAGGTAAGACACTGCTGCATCGAGAAGTGAAAAAGGACGACGTTATAGCGGGATGCTATAAGATGTCCCATGTCTGGCATGGTCATCCAGTGATCATAGACTGGATAAGGCTTAAACTCTCCTAATATGTTATTCAATTCATTAATCCTCTCCCATGACCCATATACATCTTTGTAAAGATGTGGATGGCTTTGTAACTCGTCCATTAAATCTCTCCTAACCTCTGACCATTTATTTTGACCCAAACCAGCAAACTCAGCTATGACTCTGAATCCACAATTACCATCAGCTGCAACATCCTTCGTTTCGCCAATAAATGCCATAAGTCCAGCTGGAAGAGAATCAATGAAAGATGTTGGCTTCAAATTCTTGGCACGTCGCACCTATAAAATGTGTAGGTTATGTTCAATCATTATATAAATAAACAAACATATAGTTATTTTCAAATTAAGGTAATGAATTAAAAAAAAGAAGAAGTTATTATAGTACATTAAACTTTTTTGGCCTCTTCTGTGACGACGCCACAAATGGGGGTATAGCAATAACTGTAGGGGCTGGAGAGTAACTGTCCTGTCCAGAAAGGGCATACTCGAATCCGGATGGATCACGACGAGTAGATGTATCAATCTTTTTCTTTGGTCGACCTCGAGTCCTATGCTTCACTTCAATTGGTTCATGCAACTGAGTAGTGGATGGACAAACCATCTCCCTCAACTTTTTCTTCAACTGCAACTTTGTTTCATTATCTTGATTATTGAAGTAGTGCAAAAACATATCAATCTCCACTTGACAACCTATTTCTGGTTGTGGCTTTTCAGCAGTAGAGCTAAACTCAAGTTTTTTCCAGTGAGGATCAATGCTGTCTAATGGAATAGGCCGACCATCCCTTTGGTACTCTGCGATCTCATGGGCACAAGGTAAACCGTGTGTTCGACGATTAGCACACCCACATGAAGAAGCATCAATGCCAACAAACTTGGCACGCTTGATTTGTTCTAAAACATTCTCAAGTGCAGTAATAGATATCCCACCCCTAAGATATTTGAATTCAATTCCTGTAAATTGATGCTGAACCATCAACAAAATTTTCTGAAAGGACGCCTTGATTTCAGTATGCTGCAACTCTATTAAATTGTGTATCTGTGTCCATGATGACTCAAAATTTAATTGACTTGATCCAAGTTGCCTTTTAAGCATCGAATGTGCACTCTCCACTCTAGTAAAAGCAAAGAAAATTTGTTAATATCAAATATTTAACAAAAATATAAATTTAGAAACATATAATAAGTTAATGTTGAAAAGGTACCTTTGCGTTGTCACATTGCCAAAGTGCATACAAGTGTCTGTCCAAGCTTCCACGAATCTATCACTGTAAGGCAACCAAGTAGTGGACACATACTGTAGTGGCTTGGGATAAGCACTAAAATCTCGTCGTAGGATAGCCAAGCGCTCATGGTAATCATCTAAAGTTGAGGACAATACAAGTGAACCCCACGAATTAAGAAAATGATTAAAAGGAGTTGGTGAGTCAAACATATTTTTGCACTTTGAAAGTACATTCTTTGAAATGTGCCATCTACATAACAGATGCCTTGAAGTAGGGAAAACCTTATAAATGGCATTCATCAAACTCAACTCTCGATCTGTGACAATCACATCAAGCATAATACAATAAACGTCTAAGAGATTGCGTAATATCTGTAATGCCCATGTGTAGTTTTCTTCCCGCTCAGATTGTAGATATACAAATGCAACAGAAAATGTTAAATTAGTCGATGTGACCCCCACAATTTCAAATAGAGGAAGATGATACCTATTTGTCTTGTATGTGCTATCCATTATCAAAACTTGTGGAAACAAACGCAACAAGTCAACACTGGAAGGATGTGCCCAAAATAAGTCCATGACAATATCGGTTGCATCATGACTCCTATGCCATGTAATGTACTTATATTCTTGTAACTTACTGAACAAAAATTGCATTTGTGATCTCCCGGCCTTCTCTGTAGTTTTATGCCTTTGACGTGCATTGTAAATAGTTTTCATGGTGCTTACATTGAGGGCATTCTTTCTCTTCAAAGTAACCAATATCTCTTTAGGTTTAATCATGCTCTTGGACAAATCAACCAATGTATCAGTCTCTTGTGCTGACAATCTTCCCGCATATGAGTGCCCCTCAAGATGCTGAGAAGCCGGATGGTTATGCAATCCACATATTACCTCCAACATCCACTCATCTTCTACCTGCAACTTGCCCTTTAATGCAAAAGGGCATCCACACTTCTTCGTGCTAGTTTCTCTCTTTCTCTTTTGATTTTCGGGTACAATGTTCTTGTTCCTGTTTCTATAATAACCTCCCCTTTCACAACCAAATGTGAGCCTTGGTTTCCTATTTTTGCTTGTAACATCAGATTTTTCAATAACAATGACAAAACCATTTTTCATCCCAACTTCTCGAACCCACTTAAATAAGGCTTCTCTACTCTTGAATATCTGCACATACAAGAAGTAAATGTAAGTAACAAAGATACATATATTCAACTTACTATACAATAAAAATGTAATTTAGCGCACCTCATAAGTAGTAAACTCACTACTGTAATCCATGACAAACGCAGACTCAACCATAATACCTTTAATGGATACATCGTCACCCTGCAACAAGTAAATAATGTCAAAAAAAATAAATTTTGCGACTGTTCGGTTACTCTAATCCGAACATATCTTATATGTTCGGACTTATGAGTAAGAACAAATCATATGTGTTCGGACTTATGAGTAAGAACATATTATATATGTTCGGTCTTATTAGTAAGAATAAATTACATATGTTCGGAATTACGAGTAAGAACATATTATATATGTTCGGACTTATGGGTAAGAACAAATCACGTATGTTCGGACTTCATGATAAGAACAACATAGCTTTGTTCGGACTTAGAAGTCAGAACGCGTTAAAATAGTTCGGACTTACAGAAATGAACATTGTACACTTGTTCGGACTCGAGATACGGAACAACACGAAATTCACCCTACGAAAAACTTAAATTAAACTTGATAAAAAGTGTATAAATACTTACCTTTTGGTTGCTAAGATCATCTTTATCAATGCTTTTCTCCTCCATTATTCAATATAACATAATAAACACTAATTTTTCATGGAAATATGGATTTGGTGTCAAGGTTCTTAGGGTTTGTAAGAGCATGAAGTCTGTAGATGATGGAATGTTTTTGGAGTTGGGGGTGGAGTGGGGTGGGGGTAGGAAATTTTTAACTCTTTAAGTAGATATGTCCTTATTGGTAAATTTACATTTAGATATATAGAATTTCACAAATTATTTAAAAATTGGGGGGCTTAGAGTAGTTTGAGTGGTGGCAATAGCCTGGCCCTTAGTCATATTGGATTTATTTATTTATTTTTATTTTTTGTGGAAGACCATTTTACTCATTTTCTTAATTACATGCTTTGAATAAGAATGGATATTTTCATAAATATATTTTTAAAGAAACGTAAACAAATATCATTTAAAATTGTGGGAGAGATTATCCTGCATAAAAATTTATTTTAAATTGTCGAGAAACCATATGAGAGACCGAACCGTGCTTTGGTTTTACAAAGCCATTTTGATCTCCACTACAGTTCTATTATGTATATATATATATATTTTTGTCTAACCAGGTATTCAAACTTTTAATCAGACTAATCCTCAAACATAAGGATTGTTTAGAAAACTTGAAATTTGGCTACTTGAAAATAATTCGTACTGTTTGGTAACGGTTTTTTTTTTTTTTTTTTACTACTAAATTATTCAACTTTATATTAAAAACAAGACATATATATTATTTTTTTATCAAGCTAACTATGAATTGGTTTATTTAAAACCAGTTAACGGTTAGAAAGCTCAGTACGGTATCGAGTTAATCTCAGCCGTCTATCTCGATTTTGGATGGTTGAGATTGAAAGATGAAAAAATTTCTTTTATAAGGACATTTTAGTAACTTTAACATCTTTCAATTTCAACCGTCTAAAACTGAGATGGACGACTAAGATGAACTTGGCACCATGCTGAGCTTTTTGAGCTCAGCACTGAATCCTCTCCCCTATGATCTCTTTTTTAAACTTCCCAAAACAGTCGAGGGAATGGCTATTGCAACCCCCCATTCTTATCACCCCACCCCCATCCTTTAACTTTTTAAGGTTTTATGCAAAATATAAAAGGTTTTTATGAAAATCGGTCATGATATCCACTAGAAAACATCATTTTGAACAACTTTGTAGGAGAAAGTTTTTCTTAAATTTATCATTTAAATACACTTTTTAGCCATTTATAGCTTCATTTTTTGCCAAAAAGTCTACCTAAATGATAGATTTTGAAAAACTTTTTTCTACAAAATTGTTCAAAATGATGTTTTCTAATGGACCAAGCGATCGGTTTTTGCAAAAACCTTTTATATTTTTCATAAAATCTTAAAAACTAAAACGAAAGGGGCGGGGTTATAAAAATGTGGGGTTGCAATACCCGTTCCCAACAGTTGAACATTGAGCCCATACCCAGTGGGCCTTCAACCGTACACAGGAGCTCAAATTTCAGTTAGTGATTAGAACCCAAGTGCATGCTCTGAAAACCGATCTCCAACTGCGTTTGAGCTTGAAGATTGGGCTGGGTTAGACCATGATCAAAGCGTTTCTCTCTAGATTAGGGTTTTTTTCTCCTCCATTGTTCTTCGGTGATGGCAAGGGAAACTAGGTAATGTCTTCTCATGCTTCTATCTGCACTATAATTTCACTTGGCGTTTTTTGAACTTCTGATCATTTAGGGTGATAATTATTCTCGTGTGATTCTTCTTTTAATCGCTACAAAACAGCGTAGCAAACCGCCATGTCTGGTGAAATATGTTGGGTAAGCAACTTCCATGGTCTCCCCTTCATGTGATTTTAGTCTGACCAACATTTTCTGTACTTGGGCACATCTTTCTATTCACTATATATTTCCATTTCCATTTCTTGAGCGTGTATTACTGCTTATTTTTGCTGTTGTGTGTTCACCACATATCTATGACTGAATGCATGATCTTGTCACTTTGTATACAAGTAGACTGAGATTGTAACCCTTAGGCTTTGGGCTTTTTTGGGTTATTTATTTATTGAGGTTTTAGTGAGGGTTTATTAGGGGATTTGTGTGGATTCATGATTTGATTTCTTAATGGGTCTGTTTGGTTGCTGAGAAAACTGGAGCAATGGAAAGAAACTGAAATATGGAACCTTGTACTTTTAGTCATCTTGATCACTGAGGAAACAAAAAGAAAAAAAAAAATCAATTTATTACCTGGTTCTTGCATGATGATTTGGCTGAGCTATATTGAGGTGTTGGGTTTTGTTAAGAACTAAGACAACAAAAATGTTAGTATTTCATATTCATTTTCTATTTTTTTTTTTTCATATTTTAAGCAACCAATATGAGCTTAAGGTTTTGCCAGTGATAGTTTCATTCTACTCCTTTGAGTTATTACATGTAGTTGTTTTTCATAGGGACTGATTTACGTATGTTTTACCACTGTAGGTTACTAGGGTGCCTAATAAAATCATGTCATGTTAGCATGAAGAAAAGGATGGGGATCCACCGTCTCATGGGTTTCATTTAGTAGATCGAATGCACTAACAAATAACTTGATTTGATGATTTTAGTATTTGATTTGAAACAAATCTATCAATCTTGTATAAAAGGTGGAAAAACAATTAATTTTTTTTAAAGGAAATAATATTTGGATTATAGGGCTAAAACTCATCACATAAAAAGTTTTAAACACTTTACATACTCAATGGGACCCATCAAATGGTGGGCCTTGATTCTTTTCCTTCATGCTGACATGACATTTGAACCTAGCAATTTAATGTCTTGATGCTTCTTTTGGTTACTTAAAAACAGAGGAAAATAAAATAAAAGGAAAATTAGAATATTATGTTATATATTTTGATGGTTTTATTACTGAGAAAATGAAAAAGCCAACTCAATTTATCCAAGTACAATTTACTTATTCTTGTGCAATGATTGGGCTGAGATAAGTTGATCTTTTGGTTTTCTTAAGAACTAAGCTGCATAAATGTACCTTATATATCATTTCCATTTATCTCCCATAAGTTTCTAAGCAGCCAGTAAGAGCCTGAGAGATTGCTAGTGCCAAGGGTTTTTCCTTTCTAATGGAATGGTTTCCAAAGTGCTTTAAGGCAGGGAGATTGATAGTAGCATTTAACTCCTTTAAGTTGTTTAAGTGTAATGTTTCCTCTTAGTATATGACTTTTCTTAATTTTTTCAATGATGCGATATGCCCTTAACCTGTAAGGCGTGGACCTGATGACGTGACTGGTGTGGACCTAATGACATGATTCCCATGTCATCAGACAATTCGTAATAAAACGCAATGATTGAGAGTTGAGACTACACTTTGCTATCCAAGAAAAAAGTCCAATTGTTTAGAACTTTGGAATCTGCCTATAAGGTTTGCTCTCTCTCTCTCTCTCTCTCATACACAAACACGCACACATGTATCTCATTGCCTCTCCCTCATCCACGGTCTTCGGCAGAGCAGGTGTTGTTGTTATTGACATCAGCAATTATCTTTGGGTTTTCCATTTTATTGGACAATGAGCATAGTGCAAAGTGTAGTCTCGGAAATTGTATTTTGTTTTGAATTATTTGATGACATGGAAACCTCGTCACCACGTCTGGCATGTCCACATCAATTGGGATGAATTTTATGGGTTCTATTACAGGAAATATTAAATTATTATGATTTTTATTAGTACAATTCGGTATGCTTTTACTTTCTAGTAAGATCATGTCATTTCACTATGTTAGCATTGTTTTGCATGAAGCATGGTCACAGTAAAATAAATGCAAAAACAAATACACAAAAGAACACCAGATTATGTGGTTTGGTAATAAGCTGACTGCCTCCATGGGGCGAGATCTGATTTCTTTCTTCACTTTGATAAAAAGAGAGAACAATTATGCAAGCTTTAAATGCTCAAGACTAATCCCAATCCCAATCCCAAAAACCCTAGTAAACCTTCTCTCCAATCTCCCTCTCAACCCTTAAGAAAGAAAAACAATTTAGGTACAAAGTGTTCTGTTTTCACATACCACTCTTCTCGTACATTGTAAGATGTTCTAACCAAACTCTCACTTAGTTCTAACCAAACTCTCAAGAAAACGGGATGCACTGACGTATGGGTTCCATTTCGTTATCAATTGTGCTAAAAATGTTTATATCAATTGACTAAAACTCATAAAATAAAACATATTTTTGGTACACTTGATATACTAAATGGGACCCATTAGATGGTGGGTCTCAATCTGTTTCCTTATGTTGTCATGGCATTGGAATCTAGTAATTTAATGTATTAATGCTTGTTTGGTTGTCAAAAAACTAGAGGAAAGGAAATAGAAGGAAAACAAGAACATTTTATTTTTGTTGTTTTGGTTATTGAGAAAACGAAGAAAAATCTCACTCAACTTATTTTTGTGCAAATAACATTCTTGTACAACTATTTGGTTGTGTGATGGTGAGATTTTTTTTTTTTTCCCCTTAATACCTAAACAACCAAAAAAAAAAATTTAATTAACATATCTTTTCTATTTTGTTTCCTTAGTTTACTCAACAAACAAGCAGAGTGTGGAGGTTTGCTAATGTCCACGGTTTCTCCTAATTGGTTGGATGGTTTTGAAAGTGTTTAAAGAGGTGAGATTGATCATATCCTTACCCTTTTTGGGTTGTTGAGTGGTTTTGCATAGGGTATGACTTACAATAAGTTATATTCATGCAATCCAATGGGTTTCTGAAAAAATAATTTCATGTTAGCATGACAAATAGGATGGAGACCCACCATCTTATGAGTTTCATTTAGTAGATGAAATGTATTAAATGTTTTGCTTGACCAAATCTTGTAGATTTTATGGAAGGTGAAAAAGGATAAGAAATGAATTTGAAAGAATGAATGTTTAGATTTGATGGCTTAAAGTCATCAACTAGTACTGATTTTTTGGTACACTTGATGTATTGAATGAGACTCATTAGATGGTGGGTCCCGATCCTTTTTCTGTTATGCTGACATGGGATGAAATCTAATGATTTATATTGTTAAAATTTTGCGGAAGTCATGCCTATTTGCTTACTTGATAACTTGATCAAATTGAGAAAATGGGATGGATACTATGAGGATACTATAAAGATGAAATGAAATTGGAAGCTTTGTAAATGAGCTCCCATAGTACAAGGGGGGCATGGGTGATTTCTGTGCCCCCGTGTTGGTGGCCTAACTGGCATTTGTGATTGTGGTGTTTGGTTTTACTACTTAAAAATAAAATAAAATAAAATAAAACTATGTAGAACATTTCATAAGAAATAAATCAAATTGGAGTTTTATCCTGAAAATTAAAATAGAGAGATTTTTGTTTGATACAAAAATTTAAATATTATCCTACTTATTCTAAAATTGGCATTCATGCTGGCCTTTGTACAAAACAACAAATCCAGGATGCATTTTAGGATGAACTATTGACCCTTAATGGGAGTGCATATGTTGCAGGCAGCTGTTTAAAACGAAAACCACATGAGCCAAGCAGGTCATGCAGTCCTTTGGGAATACTTGTTTAAAACTCCCAAGACCCAGCTAACTATGCTGTTTTCTTTGTGTGTTTCAAAATTACAGTTTCTTGCATTACAATAGAAACTTGTGGCTCTGCTAATAGCAGGATCCTGTTTTACCAGAGTTTCCTGCAGCATAATCATTTCTCAAAATTTGTAGCTTTGATTTTGCATAATTGAGCCATAAAAGCAAACTAAATTGTCCGTCATGGGGGTAGAAGAGCCAAAAGATCCGTTGAAAGGGGTGGACTGGAAATCCATAGGCGGTGCTGCACATAAGGATCCGAGTGGTGGGCCAGTTACAAAGAAGCGGCTTCCAAAAAAGATAAGGCAAATTCCAGAATGCTATTTCCTTCCACGACGATCCTTACCCTCCACCATTGCCCTTTATGGGACAATTATTGCTGCCGGAGTTGGTGCTGGGATGCTGTTGGAAAAATGGATAGACAAAAAGGTTAAAGGTATGCTCTACATTTCATGTGTGTGTGTGTAATTTTTTTGTTATGCAGTAGGTTTAGACCTATGCAGTCCGCCACAGTGGTCAAATGTCATAATCTCCGTCTGGCCAAGCAACCACAGTTCCATGCCTTATTAAAATTAAATGCTATAGCATTGAGCATTTGTTGGGTAAATATTATTGCAATCAACAGCTCATGCTCTAATTGCCCACCCATAAAAACTGAATGGTAGGAAATGAAGAAGAAACACGATAAAAGAAAATGAAAGGAATAGGCTTGGTATTTGAGAAGGACGTCAGTCTGCTATTATTGCTGGAAATAACCCATAATATGATGTCAATGGGGTATGTATAACCAGCACTCTCAGAAATTGAAGTCAATGCCCACTGTTGAAAAATATATAATTTGATTTAAACAATGTATGAACTATCGTGTGCTTATTATACAAGTAATGACTGGGAGTTTCATTAAAAACATTTCCCTATGAAACTTAAATTGCCTTGTTACAGGGAAATTTTGTTGCCTGCCTGCCTGCCTGCCTGTTCTGGATTTTTTGGGTAGATTTCATATCTAACATATTTTGTTGATGTTGCAGAGGATGGGGGTATCATTTGGGAGTTTGACAAATAAATCCGAAATGGCATTAGATGTTGGGGAGAGGAAAAATGGATTCCCTTGTGCTGGTTTTCCTTTTCAATTCTATTCTCTATTTTTGCTGCTGCTTTTTATTTATTTATTTTAGGGTGCCCAAATGAGCTTAGAGACTTAAGGAAGAGGGATCATGTATCACCACATGTCTACATTGCGGGTTTTGTTGGAAAACCTGATGAGTTTTTTTGTAGTCGGTTCTTTGATGATATTAACATTGAGAAGTTTGCGTACGTCTGTCAAATTCAATTGTGATATTCAGCTGATGAGAGTTGTTTTGTTGGATTTACACATTTTGTGGTGTTATTTTCCTGACATGAGCTTAAATCCCCCAGCTGTAAGCATTCTAGTTTTCTTTTCTTTTTCTTTTCCTACAATTAATCTGTTGCGAACAGAACTCTCCGGCTTAAACCCCGGCATTCTATGACTTTTTTTCTTTTTTTTTTTTCGGTCTTCGTTTCAAATGTCTTGTGAGGATGATGGAATGGAATTTGCGTCTGTTCTTGGGCCCTCGTTTGTATTTGTTATTGTTTACTTGTGGGAATGAGTTTGACAATGTTGTTACGGAAAGTTTAGTTTAAGGCTAATCATAAGGATGAGCTTTCCGAAAAACCCTGGGAAACTCTTTGCCACCCTAATTACTCTAACTCTCGAAACAAAAAACGTGTTGTAACGTAGTTGAGATTTTCTGGACTCCTTCCATAACAATGCTTTCTACCACACCACCACTCTACTGCGAGTTGTGATGCGTTCCCTACACGTAAACGCAATGGGCTTTTTAATTTTTAGTATTTTTCATTTGGGACATGCAATAATATCATATAAGCCGCTCTCTTATTTATTTATTTATTTTTGTTTTTCTCGGAGTTAGAGGGTTCAAAACCCTTCATTTCTTGCTATAAATGAGGGAGAGGAGAGATACATATGATTATTTGAAAATTTTGATGACATATATATATTTTTTAAGAGAAAGATAAAAGATATTATTAAAGAAATTTAATATCTTGTACATCTAGACATGGCCACTCCAGAAATATCCTCAACACAAGTCGTTAAAATTTTCCTAAGAAAATTAGATGATAATCCTATTTTACTTATAGGCAGCATCACTTTCATTATTATTATTATTATTATTTTTTATTTTTGATAATTGATAGAATTTATCTATAACTAATAACCCTGAACCCCAATACCAAAAATTGGGTATCAATACTTCTCCACAATTTGAACCCGAGATAGTTAACTTTCATTGACTATTCATGTTCAAGGTAATTACAAGAATTTGTTATTTGCCTGAATTCGCTTATTAAATATTGTTATGGCATATCTAATAGATCATTGGTCATATGTAATGATTCAATGTGGAACACCCAAAGGAGACTTGAAAGTTTTAATGACATGGTAAGTACATAATTATCCTAAAATCATGTTATTTGAAATTAATTTATTAAAACAACAATATTAAAAATTATTTAAAAAGAGAAAAATACTATTCAATTCAACATATAATGGGTGCCTGCTTTTATCCAGATTTCCAATGGTAAAAGAGCACTCATCCAACATATGATGAGAAAGAAATGTTTGATCCAAAATATAATGGCATTGTAATCATAGTGACATTTTTTTATTTCGAAAGAAAAGAATTAAGGATTCGAATCTCGTCTTCATCTCTAAAAATTGGGACTTCGTATCTAAGGCTTAAGGCTTATGGTTGGTTTAAAAAGTAAATAAAAATGCAATTTCATATTCCAACGTTAGCTTACAGTAAGTTGGGACTTACCCCATTAGAATGAGATAAACTTCCAAATTACAATAACACCCCTAGAAGAAGGCAGTTTAGTCAATGTCCCAATTAGTTGGCACGTGTTATGAGACCATTGGTTCATTCCATATAAATCTTGTTACATACGTACCAGCACTCCCACTTACATGGGGTGCCCACCTGGAGCACATTAGCGCCGAGCCATTGCCTCTCGCGCCTTGAAAACTAAGGCAATGCATGCATGATCACATCCGTACTCCTAAACCCGAAACTAACCCCAATCAAATACCCTAATACCTAACAAATTCCACAACATCTCTCCCACCCTTTTCAACTCTAAAATGCGTAATGGTATCCTTGTAAATAAGCTTAATATGAATCCTAGATATTTGAAGCGTACCTTCAGTCTTCTCGAATCCCCACCTTTAACCGCCAAAACTGAATCACCCCCTCCCTTTCATGCTCATCGTCTATAAATAGCCCTCTCCATCTCTCACTCTTTCTCTGATCTCTCTCTCTACTTGAATATTTCTCTCTCTAGGGTTGCATCTCTCTCTCCATTTTCAGGCGAACAGAGAGAGGATTCGTTTCTCACTCTACAATATACGCTCCAAGAATGACGAAAATAATCGAAGAAGCAGAGGCGGCGGCTCCGGCGAGTGTAACCGGTTCCTCCGGAGAAAGTACGGACCCCCGCAGTTCGACGGAGGCAACATCCTTCTCCTCCTCGGAACAAGAACCGAAGTCAACAGACTCACCGGCGATCGTCACCGGAAAGAAGGACTCCGAATTGGATCCTGCCGTGGATCTTTCGCATAATCTTGGAAGTAAGAGCACCTCAGACTCTCCTACTGAGTCGAAAATGCCTGAGAAAGCTTCAGGTTCTCTAGAGGGAGAAAGTTCTAAAACGGCTGAGAAATCTTCAGAATCATTAGAGAGAGAGAATCCGGAATCAGAAAAGGAACTGTCCGAATCGAAAGAATCGGAAGAGAAACCTCTGGTTTCTCCGAAGGAAGTCGTCGGCAGTGCTCCGGAAAAGAAAAAGAAGACTGTCAGAATGGACGACACTGTGAATGTTTCCGAAAATCCCAACGGCAAGTCCTTGGCCTCCATAAAGCCGTCGCCGAGCGTCGGCACACGTATGGAGAGCTCCGAATCGGGCTCGTCCCCTTCAATCAGTTCTGACAGTCATCAGATAAATGGAAATGGAGAGATTGCTGCGATGGTGGAGGAAGCATGGGAGGCACTGGAGAAATCTTTGGTGTATTTCCAAGGGAATCCTGTTGGAACACTGGCTGCTGTTGATCCGAGCGCAGAGGATTTGAATTATAATCAGGTACACGTGTTGATCTCTTTCTATCGTCTACAGCAATTTATCTATTGTTATTCTTTTTCTTTAATTTCTTTTTCATCCATCTTCAATTTTTTGTTGTCAATGCTGTTGGTGTTTTATTGTTTTAATTATTATTAATTTTAAATTAATGGAGGTTACATTGTTGATTGTAATAACCTGATTTGTTAAGAAATTACCGTGAAATAATATTTAAATTTGTTAAATTTTGGATGTTTTAATTTTATGATTCCTTTTAGCCTTTTAGTTGGCCTCTGTTAATTTCAACTCGAGTGCATTCCTTTGAAATGTAATTTCAATATGAGACATGCTGCGTACATATATGAATATTTCGAATTGGATTGTTCACAGTAATTTATCTGTTTTTTTTTTTTTTTTTATTATAAATTTCTTTTTCTTTCATCGCTTGCTAGGTGTCCATTTGCGGTTTTTGGTTGTTGTTGTTGTTTTATTTTTATTTTTATTTTTTGAGGAAAAAAAATAAATAAATGGCGGTTTCATTGTTATAACCTGATTTGGTAAGAAATACCGAGAAATAATTTTTAATTTTTTTGTTAATATTCTGATTTTCCGAGTCCTTTTTAGCCTTTTAGTTGGCCTCTGTCTTTTTGTTTCAACTCGAGTGCTATCCTCTAAAATGTAATTTCAGCTGCAATTTTAGAGTGTGTTATCCTTGTACGTTTGGAATGTGAAGAACAATTGTGAAAGCAACATTTTTGGAATGCCAAACATCACATTGCATATGAGATTGGATCAGAGTTTCATTCAAGTACTTGTGTTAGATGCTGGTGCTATCATAGCATGCTGTTTTAAGCATCTATGGCGTTGGGGTGAAGTTTGGGGGTTAGATTATTATGGTGGACATAAAATGAGAAACGAAAATAGAGTTACTTATACTTGAAGATTTGACTTAGGTTATTGATATGTAATCAGTTAGACTAACAGTAAGATCTTATCATGTATGCGTCGCAGAAGACTGAAGGCTTTACCATCTTACTGGTCTCATTTACTACACAATTGTAACTTGATTTAATGAGTAAAAATTTTGGATTGAAACATTCTTTTTAAAAAACATTCTACCTATTATATTATTTGAAGAAATAATTTACAAATGGGACTAATCATATGGTGGATTTCTTACTTTCTAAGTCTTAGGAGGCAATATTTTACTGGGAGCTAATTACAAACTTGCATGTAGAAGTAGAGCATAACTTAAATGTACCAAAAAAGAAAAAGAAAAAGAAAAAAAAGAAAGTATAACATAAGCTGATCCCCATGCTATAATGTATGGGAATTCTGTTTATTCAAGGAGAAACAAATTTCTGTTTAAATTGGGGTTTGTTATAGGTTTAGTCCAAGTTAACTGAGTTTCTTACAAATGAATCATGAAAAAAGAGAAAACGTACAATATATTTCCAAGGATTCCTCTCTACTGTGGTCAAGTGACCAATAACACCATGTCAGCATAAAAGGGATCAGGACTTTCCATCGATGAGTCCTGCTTAAGGAGAACAACCACTGACCAAAAATGGGGATTGATTATTTATTGATTCGATTTAATTAAGCAATTTAAAACACTTGTTTCTTATATATGGAGGGCTGCTGCAATTGCAAATGCTCAATTTAAATAATTTAAAGAGTGATGCCACAATCACCCGATTAATCGACCAGCGGCTGATGTGGGATCTGCATTTTCACAGCCACAGGGACTCACATAGTTTTTAAATTTACAATATTGTCATTGACATGTTATCAAGTAAACAAAATGGGTAGATGAAAGCATTTTCCTTTTAAATATTGTTGTCCCTTTTCATTGGGCACTATGCAGTTTCCACTCTGCTTGCCTATTGCTGTTCTTTTAATATAGTCCAATCAGATAATTGTTCTGATTACAGTTGTTGGATGTACAACTTTAGGTGGGTGTGAATGATCCGAGACATGTATGGTGCTTTTTTAATTGTTCACAAATTTTCGTCATTCATGGGCAGGTTTTCGTGAGGGACTTTTTTCCTAGTGGCTTGGCTTGTCTAATGAAATACTCGAAGGAGCCAGATATGAAGAACTCAAAGGGGGCAGAAATTGTAAAAAACTTCCTATTAAAGACCCTCCATCTGCAAGGTTCAGAGAAAAGAATCGATAACTTCATGCTTGGAGAAGGTGTGATGCCCGCTAGTTTCAAGGTCACCTTTGATCAGCGTCGTGAGAAGGAATCATTGGTTGCAGATTTTGGTGGGAGTGCAATTGGAAGAGTCGCACCAGTTGATTCAGGGTTCTGGTGGATTATACTGTTCTGGTCGTATACCAAATGCACAGGTGATCATGCACTGGTGGAAACGCCCGAGGTGCAGAAAGGAATTAAATTGATACTCAACCTTTGCCTGTCAGATGCCTTCAACACTTTTCCAACACTTCTATGTGCAGATGGCTGTAGCATGATCGACAGGAGGATGGTGAGTCTTCCTGTTATGGTTTTCTAGACTTTGACGGGTTTGGGTGCTATGTACATCAGTGCATGTATGGGATATGAGTTTGTTGTTAAAACTACTAGCACTGGTGATATAGTACAGATCCAGGCACTGAGCATGTTTTCTAGAACAAATGCCAGTTTGGACTGGCTTGCTTCCTTTCGAGTCCTATGATCTTAACTGGGCTTAATTGTTTTTTCTCTTTGGTGCCTGGATGAGGACACTAAGAGCTCAATTTCTGTCTTTTTATAGCCACTTTGGTTTGTCAATTGTCAGCATCACGGTACAGAGAGATGTGCTTACTTGGTTTTACTGAAAAGCAATGGTATAGATCATATGCTTTGCTTTTTGGCTGGATGATTGCAGCACCTCTCTATACTCAATTAGTTTGGGCGATTTGATCAATTAGTTTGGTGGATTTGAGCAATTGTTTGTGCTGGATTATAGAATTAATTTTGGCTTGTTTTTTCTTTTTTGGAACAGGGAATATATGGGTACCCACTTGAGATCCAAGCCCTGTTTTTCTTCGCTCTGAGGTGTGCCCAGTTTTTGCTGAATCCAGACGTTACTGGTGGTAAGGAATTGATCGAGCGTATTGATAAACGGATCACGGCTCTCAGCTTTCACATCCAAACCTACTACTGGCTTGACTTCACACAACTAAATAACATTTACCGTTATCGAACTGAGGAGTACTCCCACACTGCTGTCAATAAATTCAATGTCATCCCTGATTCTATCCCAGAATGGGTGTTTGATTTCATGCCCTTGCGCTGGTGGATATTTAATTGGCAACGTTAGCCCATCTCGCATGGACTTCAGGTGGTTCTTAGTCGGGAATTGCCTTGCAATCTTGAGCTCTCTAGCCACACCAGAGCAAGCTAAAGCCATTATGGATCTGATTGAGGAGCGCTGGGATGACTTGATAGGGGAGATGCCTTTGAAGATTGTCTTCCCAGCGTTGGAAGGACATGACTGGCAGATTGTAACAGGAAGTGATCCCAAGAACACCCGCTGGAGTTACCATAATGGTGGGTCTTGGCCAGGTTAGTGTCATGTTTTGTTTGTGCATGGGTTATCTTTCTGTGCTGAAGTTTACCCTGGCCTGTACTAACTCTATGAGGTGTTGTTGGTTTGTGCTGTTTTAATTGTGTAGTTCTGATATGGCTACTTACAGCAGCATCCATCAAGACTTATAGGCCTCAAATTGCCAAGCGAGCAATTGAGCTGGTGGAGCAGCGCCTGTGCAAGGATGGGTGGCCCGAGTACTACGACGGTAAGACTGGGCGTTTAATTGGCAAGCAAGCAAGGAAGCACCAGACCTGGAGCTGTGCTGGCTATCTGGTCGCAAAAATGATGATTGAGAACCCAGCCAATCTTCTCATGATTTCTCTTGACGAAGACAAGAAGACAGTCAAGCCAAGGCTCCCCCGCTGTCATTCATGGTAGATATCACCCGGATGAAACCCTGCAACGCTTCAACAAGCAAAAGCCTAAAGCTGATCGAGAATAAGGCAACATTTAACTGCATATGTGTAATATCAAGTATACAAACATATTTTAGTAGCTGGTGGCCGGTACCATTTCAGTACTGATGTTACTAGCCATGCATGATTCTTTTCAACTGGTGGCTACATAGGCCAATTATTTGCATTCATCAAATTTTGGTGATTGATTGCTATGACTCATTGAATATGATGTGAAAATCTTTGTTTTTCCTGACAATTAAGTTGTGCATGCATTTTTTTGAACTCTTTACATGGTGTTGTGCACGCTAGTTATTGCACTACTTGAATAGCAGTGGAAACTAATTAACCCACCCAATTGTATCATATCATGTAGATAAATAAATATTATATATATATATATATATATATATATATATATATGTACGAAAATATACACTCATATATTCATATAGATAATGAATGATGGGGAATTGCCTAACTACAATATTTCTCCTTTTTATTTTTATACACAAATGTATGATTAGATCATTGAAATGGATCTAATCGGATAAGAATAGATATATCTTAATTTCACTATGATCAATGATGTGAAAGTGTGAAACATTGTTTACCTGTACCTTTATTTGGATGGGGAAAAAAACAACAGAGCTTATTTGTTTAGGTGAGAGGCCTTTTATATGATATCAAGCTTATTTTTTAGGTGAGAGGTCTTTTACATGAGACGTCTTCAATATATTTAAAGCTCTTACATGAACCTATAGTTTTGTCTATAAAATGGTGTAATCCCATTACCTTTGATTGGGGGCTTATCATAGATTGTCTCTTATAGAGTTATATATATAGGAAACAAATAGGTGAGAAGAGCAGTAGTGCCCCGAGAATATATGTGGGGCGGGTGAGAGATGATAAAAAAAGAGTGCGCATCCAGGGAATCGAACCCTGGTCAGTACCGTGGGAGGGTACTATGATACCACTACACCAGATGCGCTTGGTTGGTGAGCAATTGTTTAGATATCCTTCTAAGCAGTGCAAACGCATAGCAGCCATCATTTTTGTACCTTTTTTTATTTTTTATTTTATTTTATTTTATTTATTTATTTTAAGTGAGCTTTGGTTGGATTCTAGACAGGAATATTACATTGTTTGGATTGAGCCTAACCTACCGTTATGTATCCAATTAAAAAAAAAAAAAAAAAAAAGGTGGACCCATGTCTGTGTTCATATGAATACATATATGGAAAATGAACACAATTAATTCTCTTTTAATAAAATTGATCAACTTAAACACATGACAAAGGGTTATAAGTGAATGTAAAGAGGACTCGATTGGTCAGTAGGCACATATTGTCCACTTTCAAATGGCATTACTAACAAGTTGTCTTCTTCAATTACAGTCATGTAAAAGCCTAGGAGAGGGAGAGAGATGAGACTTGAAACACCAACTAAACCCTAGGGTTTCAAAATTTACTTTAATTTATTACCCAATAAAACCCAAAGGATGCGATGGTGTAACCCATAACCAAGCAATATATAATTGGATCCATTTAGGGTAACCCATAGTCAACCTACATAGAATTAATTACCAAAAACCCATTTATTATAGGTGGATATGGGTGAGTTCACGAGTTTAGGTTGAGATAGCTAGCCCTACTTTTGATACGCGTACCACAATACTATAATAACTTTGACAACTGACCAGATTAAACCAGTAAGCAAATTTCCACCTTTAGACCAAGTTCTTTTTTTATTATTATTATTTTTTTTTGGATAAGTGAGTAAATATATAAAGAAAGAAAGAAAGAATACGAGCCTAAAGGCCCAAGGAAACACATCAAACACACCCTATTAAGCTAACCCGAACAAGTAAGCTGAATAGGATGTGTAAGATAAAACCCCTCACAGCCTGAGGGAAGCAAAAGAACTAAGACTAATAAAAGATGTCACAAGAAATTCCTCAGTTCAGACAAAAAATTCTATTCCTAAGATTGTCATTGACCAAAGTAAACCCGATGGCTCTATATCTTATGTCATGCTCAATAGTGGCAATAATACCTTGAAAGGGCCGAAAAACATTATCATGGAGCTTCCTGTTTCTTTCACATCCAAACATGGTAAATGGTAGCAACCTAAGCCATTTTCTTGATAGTAGTAGCAAAAGAGTTCCCTCGCAAATTGTGAATGGACCCATAAGAGTTCATTAGCCCAAACCCGTGGGTGTCTATATACACAACATTTCCGCAGTACCTCCTTCCAAACATCAGCAAGTAAATTTACACCCATAAAAAATGTGATCTCTATCTTCATCATGGGTTTGGCAGAGAACAAATATAGCAGAAGGTATTAATACCCCAAGCAATTAATTTATTTTTTGTAGGCAAACGATTTTGAAGCCAAGCTATATAAGGCATGCTTGGGAATGAATTTCGAAAACCATAAAACCTTGTGCCACTCAACCTCACTCCCATGAACCCGAATAGCATCCCAGGCTGATTTAGAAGAGAAAGTGCCATCGTGAGCAGGAAGCCAAGATATGGTATCAGGTCTGGCAGAATTTAGGTCTAAGGGAAGGAGGTATAGCATTTTGAATTTCCATCAAATCATCCGTGACATTCATTGGCCTACACCCAATCATTATGCAAAACAATGTCACTAACACAAGTTTGAGAAGATGACTCAGCATCATGCATAACTCTATCACCCAATCTTTGGACAAGAGGCCCAAGAGGATGCCAATTGTCAAACCATAGAAAGGTAGAATAGCCATCACCAATATTATGTCTAAGAAAAGGTCTCACAGTAGTTCTCGATCAGCTTTAATATCTTCCTCCAAGCCCACGAACACTTAGATGGGATCCTAGCATTCCATAAACTATTGTTGCGCAACAAATAAACCTTCACCCAAGCAACTCACAACAAATCTGAAGTGCTAAACAGATCCCAAATATGCTTAGAAATAGAAGCAATATTCGCATCCTTAAGCTTGCAGCAAACCCAACCCTCCTTCTACTTTTGGACTACATAATTAGCCCAACTCACTTTAGCAATAGCGACTTTGAACTCTTTACCAGACCAAAGGAAATTACGAAAGAGCTACTCAAGAGAAATGTAGATCTAACTGGGTAAAATGGAAACTCTACTCTAGAAAGCTTGAATGTTAAAATGGACTGAGTTAAGTAACTGAAGTCTACCTGCATAAGAGAGATTCCTATTAGTCCAAGACTGAATCCTTTTGATGACACGATCAATTAAAGGCTGACAATCCTTGTGAGATAATTTCTTAGTGAGAAGAGGAACTCTAAGATATCGAACTAGGAAGATAGCCTTCAGAAAACCCAATAACTTGAAGCATTCTATCTTTAATATCAGATTGGACTCCAGAGAAGAAAATGACACTCTTATTGATATTAGCTTTCAGGCCAGAGATCTCTTCACATTCCAAAAGAACTTGCTTGATGACTGAGATGGACTCCACATTATCGTAGCAAAAAAACATCAGATCATCCGCAAAACATAAGTGGGTAAGATTAAGTTTCCCACATCTGCTATGAAACTTAAAAGAAGGCAAATTGGAAGCCTCATCAATTAACCGAGATAAAACCTAGCCTCATGACAATGACAAATAGATAGGGGGAAAGTGGATCGCCTTGACGAAGACCTCGTCTACAATGCTGAAAAGTACTACCCAAATTAAACTGTTGACACAAATTGTGTCATTAATTTCAATCCAATCTTAATTAATAAAGCTATAAAAATTTTATTAATGCCTCAACAAGTATAGGTCTTATGTTCGAAATCATGCTTGTGCAATGATGTCATTGGATTTACTCTCAGGATATGAGGTGGTATATATATGAATAGAATAGACTGATAGAGATTACACGAGTGCATGGGATTACTCATCAAGGGACGGGCCAAAAGCAAAAGATAATTCCGATGGATTGACGGGGAGAAGCCAAGGAAAGATGGAAAAACTCATGAGAGTGGTCCAACCAACCAAGCCCAACCACCAATACTACTAGTGATCTTTTGTGCCAAAATAATTCGAAAGCGTGGTTAAATAACACGCTTCCAATCCAAAACCACTTATTAAGCCTGCAAAGAAGATAATTCCGTCGTACTGTCCGTTTGATTCTTTCCCCAACCAACCATTCTCTGTTTTAAGGGTTTTCCTAAAGTCGTCTGCCCGTCCTCTCTCTCTCTCTCTCTCCTCTCTTTCTCTCTCCTCAATTTCAAAAAAGGGAAATCAAATTCGACGATGCTTTGAAAAATCCTCACCAGAATCCCAAATTCCACCGACTCATCAAAATCGAACGATGGAGAACAGTTACTGCGGCTTCATGTCGTGCGATAAGCTGGACCGCGTGGCGAACTGGGTGGGCACGAGCGTCGCATCAGCCTTCTTCGCCTCGCTGGAGCGGTGCTCTTGCATCAACCTCAGCACCACCGACGCTGAGGACGAGGAAGAGGCCAAGGACCGCCCTCTCATGCTCACCAAACCCGCTGTTGTACCTGACGCCCGTGACTCCACCTCCGACGACCCCCATAACCTCCCTGTCTGAATGAATGAATGAACGAATACCCATCTGGGGTTTGTTATATATAAACATTTCCACCCTTCTGTGTTTTAGATATCTAAAAAAATATGTCTTTGGGTTATATATGTGAACAAAAACGATGAGATGTGTTTTTTTAAGGGTATATATATGTGGGTGTATGGGGGTTGTTTGGATTAATGTCCGAACGTTTTTGTAAAATCTTGGGAATGACTAATACTCGTTGTTGCGAGGTTTGTATGTTAATTAACTGTTTTTTATTTATTTTATTATTATTTTTTTCCCCATGATATATGTGTCTGATCATATATTTAGCTCTGATGAGGTGATGCCGTGGAGCCGTTTATTGAATTGTGGGTTTTCTTTGACTTGAAAAAGGTAAGTTGAGTTTTTTGGTAATAAATTTTTGTAGACTTGCGAGATAAATGTTGTTTTTGAGGTTTGTGGACTGGGAATGTGTTGCAGTAGCTAGATTCAAATTATTATCTTGGGTTTTTTTTTTTGGATGTTTATAAATTTATGGTTTAATTTGGTGATTGGGGTTTTGATTTTTCCATGGAAAAGGGTACTTTCGAGTACTATTCTAATCGATTGGGTCTTCCTCGTCAGCGTCTTATTTGTCATGTATTCTCTGTGAGGGGATTGGGAATTAGTTTCCTTTTTTGAGGTTCATTCGGTTGATTGGTATTTCATCTGTTCCTCAGAGGCTGCAATGTGATTGAGAGGGTGCAATGGAATTTCACTTGTGACAGTGGTTTCTAAACTGTTCCTTCCCCCCTCCCCTTCCCCCTTATGGGAACTTTTGCAATTCCTCACAAATTGGGTTAGTTTATGCATTATTGAAGAATGCAGCTTCTTGAGTTGTTAGTTGAAGAATTGTTTTCCCTTTCGTTTTTGGTTACTCTATAACAGTTAGTAAACCTAATCACATTCAAATTGGATAAATGAGAGCACTTTTGAAATTATTGGATCCCTTTTTTCGACCAATAATAGTCTCAAATAGCTGTTTCTATCAAGATTTGCCAGATTGGAGGTGCCTTGTATCCTTAGTTGCTCATTTAGTTTTGTGATCCTTTCTGCTTTTGCCTTTCCCAGCTACTTCGTAATATGGTTTATATAATGAAATTACAAGTTTGATTCTTAACTCTCAATTGATGGAAGCCCCCACGTCTTTTGTTTTAAGTGTTTTTAGTTGAAACAATTTGCCTCGTCCTTTTGTCATGACATTTGAGATGGCTCGTTGTCAAGTGTTGAATGTTATGAGTGAGTACTTTTTGACATAGGTTTGTAGTATTGAATGTGTTTTCAGTTTTTCATTACATGAAAGCCTCATACCCACTATTCAGTTGGAAATCTTATTGCAAATCCTGTTTTGCGTTTTGAACTTTTGATTATCTCCAGGATATATCTCTTATCCGAAGCATATGCCATCACCTCATCCATGTCTTTTTCCAGCCTTCCCCTCTACCTGGGATGGTGTTTCAAAGCATTTGATATGTTTGAATATCTTTTTGTTAATTTGCCTCGGATCAAATCACAAAATAGTTCAGAGTTTTTGTATTACTTGAAATTTATGCTATGGCAATTGGTGAACTTGTGTAGAATGTAATTTATTTACTTATTTAGGCTGGCTAGTGCTCTTAAGAGGTCTTCAAAACCCCCACCCCCACCCCCCCCCCAAGGCGTGCGTGGGATGGCATGTAATATTAGATGCTTTATTGACATTCAGTTCATCAATTTGTACATGCTTAGATTATGTTCTATTCTCAGGTTCGAATTTTCATCTAGACAGATTCAGTATAGGTTGAACTGTATCTTAGTTTTGCACCCATTTTTCTTACTGTGCATGACTCATTTAATTTTTGTTTGTTAAGGATTAATTGTTAAACATCCGTCATTCCTATGTGCTGGTAGCAGATTGGCTTTTTCAAGACATAGTGAGATAGATTAACCAAACTCGTAAGTTTGAATGCTCATACACTAAAGAAACTCTGCAACCAAAATGTACTTGAATAAGTGAATAAATGGACTCCTGTAACTAGTCTCCAGCCACCTGTGAAATTTACCACCATTGCATAAATGACTTTTTCAATTTAATGGATGTTAGTGAACTGTCTATAGCTGTCTATGTTGAATGATTAGGCCACTTATGAAGGTTTTCTACCCCTGTTCATCTTTTTCAAACTGACCAGCAGAGTCAATGAGATCTCGACAGGATCTTGGATTTCAGCCAAGATCCACCAAATGCAAGTAGGTTAGTAATTTGTATAGATTGAACTCTCGAAGATGATAACCAGTTGTCTCGGAGAGGTACAAAACTTGATTTGATAAACCCAAAAAAAAAAAAAAAAAATAAAAATAAAAACAGTAGACCATGCTAAATGGGGTTCGACTTCTGTCCCTTACACCTTATCACCTGGTTCCTTGTTAGGGGCCTTTGACGTGAGTCGAGTTGGGCCATTTTTTTGGTTGATGGATGGAAATAGGTGGCATGAAATTCAACCTTGTTGACTTGAAATTGTCACACATTTTTGGCCCCATCGAGGGAAACATATGGTGGAAGGGAACGGTTATTGCAACCCCACATTCTTATAACCCCACCCCCCATCTTTTAGGTTTTTAAGGTTTTATGCAAAATATAGAAGGTTTTTATGAAAATCGGCCGTGTTGTCCACTAGAAAATATCATTTTAAACAATTTTATAGAAAAAAGTTTTTTTTAAATCTATTGTTTAAATATACTTTTTAGCCATTTATAGTCTTTATTTAATTTTTTGCCAAAAAGTCTACCCTAACGATAGATTTTGAGAAAACTTTCTTCTGCAAAGTTGTTCAAAATGATGTTTTCTAGTGGACCAAATGAACGGTTTTTGTAAAAACCTTTTATATTTTTCATGAAATCTTAAAAATCAAAAGAAAAGGGATGGGGGTGATAAGAATGGGGGGTTGCAATAGCCACTCCTATGGTGGAATCCTGAAAAGTATCATAAACCAGCTTAATGAGGTGTGATATGGTGTCAAAGTGCTACCAAAAGAGAGATTTTCGCGGCGACATATGACAAAAGTCATTAATGCTTCTCAAATTATCAGTCTCTGTTTTCTTAAAAAGGCATATTGAAATCTCTGAGCTACACCGGAATATTAGAGTCTTGACATATTGATCAAATTTTCCACATTAGTTACTACCCTTTGTGCTGTGCAACAGTAATCTTTTTCCTCGGTCATTTTATTAAAATTTCTATCAAATTGATGGGTTGTTTTGTTTTGTTTTGTTTTATTTTCAGGTTTAGCATGAAGATCCTAGTGCCAAATCCCTCCTATTCACCTAGCTGAGAAGTTAAAAAATGAAATGGCTCCTATTCTGGATAATTGTTATGCCAGTAAAACAGTAAGAAGGAAAAGTAGCATCCACAAAGAAGAAAAAAAGGTATGCAGGGTAGATACACACAGACAATATTGATAAAACACTGTTGGACAAGTTTGAATTGCTATGTAAATTTTCTCTCGCTAATCTCATTACATTGCTCTTAATTTTTCATTTCTATGCATGATGTATCCTACATACTACATGGTAAAGACCCAAATTCCTTTGTATGGCTTGCTTCCAAGTTCCAAATTCTGTTCTACCAGGGTCACTGATCTCCATGCTCTTTCCAGCAAACAAGCATGTACACGCAACGCCGGATTATGTACAGCTTCGCTCGCTTCTCCTTCAAAACCGTACTTTTTGGAGCTCCATCTCGCCTCTGCCTCCACAGCGACAAAAGTTTCATGGCCATGACTCTCTCTCTCTCTCTCTCTATTTCAAAATGAAAAGAACCCTTGATCTCTTCTTATCTTATCCCTTTGGTACCAACTTGGTCTTTGTTGATAGATAAAGGATAGTTCTTTTCTTATAGTGGGAATCTTGGAAGGGAAGAGTTTTGAGGGGGTTACAAAAGTTTGTTACAATTTTGTCTTAGAGTGCAGTGGAGTTACTGCTATAATGCAGGTATGATCAAGTTGAGAAGTGGAGTCTAGGGCAACCTTGGAAGCTCCGCAGAGGACCTGGAAGCCAGTTTTCTGCATTCAAATGCTTGCCTTATTGTGATAAAAGAGTACTGCCAATTTAAGGAGGAGGTTATGCTTATCTGTCTCCTCTTCAACTGACCAAGACATGTGTTTAGTGGAGTTGGGGTGGACATAATGCCACCTTGCTTTTTTACTAAAGGCAAGAAAAACCCTTCTATCCCGGACAGATTGGCGTTGCCGCCATGACAGTTATACGTTTTTACTTTGTGAAAATCTGGTGAAGCCATGATATCATTTGTGGTTTATCTTCATATCACATCTATCAATTCAAGTTATAGGGAAATAGGCTTTGATAACACAATGCCGCTATAAATTGGTACTAAACTAACTAGTGGGTCTTGTAGTCCTTTTTTTTTTTTTTTTTCAATTAAAAAAAAAAAAAAGAAAGAAAGAAAAGACTAGTGGGTCTCATGGAATTTCTTTGGGATGGGAATAGCAACACTGCGACCAAATTTGGAAACATATTGAAATCGCATTGTAATCAGGGCAGAATCAGAAATTTCTTCTTAGAGGGGTCAAAGTAAATTTTTTATACATATTTTTTTAATTTGCATGTCCTGCTAAATTTTTTTATAATATTCATATTACCTAGAATTGCTAAAGGTACAACAAATGTCACTTTTTTTTTTAGACTTTACCAACTTTTGCATCCAAAATTTTGAAATAAAATACGAAAATATAGGCATGAGAATGAAAATATTGACAGATTATATTTGAAATAAACAAAAATTTGGAGGGGTCATTGATATATTTTTTTTAAAAAAAATTAACTTACATTCAAATAAATATATAAGGTATTTATGATCTTTGAGGGTGCCATGACCCCCCCTAAAGCCATGTGTAGTTCCGCCTCTGATTGTAATGGCCAGAAAATAATGATAGAATAAAGTAATTTTTTAGGTTTTCTTAATGTGTCTTAGAGGCATATGTTAAAATGTATTTAATGAAACATTAATTGTATAGGAAACATAAAAATCTATAGAAATAGTGTAATTTGTATAGGAAAAAAAGTTAAAACACATTTTCTTACACAATGATTGTTTCATTAAATGCATTTAAACGTGTCTTAAAACCCTTCTTCATTTTTTTTTTTTTTTTTCTTTTGAGAGCACATGCAATAAAAAGCAAAGAGAAACAGTGTCAATTTGGATTGATCGCTTCCAAAATCAGGGCCTAGGACATCGAGATGGGCCTCCTACACTGAGAAAGACCTACCATTTACGAGCAAATTTTGCAAGGCCATGTGCAACTTCCCTTGTCAACAAACATGGTTGAAGGAAATAGAATTAAACCAATTGCAAAAGAACTTGATATCTTTCAAAATCAGCCCCAAAACAGAGTGCAAAGAACTTGATATCTTTTAAAATCAGCCCCGAAACAGAGTATTACTCATCTCCAAGGTTGATACCATTGATAACATCCAAGTTAATTACGGAATTACCCCCCTCCAGAGTGATATAGTTTATTAGTTTAGCCTCATATCTTTAATAAAATCCAACGCACATCTAATGTTCAAAGCTTCAATGTGGTTGCTGCAAAAGTTCCTTGCAATTTTTCCTATATCTCTGAAGTCTTCTAGTGTTTGAAAATGGCACCATCCATGTTATTTTAATTTTATAAACTTCTCCTATATGGCAACAAGCTATTTATACAACATCAGCTGGACATTTTTTGTGTTCCCGAAAGTTCAGTTCATTTTCTATCTGGAAAGAGATGACACCAATTTCAGGGGTGGAGCCAGGATTTTGTAGTTGAGGGGGCCACTGGCAAGATTACAAAAGAACGCTTAGAGAGTCTTATGGCAACAAGTTAGCGAGGGTTTCTTATTTCTTCAACGAGACTTTGGTGGAGAAGGTATGGGGACAAAGAGGATGCCTTTGGGAGTAGGAAGGAAACAAAAGTAAAGAAAATAATGCCACCCAAGGTGTTATAGATGATTCAACGAAGGGGGAGGCTATTGTCACCACAAAAATTTCTTTGCACCCCACTTAATTTACACTTTTTAAGGTTTTATGAAAAATATAAAAGGTTTTCATAAAAACTAATCACATTGTCTACTAGAAAACATCATTTTGAACAACTTTGTAAAATAATTTTTTTTTAAAAAATGTCATTTCAATGGATTTTTTGCCATTTTTCATGAAATATTATGTAAAAATGAAACAAAGATTATAAATGGCCATAAGTCCACTTAAATGACAAATTTTGGAAAAATTTTCTTCGACAAAGTTGTTCAGAATGATGTTTTCCAATGGATATCACAGCTAATTTTCATAAAAACCTTTTATATTTTTCAAAAAATCTTGAAAAATGTAAACTAAGTAAGGGGTGCAAAAGAATTTTTGTGGTGGCAATTGCCCACCTCTTCAATGAAACTACCATAAATTAGGGTTATTATGGTAAAATGATAATATGAGTTTGGATTTGATAAGGCGCATTCCACCACTTGAGGTGGCCACATGTACAAATTTTTAAAAAATCTTGATTTTTATTAGGCAAAATGTCAAAATTTTCTATTCCCCCCCCCCCCTCCCGGCCCGCCCTTGTCTTAAGGTAGCTTCGCCCCTGACCAATTTCATCATAGAATAGTAGATCCCGAGTTCAAGTATTTACTCTTTCACTATCAAATGCATAGACTTGCAGGTGATTTGTATATTACGGGAAAATTAGTCTACACCTGATAGCTTGGGATACCCCTTGTTTGCTAACAAATAATAATAATAATAAAGACATCATGAAATATTTTGCTTGAAGAGTATGAGAAAAAGAGGACAGGGGTTAAATAATAATTAGAAAAAAAACAGTTTGGATATGTGAAATTCATGTTGCAATAAAAGTATGGTGTTTTCAAGTAAAAACATCATGAATTCTAAAGGGTGGACTGACTGGTTCGTTAGGTTTAACTCTCATCATTCCCTCTCCTAATATCAAATAATAAAAAGTGAAAACAATACGGCAGGGGAATCATGGCAAATATGCTCCAAAGAAGTACTAGAAAGGAGGAAAACTTAAGAGAATGAAAAAAAAAAATTTTAAAAATTAAAATGCCAACTTTAAAGAATTGAAATAGGGTGTTTAAAAAATCTTCCATTTTTATTTATTTATTTTTAAAGTATACAAACATACATGCATACAAAGAAATTTTTTGAAATATTAATAGACCCCAAAGGTATTTTACATAGTCAAAGCACTAACCAGTCCATATATAACCACTAGTAATTCACCACAGAATAAAAATAGTTTCTTAAAATGTTATCTATTATAAGAAACTATTTTTTATTTTATATTATAAGAATCTTCCATGCTGTTTCTTGTATTTCTTTATAGTACGTACGCAAATATACATGCATATAAAGAAATTGTTGTTTCACCTAAAAAAAAAAAAAAAAAGAAGAAGAAGGAAAATTGTTGAAATATTAATAGCACCCAAAGGTATTTTACAAAAAGTCAAAGTACTAACCACAGAATAAAATAGTTTCTTAAAATTTTATCTATTATAAGAAACTATTTTATATATTTAATAAGAAATTATTAGCTTATTAATCATTAAACTACAACAACAAATCATTGGAGCTAGGATTTGCTTAATCTCCTAAACCGGAGTTCACTAGTAAACTCAATGGCATATATGACAGTCAATAATTTTTATTTTTATTTTTTATTTACTTTTTTTATTGCCAAATGATAAAAGGACATACACACACCCACACACGCACCTATACGGAATTGAACCAAAACTTTCGCAAACCCTACACTCTTATTGGAATGAGACATGCTATTAGACTTAAGCATTGTTGACGATAGATAGCAATTCATATTTATATATATATAAGCACAAACTTTTTAATGACCATTGTCACCCCATGAGCAGACTTGGTCATATGGTCGGCCTGCTACCTCTTTTTTTGTATAAAACTGTCATATGGATCAAGCTTAGGACTGTAAAATAAGCTAAGCTATTTAACATTGGCTCTATATTTCGCTTGTAAGATAAACGAGTTGAACTCAAACATTATTTTAAAGGTTATTAAAAGTACTACGCAAGCTCAACTCAATAAAAGACTTGTTCGAACTCGTTCATAAACTAGATGAGCTAAGCTCAAGCTCTTGAGCTCGTTAATTTAACAAGCTGCACTTGAGTAGCCTACTATTCGATTCAACTCGACTTATTTGCATCCCTAATCAAGCTTCCTAATGAGTGACACTTTAGTTTGGGAAAAAGTGATATCAGACTATACAATTTTTGGCTCCCTAAAGCAGAAAGTTTTACCAATTCAGCGAATTAATTTTCGCTTTTGTCTCACTCGTGCCTTAGAACCCACAAAACTCCACAAAAAATAAAAAGAAAAAAAAAATGAAAAGAAGAAAAAGGAAAAGCGAATTCTGAAGTATACAGCAGAGCAATTGATGAGAACAGGTCACTGAATCTCATTGAACTGAGATGTGATTCTTTTTTTCTTAATTATTTAGTTTTAATTTTTATAATTGGTTTGATATGACTTTCTTTCATATTAAACTCAAATTAAACTATGAGGATTCTGCTTTGATTATTAGTTTTTTTAATTTTAATTCAAAATTTGTTTCGGAATCATCGGCGATCCCTCCCCAACTGCTACAGATGAAACCGCAGCCGTCTACTTGCTTTTGGGGAAATAATGTAATCATATGAAGAGTTTCTTCTAGCCCACTGATTAATACTCTACCATAACCATATGTTATTTAATTTTTCTTAAAAATATTTTTTTACTTATTTATTTTTGCAGTTATTGTAAATTAAGAATCAATTTTCACTTTTTAATAATCACAATTGATTGAGAAATTTTTTTTTTTTTTTTTTTTGGCTGCGACAATTGATTGAGAAATTAACTCTGAGACAGGGTACCTCAGTGTTGTCTCATCAATGGTCGAGCATCATTTTCAAATATACCTTATGCTACTCAGTTACAAATTCTACTATTAAATTAATAATACAATTTGGAATTTATTTATTCCTTTTTTTTTTCTCTAAAGATGGAGAATGAAGAGACATAAATTTTTTTTGTATGGGCTGCACCCAAACATATAGCCAAGGAATGCTAAAATCAATTCAATGCGACACCCAATTTAAATGTGATCTCAAACTCCAACTTTAGAGATCATAGGCTAAAAAATTAATCCTCTATCAATTGATGGAGCCAGTGGAGTTCAATCTAATACTATTTCATGCTTTCTACATCACCAACACTGTTTCGATCATTAATTTTTGCACGCAAATCACAAGGAAGTCAAACTCGATCCCTTAAATTATATATAGTTCATTTGTGTGAGTGAGAGCACAAAAAAATTGGACATTCTAAATCACTCACCAAAGTTGAATGTAGAACATTAGATATCAATGACCTGTTGACCTAATAGCATTTCTCCCTTACGTGTTGGGAGGTTCCAGGTTTGAATCATGGACTTTGTCTTAAGTTTGAAGGGGTGGGAGACCCTATCCTTTGAGGTAGGGTGATGAGGTCTATCGTGATGTGTTTGCATATACTGTGCTAAAAAAATAAACAAATAAATATATAAGACTATAAATTAATTAAATGTTAACACAATACCCATAAATTAATTTCCTTTCAGTATTTAGAAATACCCAAATGAGTTATGCTTTCAATCTTTTTCACCGGTATTTTTATAACTACGCTTTTATGAATTGGAGGTTATTTATTTATTTATTTAGTTTGGGGTCAATTCAAATTAATTTCCCATAGGCTGATTAATCTAAATTATTGATCAGTTTATGGGGTCAAAATTCGAACCCAAAGTACCATTTAGAGACGGGAAAATGTACCAATCAATGACTCAATCTTTTATCCCTCTTAAGTAACCACTTACATAATAACATTTTAAACGCGTAGCATGGATTGATTTCTTCTAATACGTATATATATGAATTTGAAGTTTTCAAGGTACTCAAAGGTTTTTTTTTTTCATAAAAGAAAAAATTAGTTAGGATGTAGCACTCGGCCTTAAGATTAAAGAAATACAAAAAGTCAACTCTTTGGAGCTAACCTTTTGTCTGGTTATGAATCCCAATAACATGCACTACTCCCCCTATGATATAATCCTAATCAAGAAAATTTCAAAACAAAAGCAAGATGAAAATGTTTCATCATCCATGCATATATTATAAACAAACCGACATATGTCCTTGAATCTGAGATATTGATGTTGATAGATCAATTTTAATATCAATAAAATAAATAAAAAGATAGAGCACAAAGGTCTAAGCTATGGATAGAATCTTGAGTTTTTAATATGGGTGCTTTGAAAAATTAAATAATTAAAATTAGTTAGAAGGTGAGTTGTTTGAGCTCTAGGGTGTATGTGGACTTTTGTAGCCCAACTGCTCCAATGAACTATTTATTTATTTTGGGTGACATTTTATATTTATATAAAATATATGCAGTTCTTACATATCCTTATAAGAAAACAACTTAAAGTTTGTGACTAGGGAGAAATAATGCATAATGACATGAGAAGTCATGCTTATGCCTTTGTATCAAGTTACAGTATCATGCCAATGGACATAATCACCCACTTGGGCAGATTGGGTTAAAATTTGGGGTTAATTGTCCCTAATCTTAAAATGTGTGTTAGCACAGTGAATAATATATGTACATCCCTTTCCAATTAATGCATCAAATAAAAAAGTCTTCTTCTTGGTTTAATTGATTTGGGTTTTCCCTCTATTTTTTTTTTATTTGATCAGTAAAATAAATTTTATTAAAATTAATAGAAAAACATGCACCCATAAAAGAACCCAAAACCCCACGTAGTTCCTGGCCTCCTTCATTATTTTTATTTTCATTTTAATTGAGGCAACTTTCAAACCCATAACGACGTCCATATAAGGAAGAGATATCACTTAGGCCATAAGACCTGGTAATAATCTACTGAAATTATTATTTTCCTTTATTAAAGTAAAGTTCGTTTAATTAAGAGAAGGTGAGACTAAAATGATTTCAAATCCTATGAAAATGGAATGGTCTCATTTCAAATGTTGTAAGGTAAACATTGGGAAGATTTCGTTCCTCTGGAAGGTCTAATCTCAATTAAGAACAAAAAATTTTGGTTCAAATTAACATATTACTCTTGACCTAGCTTTATGGATTTCAAAATTTGTAATACCATTTCACAAGTGTAAGGGATCCAAATTGCTTTTATACAATTTGAAGTATATTAATTTTCATTAAGCCCAATTATTAAGCCGAGGGATTCTAACCAAAGTGAGCACCGACCTAAACTCATTATTTCAACATTATTTCTCAATGGTGAATTACAAAACAACTGTGTCGAACTCTGATGATCGTTTTGATTCTTGCAACGAAACATTGGATATGCGTTCCACCAAAACAATCAATGGCGCGCGGTAGGGTCCCCTAATGAGTATAATGAGCAAACCGAAATGGCTAGTTTCATTAATTAGCCTTCTAATTGTTCTAATTAAGATAATTAGAAAGTTATAATCAAAGAAACAGAAAAGGGTTATCAGGAAGCTTTAGAAGTCTCCTTTTTCTTGCAAGGGTCCCCTCAAAGGTGGGGTTGGGAAGGCATGCACCAACTTTGCTTATGAGTGAGTTAAAAGAGAGTGTCGGATAAAAGCAGAGCCAATCCATCCATCGACAGTCAACTTTTGCTCTCTGTGTACTACAAAGTAAAACGTTTGGGGTGTCTAAATATTGTCCTCTCTCTCTCTCTCTCTCTCTCTCTCTCTCTATATATATATATATATATAGCCCGACCTATATGTAATTCTCCCTATATATAACAACCCTAGCTCAATGCGGGTGTTTATGTAGGGTCGTCAGTGAATAATTTAAAAAGATACATAAGCTAAACATTGTCACGCTTTTATCCAAAAATTAAAATTAAATGAGTTTAAGCATCAGTTTGGGCGTATATATGGAAATTAAATAATTATAGTAAATCTTACTCATAGTATTAGAAGCATGAATCAATCACCTTGAATGAAATTCATTTAAAAATGTTTTAAAAATGTTGAAGTAATTACTATAATTAATATTATAGGATCAATATTTATGAAATGTGAGACCAGAGGCCGATTATATGGTACTGTTATATATATAGAGAGAGAGAGAGATAGAGAGAGAGAGAGAGAGAGTATGGCAGGTAATTGTTGCGGTGGGGTTGAGCATGGTGTTTAGAGCAGGTGTGTGTGTACTGTCAGTCAATGAGACATGATTTTGTAGGGAAGATGTTGACGGATTTTATTATGAAACAAAAAGAAAAGTAATTTAACTCTCTTTTATGGCGAGAGAGAGAGAGAGAGAGAGAGAGAGAGAGAGGTGGCTAAAACCCTCCCCACATTGGTCACATTGAATAATCACACACCCAACAACCTATTATCACGTATCCATGTTAGAGGAATCATGAAAGCTGACAAACATAATACAACTTGGGCAAACCCTTTCTTCTTCTCAAAATAAATAATAAAAATGGGTTCATCCACTCTATTAAAGACCCTCCACTCTAGGCCTCCAATCTCCCACCACCGTACCCTTTCTCTCTCTCTCTCTCTCTCTCTCTCTTTCTCTCTCTCCAAAATGGCCAATTTAGCCACTCCATTTATCCTTTTGTTAAGCTTCTTGGCCTATTCTAACACTGTGCAAGCTATAACCAAATGGCCCGGAGGAAGCACCACCTGGTTCTATGATTTCAAGGTCTCTCTCACTCTCTCTCTCCAAATATGAATGATATTATGATATTTCTATCTGTTAATGTTGCAAACTTACCTCTATATTTATGTTCAAGTCATTGTTAATGAAATTTTTTTTGAAATTTTGATGATATATGCTAATTAATTATTAGGTACAAACCACAAGCATCACTAAACTCTGTACCACCAAGGACATTGTGACGATCAATGGTATGTTTCCGGGACCAGTCGTTTATGCCCAAGAAGACGATAGAGTGATCATCAAAGTCACCAACGAGACACCATACAATGCCACCATCCACTGGTAAACCCCTAATATTTTCTACCACCACTCTTTTTGTGGAGCACAATTTTTTTAATTGAACTGATATAGCAAAGTTGAACATACCATACCATCTGACACGTGAGTTATTGCAGATCGAAAATTGGAGTAACATTTTTTTTTTAAGTGTCTAAACCTTTTATTATTGGCTATTTTTACATTTTAGGCATGGAGTGAGGCAGAGGCTAACGTGCTGGTCGGATGGACCTTCATACATTACCCAATGTCCGATTCAATCTGGCCAGACTTTCACTTATGAGTTCACATTGGTTCAACAAAAGGGCACCCTCCTTTGGCATGCTCACTTTTCTTGGCTTCGAGGCACTGTTTATGGTGCCATTGTTGTATATCCAAAAACTGGTGTCCCATACCCTTTTCAGTTCCCTTATGAAGAGCATACCATAATCCTAGGTAAGTTCCATACTAGCTTACTCATCAAATTTCTACTGTTTCTTAGTCTTGGTTTCATTTTTGTGTATATGAAATAAAAATTAACTATGCAAATATCATCAAATTTGAGTGTTTGGTTTTGTACTCCTGAAACCGTGTGTTCTTAGAAATGCGTTTTCAGAAAACAGTAAGAAACTGTTCCTGAAACACTTTTTTTTTCTTTTCTTTTTTTTTCCCCAAAAAATGAGCTGTTATTAAGGAAATTTTTTTTAAGAAAAAAAAAGGTTTTGTAGAAAAATTTTTGCCTTGTTTTTGTTTTTTGTGACACTGAGATTCACAGAAAACTGCTTTCAGAGTACACAACTAAAGTTAATAATTTTCTTTCCACTTTTACTTTACTAATTACTTGCATGAATATTTTTTGAAAATATGTCAGGGGAGTATTTTCTGCAGGATCTCGTACAACTCGAGCGGCAAGTTCTAGCAAGCGGCGGAGCTCCTCCAGTGGCGAATGCCTACACTATTAACGGCCATCCAGGACCCAACTACAATTGCTCCGCCAATGGTAATTAAAAAGAAATTTAGACAACGCAATCCTATAATTATTAGCTTCAATTTGCCCTAATCGTCACTGGCCCTTGTGGCCTAGTGATACCTCAGTGGGGTGGGATTTGGGGTAAGATAGGTTCGAGCTAGTTACTTAACTAGCTAGTCAACTTTTTATAGATATTCATTGGACGCATGTGTAAAATTAATTTTAAAAAAATTGGTCAAACAACAAAATTTTTAATCAGATGGTTGGGATGGTCCACTTTCTGATTTTAATTGCGATGATGACAAATTTTATGGATTAGATTAATTTACATTACATTAGAATTATATTAAAAAGCAACCACTACCAAATTATGAAGCACTTTTATTTTCAGTTGACTTGAATGATGATGTTTAAAGTGAGAACACATGCATTGGCACTGGTGCATATCCTGTACCCCTCCCTCAGTAAAAAAACAAAGGAAAAAAATGATGCATCTGTCACAATAATTTGTTCCTAACTAGTTTATGCGGATGGTCGGATCGTACGAGATGTTTGTGATATCCCGTACGTGATCAAAACTATATATCCCTAAATAATTAATGGTTTATTGTGATTATTTTCAGATGTATATCAGATTAACGTGGTCCCGGGGAAGACCTATTTGTTGAGGATAATAAACGCAGCCTTAAACATGGAGAACTTCTTTGGCATTGCTAATCACAAATTAACTATCGTGGAAGCTGATGCTGAGTACACAAAGCCCTACACCGTGGACCGTGTGATGCTTGGGCCAGGTCAGACCATGAACGTCCTCGTCACAGCCAATCAGCCAATAGGAAAATACTCCATGGCCATGGGAGCCTACATGTCAGCCAGGAATGTCCAATTTCAAAACATATCAGCAGTAGCTTATTTCCAGTACTTAGGTGCGGTGCCTAATAGCGTTGCTTTTCCACCTCAATTACCAAGCTTTAACGATAATCTCGCCGTTAAGACAGTCATGGACGGCCTTCGGAGCCTAAATCCGGCCAACGTTCCGAAAGAGATCGACACCAACCTTTTTTTCACCATTGGATTAAACGTCGATAAGTGCAATTCCAAGACGCCGCAGCAGAATTGCCAAGGAGTGAATAATGGGGTCATGGCGGCGTCGATGAACAATATTAGTTTTATTAAACCTAATATTTCACTCTTGGAAGCTTATTACAAGAAGATTAATGGTCTTTACACTGAGGATTTCCCAGATGTGCCCCTTAAATTCTACGACTTTGTTAATGGAGCACCTAATACTATACCTAATGATACATCATCCATGAATGGGACTAGGACCCATGTCCTTGATTATGGAACTAGGGTTCAGCTCATCTTGCAGGATACTGGGACGGTCAGCACTGAAAACCACCCAATTCATCTGCATGGCTATAGCTTCTACGTCGTCGGATATGGTTCCGGCAACTACAATCCTCAAACGGCACAATTAAACTTGGTGGACCCACCTTACATGAACACAATCGGAGTTCCCGTCGGGGGCTGGGCCGCAATCCGATTCGTCGCCGACAATCCAGGTTTTTTTTTTTTTTTTGGTGAAAATAATTAAATTTCAATTCTTTTGGTTAATATAAATGGGTGTTTTTTTATATATATATTTTTTTTTTTTGGGCTATTATTGATGAGTATAATTTAATTGTGATGTGTAGGGGTTTGGTTTATGCACTGTCACTTGGAAGTGCATCTGTCGTGGGGATTATCCATGGTGTTTATAGTGAAGAATGGAAACGGGGTGCTGGAGACTCTTCCTCATCCGCCTGCAGACCTGCCCAGATGCTAGCCGTTGGATGTCAATGATAACATAAATGTGTGGTTGTGATGTTTCCAATCAAGGATTCTTTAACGCAAGTGTGCGATACAGTGTGTTTCTTTCAAAACATGAGATTGGGGTGTAGAGAAGGAAAGATTTGTTTAATAAAACTGCAAATTTCATTTTTCTTTCATTTTCTTTGGATTATATATAAGGATTAAATTGAGTAGGGAACTTGTTTTTCTCTTTTCAATTGACATGACAGGCACCACATCAACCGGCCGTATGATATGGCAGTTGACATTAGGTTGTCACGTTAACAATGTATCCTCAAAGTATATGCATTTTTGGAAACGGTGTTGCAATGTGGCTTCAATTATCATCTCATTAAGGATAAAATTTTAATTTTAATTTTAATTTTAATTTTTTGTAGAACTTACATTTTTCCAACCCTAGTGATGAATTATGCATCATTTAATTTCCTTGCCTATCATACTCGCTAAATATCATATTAATTTAGGCCTAAAAGCTATCCCATTTGTAAAGCGTCCCAAATCATAGTTTTAAGTATAAAAAATATGAACTTATGGCTCATACACTAACCACACTAACTGATATATAATTAATGATAAATTTGGCATACATGCATGATACACAATAGAAATATCTGATGCTTGCAAAGGTGGATTTGATGAAATGAAAATCCTAAAAATAATAATAATAATAAATGCAAAATTTTTTTTTTTTTTTGCATGAAATATATTATTTAGAAGAAGATTTTGATTTGGTATCCAAACTAATGACTTGACAGTCAAATTGCTACAATTTGGTTTGTGACTTGCTATAAACTATACATATTGTTAGACGCACAGCCAGCTCCTCATCTCGAGGTATTATCCGCTCTGACCCAACCTACTGGCCTATCTCCGGGTTTGTCATTATGGATCCTATGTCCAAAAGGCGCCTCGCGAAAAGGGTATCCAGCGCCGTCTTATAAGCCTATAGCTATCTTAGGGGTCGTTCGCAATCGATGTGAGACACTAACATATATATATATATATATATATATAGTCCTAATCAAGTCAACACGTGTTGAAATAAGTTATATCGATCAGCACAATGCATTGGGGGTTGTACCCCATGTATTGGCTCAATGTATCTCGTAACCCACTAACGCACGAAGTACAACTCTCAATGCGGGTATTAATATAAGTTATATCAGCACGTGCTATATATATATATATATATGATCATATATGGAATATCTCATACGATATATCATAGTCATCTGTGGATGATATGTGTGCATACGTGATGTATCATTCACAAACGACCGTGATCGTGTAGAATAGTTAGAGAAATCCTGAACTTGTTGAGTTCATGTGTGCATTTGTCCACACGGCAAGAATAAAAGAAAGGAAATGCCTTAATATACAAGTAATGGATTCACCACTACTAGACTTAGGCTTTCTGTGTGGGTATGAGTTTTAGACTTGTATACAAGGCCTGTTATGTTGGAATTTGAATTCTCCTATCTACCAACAAGTGGTATACTTGGCAAGGTGGGTTATAAATCACTCAAATGCATAAAATACAATCTCTAATATATAGTACTAACCTAAATTAGGTGCTAACTTGATCGGAATTATACATATATTGTATATGCAGAGACAGTGAGAGAACCACATAGACGTGTCCTAGATGCAGATGACTGACCTAGTACAAAGTTTTCTGGGAGGACGACAATGCCCCTAACAAAGACATGCACATCATTTCATGGCAATTTTCAACCTAACTCCACCAACCGAATTAATAAATGGGTCGAACATCAGCTGATCCTAACAAAGACATGCACATCCTTTTCAGGCTTACCTGTTCTCTTCACATTTTTCTGGAGGAGACAGTACTTGGACCATCCCTGACATTGCAAATGTGATCATAAGTTGGTGGCAAATGAAAAAATATCATGCATAAGCTGGTGGTAGTAACGGTGGTGATTCTAACCTTCACGTGAAAGAGATAAAAGTAGTTTTTAAGTCATCTTATGGAGGGTAAGCATAAATAGTACGATTATAAAAAATTAAGGGTTCGAATCTTTCTTATTGTACCCAAAATAAAAAATAAAATAAAATAAAAAAGACATGTGGCAGATGAGGGTGATAGCCTGACAGTTTTGTGATGCCCTATTTGGTGACATGCCAAATTGATACCGACACCTTGTACATTTAACTGGAATGACTTGACAACTTATTGTTTTCCATTAAATAAAAAAGGTAAATTACATTAAAAACTCTTTTAGAATCTGGCTATTATAAATACATTCTTTCATGTTTTTGAAATTATACTGACATCTTTTATTTTACGAAATAAACTACAAAAAGATTTTTCTCTTTAACTTCGGTCCATTAATCCGCCAAATTATATTCAAATTTTTTCAAAATACCCTAATTACCCTTAGTGGATGATAACTTTCATGTTAAATGCATATAACTCATCAGTCCAATACATTTATCCAGTACTTTTGAATTTTTTTAATTATTATTGATAAACAACTAAAAGATAATATATATATATATATATATATAATGCTAAATCCTATTGATGTGGTAGCTGGCAGATTTGTTCCTTAAAAACAATTATTTATTTAATTAAAATTTTAATTGATTTGCAATATTTTAAAAAAAAAATTGATTTGTCAAGTTGCCACCTCGTTTAAGTAAATAGATTTGGGCAAAAAAAAAAGAGGGGGGGGGGGTGCTATGTAGCATTACTCATATATATAAATAAATTAAAAGAATTATTACAATAGAAATACACGTATAGAGGTGGCAGATGAGGTGGCAACTTGGCAAATCAATTTTTTTTTTTTTTTTTGTTACACATCAATTAAATAGATAATTGTTTCTAATGCACAAATCTTAAGCTTTTTGGCATTATATATATATATATATATATATATATATATTATCTTTTAGTTGTTTATCAATAAATTAAAAAAAACGGATGTGCTAGATGAATGTATTGGACTGATGAGTTATATGCATTTAACATGGAAATTGTCAACTAATAAGGGTAATTAGGGTATTTTGAAAAAAAAAATTAGAGTGATTTAATAGATTAATGGATGAAAGTTAGAGCGAGGGGTCTTTTTGTAATTTATTTTATATAGTAGGGGTCTTAATGTAATTTCGGAACGTGAGGGAGTGTATCTATAATGGTCAAATTTTAGAGGAGATCTTAATATAATTTACCCTAAATAAAATAATTACAAAACATTAAATGCATTATTAAATCATTAAAAAAAATAAGAATAATAATAAAGTTGCGGCTTAGGTCATGCATGCAACCTTGCTCATGGGCCAACCCCGGCGTAGGGGTCAATTTAAAATTTTTTCGACATATATAATAAGACGAGCAAAATTGTACAACATTGTCAAACAATTAACAAATTAAGTACATTAATCCTTATTTATATAAAATAATCAATAATCATGGCATTAATTGATGAGTTTGGGCTGGAAATTCTTGTAACACGGCCAACCAAAGCCTACAGTGCCATTAAAGACAATCACACTGGACAGGGGCAACCGATGGGTCACTCATATGCCAGTGCCCATGGCTGCACCATAGGTCTCTACAGGGTAAAGAATCCGACAAACATGATGATCTAGCAATCTATGACAAACACACAAACATGTGAGCCTTATGTATTCTTAGGGACGTGTTTGCTTGTCCTCCGCAAAATCCAGCTCAGGTCTTGGAGGCTAGGGCTGTGCCAACCTAAAATGGATGGGCCATGGGGGATAGTAATGGTTTTTACAATTTTAGAAGTAGGGTTTTAAAGGATTGATCATTGGTCCGGTGGGAACATACATCCAATCATTGGCTGAGCAGTAGTGAAAGTCTATCATTTGCTAATCTGCCTTAGCGTGTTGCTCCCTCTGTTTTTCTTTTTGTCAAAATTTGGGTATGCTAGGCTACTCCTCTTGAGGTTTGGACCTAGACTAATCTCACACAATGCATAATCTACCCATAACCCCAAACATTTGAGAGTGAAGGGGCGAAGATTCAAACCGGACCTTCAATTCCTAACCCATGGTCCTTTGCTATCTGCATTACCATCACGGATTTGTATTTTGCCCTTTTCGTCGTACTTACGTAATTGATCATAATATATTTTGTGTCTATTATAAAACACAAACTATAGTACTATACAATAACCAATAATCATAATATAGTACCTATGAAGTCCATCAAAATCGTACCAAAAACTTGGGTTCGAATCCCATAGGACCACCCACCAACCGTCTTCATCCGACCAACCACTAACTATAAAACGATTGTATTTTGTGTTAAAGGCTGTGTCCGGCTGTGGAATAAGTCCTAGAATTATTGACCCAAAATCATGTAATGTCAGGAATAAGCTTCCCGCAATGTTTAGGCCTTACCCAGATCAAAGCCCAAGCTCAGGCAGTATCAACTTCTCTTGTTCTGCTGTGCCTTCCCTAGTGTACTGGTCTCCTAAAAAAGCCCTTCATTTAAACAAGCGTGCGAGGAAAACAAACTTAAGCACAATGAATTCATTTTAAATCCTATGTAAAACATGACAGACTCATTCAATTTCTATGGGATATTCCAAAATTCCCATTTAAGTAATACTATTTATATCACCACATATGTGAAAAGAAAGCACAAACCTAGCAAATAACAATGATTATAATGATAATGATGATTACCATAGAAACTAAAACACCACAAGCAAATAGAACAAGGTAACCACCAATCTGCAGCATCAGTTGAGAGAGGCAGAAATTGGAGAAAGTCCACAAGAATTTTAACAGCTGAGTTCCTTTGAAAGGTGGGTAGCAACCACCTAATCTGGAGGTCAGATGGTATCAGAATATAAAATGAACAGGGAAATGGAGTGGTATAGAACACAAATCAAAATAAAAGTGCATGGAGATCGAGTTATACCTTGGGAAAATGTGCAGCTTCCATTAGTTGTAGCTGGTTGCGCTTAACATTGCATAGATCAGATTGGGTCTGAGTTTTTAAGCTTGATCTCTGCCCAATTAAATCAGTGAAACCGAAAACATTCTGGTGCAAGCACCCATTAAATCAGATTTATGTGTGTCCAAATATGTGACTGAGAGTTGAGAAGAGAAATAATCACCATTTAAATAGTGTTACAGATGACCCCAAATTAAAAATATAGTTGTGCACCTAATGGCACAGGTAGTACTTCAGTATAGTACAATGAATAAGTGAAGTACAGTTAATTATCCATAGATCCTAATAGTATACTATGACGCGCCAATTGTATATTATACAGCAGTGAACTGATATTTATCAGAAAAGGGCAATTTCCCCCTGGAAATTAAGTACCAGAGGGGATTATTTCCCTAGATACTTTAAATGAGCCTTTTGGACGTATTGATTCAGAAAAAGGTAGACATGTTCAGCTAACAGCCCTACATATTTGAATCCATAATTAATAAGGAAAGAGCAACAGAAAAGTTCCAAGTTTCAACAACCCAGGAACCCAAATTTTGCAAGGCTGGTGTAACCACCTCTCAAAACAGCATGAAGTCCTGGTAGATGAGATACATAGGACACACGATTGATATATAGTATACTCCTATTTCATCAGTGAAGAGAAGGAGAAGCATTGTTCAATCCCTTCCATGGAAAGGCCTCTTGCTCAAATGAGTATTCCACAATCTCAATCGGGAAAGAAATATATTTTCTTTACAAGCTTTTCCAATGAGTTTCTTTCCCATTTCTAACATTGAAATGAAATGCTCATTGAGGCAAGATGCTTTGCACGGGAGGCTTTATGTATATACATCCACAGCATTGATTCAAGCACTTCACACCAGATAGAGGTAAGTTATATCTTTTACTGCTATTAGTACAAGAGTATTACAATAATAGCCATGAAATTCAATGCCTGATCTATAATTACATAAATTTAATAATTTGGATGGCAGAATTATATATAGACAACCCCAATGGGGGAGGGCAGAGATAACTATACTTTATATTCAATCACCAATAATTCAACAAATGGTCTCAAAGTTAGAAATTGTTTCCAATGTATAATCTTAAAATCACAAAGCAGAGATTTATGGGTTGATTCTCTTGGAAGTCCAACACTTCTCTTCATTTACACTTTGTCTGGATGTGAAGGTTAGCCTCTCACTACTCTTCAAATTCAAGTAATCAACCTGTGAATAAGATGCATCCCAGATAATTTAAGGAGCTAAAAACAGAAACATCATGAAAAACAAATACGAGACGAAAGAAGCAATGGACCTGATCAGGATCTAGAACTAGTAGACAAAATGCATCAACTGGGCCTGTAGAAGGATCTAAAGAGAACTCCTGAGATGGTTGTTCACTTAGACATGGAAGATCTGGAAGAGGCCCCAAGTACTGCAGTCTTGACTTTAGAGAACTAGCAAACCAAGCCTTCTCTCTTTGCTTAATTTTGCATTACAGAATTAAAAAAACATCAAGCATCTCAAAGTGATTGCTTCCTGATAGAAAATAATTAATGTAGCAAGCTATAAGGTATTTTTATGCATGAAAAAGGCTTGAATATAAATACAGTTTCAACAATTTCTGTAAAAGGTCCGGAGATAAATATACATATCGTCTCTTTATATATCACTTAAAAGCTCAACTCAACTTAAGTCAAGTTAACAAGGCCCTAATCCCAATTCCCAACTACATGGGGTTGGCTTACTTGTCACTCAACTCATATTACAGTTCAAAATCTGCTCACACACACACACACACACTCTCATCACAAAGATTATACAATTCTATTTGTTACGTTTTCTAAATGCAAATAATAATCGCTTTGAATATTAGACAATTAAAGTTAACTATTCTTTCAGATATTCTAGAATTTTATACTTTGACATGTTTGCTCCCTATTTCATTGACATATAGCATAGGGTATCATGAAAACCTGTGGTTGAGAAACTAAGTTGCTCATCTAAGTCATCACAAGATTAGAAACTCAATTAACATCCTATAGCAAGTATGACTTTGCTTACTGACAAGAGAAGAAAATAATATATTCATATATAACACATGAGTGTTATATAAAACGGTTCTGTCCAGAGGATATCCTTCAGGGTAGTGTTATTAGTTATCTTCACTATGTCCCATAATATACACAGCCCCAGCCACATCCACAGCCACACAAACACCTACACCCGTCCACCCACCCACATTGAAGTGAAAGGATCAATCAAGTAGATTAACTAGTAACTGGTAATAGCAATAAATCACATCATTTTTATGCTATAGAATAAATTTTTTAAACTGGTACTCACAGTGTGCTTGACGAAAAAAGGGTCTAACCTTACCTCAAGTTTCATTGGATCAGAATTCGATCCATCGATAACGTCAATTCTTCCATTGATCCGGAATTGCTCCCAAGAGTCAGTAAAATACCAACATATCTAAAACATAGAAATTAAGTTTTTAAATAACCTTCAAGGAAGAAAATAACCAATCTCTGAGAGAAGCTTCAATGGTTCAACTGATGCAATATTTTACTGACAGGATTACTAAGAAGAACAGGATGTGTGACGAAAATTTGGCTATATACCTAAGAGTTTAATTACCTCAGCAAATGGACAATGCTTAAGCTCTTCAATCTGCATAGTTCAAGCTAAAAGTCAATTCCAATAGCTGAAATTACACACACAAATGACACGTGTGCAGGCATACTCACAAAGAGAATAACAATTCCCATACCAATTAGTCTCCAATTAATTAGCGCAGGTTAATGGAAAAAGTGTAATTTAGTGTTTCAAGGAAATCTGTTTATTAGTGGATAATTTGTATCTAGGTAAAGACATGGGAGAAAGGATGGCATCCATTAGCTATTCTAATATTTTTTGTTAGGTTCCGTTTGATTGGAATGAGAGTGCTAATGAGTGATGGAAACCATCAAATTTCCTGTGATGTTATAGTGTCTTTAAGTCTGAATGGGGCATTTGATTAGAATGAGGGTGCTAATGAGTGATGTAAAGCATCATCTTTCTTGTGACATTACAGTTTCTTTGTGTTTGAATGGTGTGCAAGTTGTTTTGTGTTTGATTAGAATGAGAGTGCTAACGAGTGACAAAAAGCATCAACTTTCTCATGATGGTACAGTTTCTTTGTGTTTGAATGGGCGTTTGATTTGAATGAGTGCTAATGAGTGACGGAAAGCATCAACTTTCTTGTGAAGTTACAGTTTCTACATGTTTGAATGGCAAGCAAGTTGTGTTTTCCAGTGGGAGTACAATACTAGTTAAGGAAAGCCGTTTATTAGTGGATAATTGCATTTAGGTAAAGATACGGAAATCTCAGCTTAAAATGTCCAATTTGAATATCCTAATCAGCATCCATTAGCCATTCTAAGGCTTCTTGTTAGGCTGCGATTTGATTAGAATGAGAGTGCTAATGAGTGCTGGGAATCATCAAATTTCTTGTGATGTTTCAGTTAATTCATGTTTGAATGGCGTGCAAGTTGTGTTTTCTGGTGGGAGTACAATACTATTTAAGGAAAGACGTTTATGAGCAGATAATTTGTATTAGGTACAGAAACGGGAATGAGGACAGCATCCATTAGCCATTCTATGATTTTTTGTTAGGCTGCGATTTGGTTGGAATGAGAGTGCTAATTGACAGGTTGTGATGTTTGAGTTCCTTCACGTTTGAATGGCATGCAAGTTGTGTTTACTATTTAAGGAAAGCCATTTATGAGTGGATAATTTGTATTAGGTAAAGAAATGGGAATGAGGACTGCATCGATTAGCCATTCTATGATTTTTTGTTAGGATGCCATTTCGTTGAAATAAGAGTGCTAATGATTGACGGAAATAAGGGCATTAATAGTATTGTACTGCCCCTGGAAAACACTTGCACGCCATTCTAACATGAAGAAGAAACTGTAACATCAAAAAAAATCTGATGTTTTCCATCTCTCATTAGCACTCTCATTCCAACCAAATGACAGCCTAACAAAAAGCCTTAGAATGGCTAATGGATACTGCTTAGGATATTCAAATTGGACATGTTAAACCAAGATTCAACTCCAAACCTCCAATACCTTGTAAACCATTAAAAAGGGTATTGGAATGGAAAACAAACAATTGATTAGGACCATCAATCTGCCTAATTTAAGCCAGAATTAAACCCTAACCCAACATAAAACGCAAATTATCATTAAAAAATAAACCCACAAAAGAAATCCCATGTCCATGAACTGCTTCACAAAGTCCTTTAAAAAAATAAATAAAAATCTTGGATAGTAGAGCAACTTCTAATTTTTATTAAGCAAACAATAAAAACAAAAGAAACAAGGGGGGAAATAAAAGTAAAGTAAGGAACAAGAGAAAGAGGACCTTGCGACTTCGGCAATCAGTGTTGATTTGGATCTTATCAGAGTTCTCTTGAAATCCTCTGAAAACCAACTCAAAATCCGTATTAAAAATTTCGTCTGTGTGCATGTGTGTATATATATATATATATATATGAAGAGAGATAGAGATACCTGAAAACAACAGTGCGATTTGAAGGTCTGCCATTAGAACCGATCGTCGCCTGAATTCCCAATAAAGAAAACGAATCAACAAAAATATATATATATATATATAGTGTGAATTTCTGAGCAATGAAGGAAGATTGTTGGAGAACACATACAAGCTGAAAGAAGGAAGAGTGCTTGAGGTTGGCGTTGGACTCCAACGCGTTGAGAAGAAGCTGCTTCCATGGCGCTGTGACTGTGCCCATCGCCATTTTCACTAGAAATTGTTAGCGAAGATGGAGATATCTCTTTCTGAGTATAGTTGATGATGATGGCCCGTCGTGGTCTCTGTGGCCGTCTCACCAAACGCATAACAACGGCGTCGTTTCTTCGTCAGTCTATCAATACGGAAACGGTGCATTTGGAGTAGTGAATGCAAAAGTGCGAACAATGTCAAGGCGAGTGAATGAATCGAGTTGAGTCGGGCTAGGCCTCACCAAAAGTCCACGGCTCATGGGCAGCCCCAAGCCTGAAGGAAAAAAGTCCGGTCCGAGCCCGAGAAGGCCCGAGCCCGAGCCCAGCCTAAGTACCCTTGGGCTAGGCCTGGGCCTTTAGTTGAAGCCCAAAACCTGATACTGTAGTATTATATATAATTTTGAATATTTTCCAATTGTTCGAAGAAATTTCTTTTGGTGATCACTTTTCAAATTAATACCAATACAAGGGTGTTTTTTGTTACCTTACAACAAATAGATAGTCAACTTAATACAAAGTGATTACTAATGTTCTTTGTTTTGCTATTACGATGGGAAGTGGTCATCCAACGGTAATTTTTCACTTTTTTTCTTTTGTTACAACACTACCAATAGGTTAATTTTGCTTAGGCTTGAGGCCCGAAGCCCAAGACCTGAAAAAACCCATGGGTTGGGTCTAGGATTCATAATTTTTTTCATGGCCCAGCCCGATGAATAGTGTAAGTCCAAAGAGCCTAGCCCTTCCCGATAAAAAAAGGCCCAAGCTCGGCCCAGCCCAACCTGACCCGATACCGAGGCCTAAGTCAAGCCAAATTTATGAGATGTGAAAATAAAGAAGAAAGCAAAAATCAAAGACAAACACACAACATACAAATTTACGTGATTCAACAAAACTCGAGTTATGCCCATAAAGCTATAACGATCTTATTATGTTTCGAAAAACAATATAAATAGGTGTTACCACAGAAAACCCTAAAAAATGTGACTACTTATATGACCAATAAATCAGGTCAAATTACCAAAACATGCCCAAAATTTTTTCCTAGGGCCCTACCACCGAACCTTCCACTCTATAAATTATGCCTCACCAAAAAACCCCATTTAAAATCGTGCGCCTTGTAGGTTGAACTGGGTTAAGTGTTGTAAACTGAATCAGACAAAATATCAAACTCCACATAGCCTAACAACTTGATTCATTAAATTAACGAGCCCAAATCTAACGAGTTCAAAAATGAGATTTGAACTTAACTTGTTTATCTCATGAGCAAGCTTGAATAGGACTATATATTGGGAGGGCATAACCACAGTATGTGTTGAGCCTAGGGAGAAGGGTCAGGTAACCCAATCAAACCCACCCTTGGGTAACTCAGTTGGTAAGGGCAAACTTGTGATTGTATGGTTAGGTGCACGGTCATAGATTCGATTCCTCGCTAGGACAACCAATGGGGGATTGTGGTGGTGAGTTGTTGCGCTAGTTTCCCCTAGGGTTTAGATTCCATGGATATATCTAAAAGATCCTACTGTGGGATGGTTCCACCTTTATCCAAAAATAAAAAAAAGAAAGGGTAACCCAATCAAATTGAACTTGATGTGTATAATGTATCATAATTTTTATATTTGCATAAAGTATGATATGTCATTTAATGAAAGATTTTTAGATGTTGAGCCCTCCATTACCTGGCATCGTCAACGTGTCACAATCTTAAGCTTCCTTGGCACAGTGCTAAGATTCAGCACCTCAGCACTGAATCCAAACACCATTTTTTGATGTAAAAAAATGTTAAAAATAGATTTTGTCCTTTTGTGATTGAATGAACCAAAAAATACTATAGAAGGGTAAACCTCCTCTTTTATTATAGTTAGTAGAAGTAGATTAGTAAATATATTAGGGATAGGATCCAAGGATACAAAAAAAAAAAAAAACACAAATTTTGACGCAAAACTGGAGTCCTTAGATTTAAAAAGATCTAAAAGTGGAGATTTATGCTGACATGGGTGTCACTTAAGTGAGTGATGAGGTGGAGCTGACATGGCACAATTAAAAATAAAAATAAAAATAATAAAAAGAAATTATGCCTTCTCCACAAAAGGCAAAACCTAATCTCTTTAACTCTCGTTCATATTCCTAAGGTATATTGATCGACAAAGGCAAACAATGACGACATCGACGGCTGGACAACGGCGACTATTTCTCCTTGCTTTCCTCTCACCAAACCCTAGCTTTGGATTCAAATATATGTAGGAGGCGAGATGACGACGACAACGTGCCTCTATCTTCTTCTAGTTCAGATATTTGAAGCGAAACATCACAAAGATGAGGATGACGGCAAGACAGTGGATCCTCTTAGAGTAGAAGAACCAATCTTTGATGGAACTGTTTTGGGTGTATTGCATACTGTTATGAAAATAATTTTTTTTTAGAATTTGATCTATTTTTTCTCTTGTATTTCCTCAAATTTGTTCACTATAACCCCATCAAAAAATTAATTGTTCGCAGTAATGTAGATTCTTTCCTCATCTTTTGGTGTTCTTTCCATTTTTTTTCTCTTTAAAATGTTAATTGAGTGGTTCATCTCCATCATTGTATTTTTTTCCCAGTTTGTTAGTTGCTTTCCTTCTCCTTAGTAGTAGAGATTGTAGAAACTTTGCATTTTGATCATTTAAAAAGAAAAAAAAAATCAATTTTAAGTCTTTGAACTAATGATTACTTTTACAAATTATTTGAAAATTTTAATTTTCTCAGTTTATATAAAAAAAAAAAAAAAAAACCCATATGGAAGAGAATACGTGATTTTAGCTTGAAATTTGATTTTGGCTTTAGCTTTTTTTGTTTTTAAATAAATAAATATTATGCCAAGTCAGCTCCACCTCATCAATCACTTAAGTGACACCCATGTCAGCACAAATCTCCACCCTTGGATCTCTTTAAATCAAAGGACTTAAGTTTTGTGTCAAAATTTGTGTTTTGCTTTATGTCCTTGGATCCTATCCCAATATATTATGTTGGGAATTAAGGATTCCCCAATCGTAATGGTAATTTTCGCTGCCGTTGCATTAAATGGAGCATTATGCTACATTATGAGGGCAATTTACGAATGGTTGGAATTTGGAAACAATTCATTTCCACCATTGCATTGTAAAAAATAAAAATATAAAGAATAGTAAAAATAATAAGAAGGTAATATATATAGGTATTGGATTTGGCACAATGTCAAGGTAATTTACATCTTTGAATGAGAGATTGGATGATTTGAATTGAAAGTTGAAAAGGTTGTCTAATAAAATCACTTTTTCAACTTTTAATCTAAACTATCTAATATCTCATTTAAAGATATAAATTACCTTAATATGGTGTTGAGTTTTATCAACTCAGTCTGGTTGTGTTTTTGTTGTGGATTGAGCCCAGATTAGAAAAGCTACCTAATTTGCTGCCCAAGTCTCTTTAATTCATGCTTGTGAAAAACGGAGCATCTTGATGTGATTCGAGCACAGGCCCATTGATGTGGTATGTCACTTCTGTTACGAACGTTACCACGAAATTAAGTTGGGCAAAACACATTTGGGGGAAAAAAAAGGGATTTATATTTAGTAATTTTATTTTAAAAACCAAGAAAAGAAAGAACAAAATAAGTTGCACGGCGCCACCGCCATAACATTTTGACGCATGCTTGTAAAAACTGAGCACCTTGCTGGCATTATGAGCATCAACCAAATTAGAAGTCTAGTTTTGACTTAAGGGCATGGTTTTAATGTGAAGACACGAGGCTTCATTTGTCAGCTTTCGAGGCTTCCACCAGTTGAAATATATGCTACGGTCTTTACCTAAATCTAAGAAAAAATTGCAATGACCATTATAAGCCATATATTCTTCTTCTAGCTTCAGAAAAGGAAGAATGAAAAGTCTAATCAAACGAAATCCTTAAGGATTGAGACATGTTCCAATTCATAAGCCCACACAAATTAAGGTGGACCACTAGCTAGTTTGAAGGATTCGGAGTTCAAATTCAAATGAGAGAAAGAGAGAGAGAGAGAGAGAGAGAGAGAGGCTTCACAAGCAAGGAATGATGGAATGAAAGAGACAACAAGTGCAATTTAGCTAGGTTTTCAAACTAATCCAAGAAGGTATCATCCTACCATAGTCATTTATGCTCACCCACGACCTGCACAGAAAACCATATGTCCATACGCATGTTTAACAACGCACCCTTTACGTAATTATCCCATGAATTCTTATTTTTCCTTTATGTAATTATCCCATGAATTCTTATTTAAAAAAAAAAAAATTGGCCAAAAAATAATGGAAAAGACATGTACACCCACGCAGAGTCAAAACCAAAACCTCTCTAAATCGATCCTACATCCTAGTTGGAACAAAATCTGCCATTAAGCCGAATGGCCATTAGCTTGTGCAAAATTTCGTGTACACACACTTTCCATAATCTACTTTGATTGACATTACAAAGCCCACTTGCAGAAGATTTATGAAGACAATAGATCTACAAGTCTATCTGACTATTCTTATAATTCCCGGTGGGATAAAATGTGTGTTCATTCAATGAAGGGTCGGAAAGAGCCCAACATTTTCGAAAAATGAATTTTTCCAAGGTTTTCAAATAGTTAGGCAGATACCAATTTTTCCTGGTTGATGCGACAGTAGGGTAATGGTGGTGAGTGCAGCAGTTGAAGAAATAGCCATGAAAGGTTTTCTTTTTTTGCATTTGTATTGTGTCACTAGATACTCCAAAGAAAATTATTAGGATTGGCTTATTTGAGACACTGTAATCTTAGGGAAAAGATTCTCTTTACTTAATGGATGGTCTATTGAAATATGGACCATTCATTGAAAGACGAGAATGAAGCCTACTAAATGTAAGGTGGTTATATCATAGTAATATTAATATTAAAATTTGAACCCTCAAATTATTTATTTATTTTATTTTTATTTTTCAAATTTGAGACTTTTTTTTTCTTTTTTTGCTACAAGGACTCAAGGAGCTTAAGGCTTCGAATAGAAAAGAAATAAAATTAAAAGGTAATAGAGCATACTAATCATATTAATAATAAAATATTTTTTAGTAATCATATATTATAATTATATATCTCACTTTGTTTAGGAAAGTATTAAAAATATTTTTTTCCCTTTTGGTACCAAAATGTATTTGGAATTATAATATTTTTTTCTTATATTTTTTGGAAACTTTTAACATTTAGTAAAAGTGGAATAGAGATTAATTAGAAAATAAATATATAAAGAGAGGTTTTCTCCTAAAACTTAGGAGCATAATGAGAGTATGATTTAATTTTGGGAAAACCATAATACAATAAAGGTCTACACGGACCACGGGTAGAATAATGTACCATATTTAATATTGATGTGCATTCATCCAACAAGGGTAGTTTAGGTATTTTGAACAAATTTAGCATGATGTCTCTTTTATTTAACGGAGCAACTGATGGAAGCTAGAGGAGAGGGGTGTCTTTATAGATTTTTTTGTAAAGTAAGGGGTGTCAGTGTAATTTCAAAAATGTTGAGGGGTGTATCCGTTATTATCAAAATATAGAGGAGGTGTTAATGTAATTTAACCTTATATATATATATATATATATATATATATATATATATACGGTTATGTTCTTATCAGCACATGTTGATATAAATTATATCAGTATATGCATTAGGGGTTGGACCCCTTGCATTAGTCTAATGTACCTCATATCCCACTAATACATAAGGTATAACTCCTAATACGGGTGTTGATATAAGTTATATTAGTACATGCTTACCTGATTATCATCCTATATATATATATATATATATATATATAGACTAGTATAAACCCACATGATGCATGGGAATGACAAATGAATATGAAGACAACAAATAGCTTAGTGATCCAAAGTTTAGGCCAACATGTTTTTATGTATAGTTCAACTCTTTGCATCTCTACTTATAAAACAGTGTGTGTCCCATTTTCCCATTAGTTGCTTTAGATAGTTAGGGGTTGTTATCTATACTCAACTTCTTTCTAGCTCCCAAAAAAAAAAAAAAAAAAGACAACTTGATTAATTGAAGACAAAATCTGGAAGAGTATAAATTGAATAAAAAACTAGTGAAAAAAATTATTTAATTCTTGATTGAATATATTGTCAAATACGCTTGAAGACCCATCAAATAAAACAATTACTTATCTATAACAAACCAATCACTCAAGATTCTCCTTTTACATGTCTTGGCAAAAGTGTCATGAACTTATTTTGATAACTAATACAAAAATAAATTTACAGGATCCCATGATTACTCATTGCTTATCTAGTCACTAACTGGTTATTTAAAAAATTAGCAATAGAAAACCCATACTAAATAATTGCTTATCTAATCAGTGTCTTCCTTCAAAAAGCAATAGAAAACCCATACTAAATAATTTATTTTTTTAATATTACTCATGTCCTATAGATTTCATTTCATTTAAAAAATTAGTTCATAAGGAAGAAAGTGGGAGAGGGGAGAATAAAGAGAGAGAAAGAGGAGAATAGAGAAAGGGAAGGAAGAGGGAGAGGGAAGGTGTACAGGGAAGGGGAAAGGAAAAATTAAAAGAAGGGATAAGGGAAAGGTAGAGGGAGAAGGAAGGTGTACGGGGAAGGGGGGAAAAAGAAAAAAAAGAAGGTGCTGACATTGTGTTTGACAAAAAAAAAAAAAAAAAAACAAACAAACAAACACAGAGGAAGGGATAGGGAAAAAGTAGAGAAAATGGGAAGGTTGTACAATTGGGAAAGGGAAGAAAAAAATAATTATTACAGGAGTTAGTAGTAGCTGACATCATTTGTAGGGTTAAGGATAAGGAGATGAATGGATTTTGGAGGAAAGATTTCTTAGAGAGACACATTAGTAATATATATATATATATATGTGTGTGTGTGTGTGTTTGTGTTTGTGTGTGTGTGTGTGGATATGCAAATACACTTGGGAAAGGAAACTCCTTTTTTTCTGGAAACCTACTCCTTTTTTTTCAAAGGATTTTTGGAAACCTACTCCTTTGTTGTCAAATTTTGTTTGCACTCGATCCCGCAGTCCCACACGCTACCATAATATCAGTTGTTGCCCAATTTGAAATCAAACTTTTTAGAACCACCAAAATCAAACTTTCAAATATTAGATGTTGAAGCTTCTGAAATTTTAATTCTATTATACTATTAAAGTAATAAGAAACCTTAATTACCGAGAGTGAGTGGTGGAAAATGACTGGTTATGCAAAAAAGACAATTTGATTTCTATGATTCCATGGGCCACAGAATTAACAAAACATTTTTCGAAGATAGGGGATTCTTGTATAAAATTTCCAATGATTCTATAATGCCATCCAGAAAAACAAACAGATGTCCTACTTTATTTTAATTTTTCAAGGTTTTATGAAAAATGTAAAAGGTTTTTTTATTAAAATCGGCTGCGTTAGCCACCAGAAAAAATCATTTCAAACAACTTTTAAAAAAAATGTTTTTTCAAA